>BRXU01000034.1:617500-1147889 GCA_030267565.1 Pleodorina starrii
TCCCCCTCCCTCCCTGCGGCTTTGTCGCAATGAACAATCGCTCTGCTCCGCTGCCTCGCAACACACGCTGACGCCCACACAGACACCTACGGTACACCGCCTCTCCCTCCCTGTGTGTGTATGTGCGTGTGGTCGGATCCTGCTGCAGGTGACTCCCCCAACTGGCACCTGGACCGCTTGGAGATCTCCCACACCGGCACCGGCCGAACCGACGTGTTCGTGTGCAAGCAGTGGATCGGGCTGCGGGCCCACGAGCAGGCACGTGTACGGCTTTAGTACGGCACATCTGTACGGAAGATGCATGGGTCAGGGGGGCGGAGTTCCTGCACGGCACTGCCTGTGCTACGGTCACAATTGGTGGGAGCTCGAGTGGCTGCGGGGGGTGCGGGGGATAGCTGCTGCCCCCGCAGCCCGCTGCTGCTGCTGCTGTTGCTCGGGGTCGGAAGGTCGGGGATGCGCTCTCCTCCAGGTTAGCTGTGTTCGCGCCTTACTGACTGGTCCGGCACCGGCACCCAGCACCCAGCAAAGCAGCAGCGCCCTCCTCTCCCCTCTCCTCCGCGCAGGATGCCGGAGACGTGGCTGCGGGCCGCTTCGGAGAAGACCGGGTGAGCACCGTTCTTCTGTCTTCTGTCTTCCGCCTGGGTCCCGGTTCCATAAAGTGCACCCCCGTCCCGCCTCCCCCGTCCCCGACCCGGGCTCCCTGGCGCCCCCCCCCCCCCCAAACCCAACCCAACCCCATCTCAACCCAACGCTATCCCAACCCGTGCAGGTTCTGGAGCGAGTGCTCTACCCCACGCACGTCCTTGCATCACTCAAGGTACGGGACGGTACGGCACCCTGTACGGCACATATACGAGGTTCGTGCATGGGCGCCGTGTCCCGAAGCGCCGCTCCCCAGGAGCTCCTGCTGCCGCTGATGAGCTGAGGCCAGGCCGCACCGGATGGCAACTGGAGCGCTGGGGGGTAAAAAGAGAATATTCCGCAGCGAAGGGACGGAGATGGCGTTAACGAACGGACCCGGAAGCGCTGGGGGGCACTGGAGCCGCCGGGGATCTCGGGGCCAGATCACCGAGGCACTCGTCCTCATCTGCACGCGGTGGCCAGACGGCCGCCCGCCCGTCTGCCCGCTGTCGATGCCAAGGCCAACCCTCCAGAACCCCCGGACCACCCAAGCCCCTGGTTCTTCTTTCTTACCCCCAACCCCTCTCACCCCCACTCCCACACCCTACCCCCGTCTGCTGCCCCAACACACCCCCGTGTTGCCCCTCCTCCCCGCCAGAACGGCAAGCCGCTGCTCCGATACCACGTCATGTTCCACTGCGAGAGCCCCGCGGGCGAGCTGGCCCACACGGCTGAGGCGCTGCAGCTGGTGGGCTGGCAGACCGCCATGGACGAGGTGTGTCGGCTTTGTCCTAAGTGGCCGGGAGACGGGAGCGGCTGGGGTCCCGTCACCGTCACTGACCTGACCATATGACCTGACCTGACCATATGACCCGACCTGACCATATGTCCCAACCTGACCATATGTCCCAACCTGACCATATGTCCCAATCTGACCAGATGACCTGACCTGACCATATGACCTGACCTGACCATATGTCCCAACCTGACCGTATGTCCCAACCTGACCATATGACCTGACCTGACCATATGACCCGACCTGACCATATGTCCCAACCTGACCATATGACCCCACCTGACCATATGACCTGACCTGACCATATGACCCCACCTGACCATATGACCTGACCTGACCATACGACCTGATATGACCATATGACCTGATATGACCGTATGACCCGACCTGACCATATGACCTGACCTGACCAGATGACCCCACCTGACCAGATGACCCCACCTGACCATATGACCTGACCTGACCATATGACCTGATCTGACCATATGACCTGATATGACCGTATGACCCGACCTGACCATATGACCTGATCTGACCATATGACCTGATCTGACCATATGACCTGACCTGACCATATGACCTGACCTGACCATATGACCCGACCTGACCATATGACCCCACCTGACCAGATGACCTGACCTGACCATATGACCTGACCTGACCATATGACCTGATCTGACCATATGACCCCACCTGACCATATGACCTGATATGACCATATGACCCGACCTGACCATATGACCTGATCTGACCATATGACCCCACCTGACGACCTGACCATATGACCCCACCTGACCATATGACCTGATCTGACCATATGACCTGATCTGACCATATCACCTGATCTGACCATATGACCTGATCTGACCATATGACCCCACCTGACCATATGACCCGACCTGACCATATGACCTGACCTGACCATATGTCCCAACCTGACCATATGTCCCAACCTGACCAGATGACCTGACCTGACCATATGACCTGACCTGACCATATGTCCCAACCTGACCGTATGTCCCAACCTGACCATATGACCTGACCTGACCATATGACCCGACCTGACCATATGTCCCAACCTGACCATATGACCCCACCTGACCATATGACCTGACCTGACCATATGACCCCACCTGACCATATGACCTGACCTGACCATACGACCTGATATGACCATATGACCTGATATGACCGTATGACCCGAC
The DNA here is from genome assembly GCA_030267565.1 of Pleodorina starrii. Classification (NCBI taxonomy): domain Eukaryota; kingdom Viridiplantae; phylum Chlorophyta; class Chlorophyceae; order Chlamydomonadales; family Volvocaceae; genus Pleodorina; species Pleodorina starrii. Next base: position 620,123 of record BRXU01000034.1, read on the forward strand.
CTGACCATATGACCTGACCTGACCAGATGACCCCACCTGACCAGATGACCCCACCTGACCATATGACCTGACCTGACCATATGACCTGATCTGACCATATGACCTGATATGACCGTATGACCCGACCTGACCATATGACCTGATCTGACCATATGACCTGATCTGACCATATGACCTGACCTGACCATATGACCTGACCTGACCATATGACCCGACCTGACCATATGACCCCACCTGACCAGATGACCTGACCTGACCATATGACCTGACCTGACCATATGACCTGATCTGACCATATGACCCCACCTGACCATATGACCTGATATGACCATATGACCCGACCTGACCATATGACCTGATCTGACCATATGACCCCACCTGACCATATGACCCGACCTGACCATATGACCCCACCTGACCATATGACCTGATCTGACCATATGACCTGATCTGACCATATCACCTGATCTGACCATATGACCTGATCTGACCATATGACCCCACCTGACCATATGACCCGACCTGACCATATGACCTGACCTGACCAGATGACCCCACCTGACCAGATGACCTGACCTGACCATATGACCTGACCTGACCATATGACCTGATCTGACCATATGACCTGATATGACCGTATGACCCGACCTGACCATATGACCTGATCTGACCATATGACCTGATCTGACCATATGACCTGACCTGACCATATGACCTGACCTGACCATATGACCCGACCTGACCATATGACCCCACCTGACCAGATGACCTGACCTGACCATATGACCTGACCTGACCATATGACCTGATATGACCATATGACCCCACCTGACCATATGACCTGATCTGACCATATGACCTGACCTGACCATATGACCTGATATGACCATATGACCCGACCTGACCATATGACCTGATCTGACCATATGACCCCACCTGACCATATGACCCGACCTGACCATATGACCCCACCTGACCATATGACCTGATCTGACCATATGACCTGATCTGACCATATCACCTGATCTGACCATATGACCTGATCTGACCATATGACCCCACCTGACCATATGACCTGATCTGACCAGATGACCCGACCTGACCATATGACCTGATATGACCATATGACCCCACCTGACCATATGACCTGATATGACCATATGACCCCACCTGACCATATGACCTGATCTGACCGTATGACCCCACCTGGCCATATGACCTTATCTGACCATATGACCCCACCTGGCCGTATGACCCCACCTGACCATATGACCTGATCTGACCATATGACCTGATCTGACCATATGACCTGATATGACCATATGACCCGACCTGACCATATGACCTGATCTGACCATATGACCCCACCTGACCATATGACCTGATATGACCGTATGACCCGACCTGACCGTATGACCTGATATGACCATATGACCCGACCTGACCATATGACCTGATCTGACCATATGACCCCACCTGACCATATGACCTGATATGACCGTATGACCCGACCTGACCATATGACCTGACCTGACCATATGACCCCACCTGACCATATGACCTGATATGACCATATGACCCCACCTTGCCATATGACCTGATCTGACCGTATGACCCCACCTGACCATATGACCTGATCTGACCATACGACCTGACCTGACCATATGACCTGGTCTGACCGTATGACCCCACCTGACCATATGACCCCACCTGACCATATGACCTGATCTGACCATATGACTTGACCTGACCAAATGACCTGACCTAACCATATGACCCCATCTGACCATATGACCCGACCTGACCTATGACCTGACCTGACCATATGACCCGACCTGACCATATGACCCCGCCTGACCTGACATGTCCTCACCTGGTCATATGACCTGACCTGAGCATATGACCTGACCTGACCATATGACTTGACCTGACCATATGACTTGACCTCACCTCACCTCACCTCACCTCACCTCACCTCACCTCACCTCACCTCACCTCACCTCACCTCACCTCACCTCACCTCACCTCACCTCACCTCACCTCACCTCACCTCACCTCACCTCACCTCACCTCACCTCACCTCACCTCACCTCACCTCACCTCACCTCACCTCACCTCACCTCACCTCACCTCACCTCACCTCACCTCACCTCACCTCACCTCACCTCACCTCACCTCACCTCACCTCACCTCACCTCACCTCACCTCACCTCACCTCACCTCACCTCACCTCACCTCACCTCACCTCACCTCACCTCACCTCACCTCACCTCACCTCACCTCACCTCACCTCACCTCACCTCACCTCACCTCACCTCACCTCACCTCACCTCACCTCACCGTATGACCCGACCGTATGACCCGGCCGTATGACCCGACCGTATGACCCGACCATATGACCTGACCATATGACCTGACCTGACCATATGACCCGACCTGACCAAATGTCCTGACCTGACCTTATGACCTGACCTGACCATATGACCCGACATGACCTTATGACCTGACCTGACCTTATGACCTGACCTGACCGTATGACCTGACCTGACCGTATGACCTGACCTGACCGTATGACCTGACCATATGACCTGACCTGACCATATGACCCGACATGACCTGACCTGGGCGATCCAAGTCCCTCCTTCCATGATTCCGTGTTTCTGTGTGACATGTGTGACCTGTGACATGCACCATGGGCCATGGGAGATTTTGTGCAGTCACTCCAATTCTCCGACGTCGTGATCTTGGAGGGCGGCCGGGGAGCGGAGATGGATCTGGAACTGGACATGCAGTACGTACGATACGTCCAGGCGGCATCCCGGGAGGAGGCGCAGCAGGGGCTGGAGGACGGTGACGAGGTGCGCATCGCATCACCACCACCACACCCACCGCCGCCTCTGTGAGTTCACTTCCCACTGCCGTTCAGTCGCAGCAGTCACTTCCCGCTCTTCACCTGCACCTGATGTTTGACCGATTAGGTCCGCTCCCCGGGCCCTCCCGCCCGCCACAGACCGCGACCGACCCGCTGCTTTCTCGCCCGTCACGCTGCTGCCCAGCCTGCCGCTCCCAAAAGCACCTGCAGTTGTAGCAACCACCCAGCAACGCACGTGGCTGCGCGCCACTGCACCCCACCGCATTCCGCTGAGCTGTGCCCCTCCATCCTTCCTTCGCCGCAACCTCCTCCGCTGCTCATCCTCCCGCAGGCCTCCCGCAGCTCCCCCCGGCCCCGCCCCACCCACCACTACCAGGTGGTTCTCCGCAAGCTGGCAGTGTTCCAGGCGCACGCCAACATCTCCATCTCGGCGGGGCCAGCTGTACGGCAGCTGGCGCTGGTGCTGCACGGCTGCCTGGACAGCTGCAGGTGTGTGTATATGTGTGGTTTGTGTGTGTGTTGTGTGTGTGTGTTGGGGGGTGGTCTTGAGTGCAATGCGAAAGGGTGGGGTGTGGGACTGGGGGCGGGGGGTGGAACAGGATAACGTATGTTGCGAAGGAGCTGAGGTACAGGGACTGAGGCACATGGTGGTTTGATAAGCTCGGACCCCGGCGCGGGCCCTCCATGGCCGCCTGACCGGTCCGTCTCCTTTCGCTGCTGGTGTGCATCCATCAGGCCGATCATGTTGGGATCTGACAACAGCACCACCGCCGGTGTGCCGCCCTTCACCTCCACAAGTGACGACGTGTTCCAGGCGGGTGTGGGTGGATGGGGGGTGGGTGGGGGGTGGGTGGATGGATGTGCAAGCAACGCGAAAACGTGGGCCTGATGCTGCTGCTGGTGATGATGGTGGGGTGTACTGGGACTCCGGGGAGTGGCCCTGCGTGCCCCGGCAGCCAGCAGCGAGCCGAGCAGCCATCTGACGGCGGGAACTGCGCTGCGGCCTCGCCGTGCTGACCCCTCCCTCCTGAGTGCTGCTGACGCCTCTGGATTGCTCCTGGCTGGTGTGTGTGTGTGTGTCTCATCAGCAGTGTTGAGCCCTTTCCTGACCTCCTGATGTGTGCTGGTGTGTTGTGGTGGTCTCCGCCTGTTCGGTTGGTTCGGTTGCCACGTCGTGTTGACGTCAGCAGGTGACGTGCGACACTCCGCTGGGTGAACGGCTGCTGCGGCTGGATGTGCGGTTGCCCGGCACTGCCCCACCCGACTGGGGGGTACTGTTGCAGGTGGGCTATACGGGTGGGGCGGGTGGGGCGAGTTGGGGCCAAGGAGGGGCAACCCATTCGTCCGCTGCCGGGGCCTCGGGAACCTGTATTCGTTTGGCTCTCATCCGCATCCGCATCCGGATAAGGGCCAAACGTCATTAGTCAAGTGTTCATCTGCACACATCTGCAGCTCCTGACACTGCCAGCGCCAGCTGTTGGATTGCGGCTACCTGGTAACGGTGGCGCTTCCCTTACCCGGATTGGGCGGGATACAGTGTCTGTCCGGGTGCCAATCACGGGGCGCACCTCACGCCCTGGCGCGAAATTACGGCTGCTTTCCGGTTTGCCTTCCTTGCCTATTTCGTCCTCATATACCACCATCTCAAGCTCGTCCACATTCAATCGCCCCCACCCCCACCCCCTTCCCTTGCAGTCGGTGACGCTGCGCGACCTGTCCGATGCCGCCTCCGAGCCCGCTGTCTTCGTGGCCGGCGCGGGGGGGCAGTGGGTGGGCGCATCGCCGGACAGCCCCGACGGGCTGGCGGGAGGCACTCAGGCGCTGCACCTGCTGCCGGAGGGCTGCTGCGCCGTGTCGTTCGTGGGCAGGTGGGGACGGTGGGGACAGCCGCAGACCTACGGTATGTGTCCTGGGCAGGGCAGGGCGGGGCAGGGCAGGGCAGAGCCCGGAAGGGGGGGGCCCTCCGAAGGGCTGCACGGGAAGAAGGACTGCGTAACGGACTGCGTAACCAAAACGGGTACTCCTAAGGACGCTGTGTTCGCATGTGGGCGTGTTTGTGTGCAAAGCTCGCCTCAGCTATCCTTATCCTAACACGTCCACGAGGACCCGGCTCCGGAACCGGCCCCAATTCCTGCTCCTGCCGAAACTTGGTGTGAATACTGGCACACTCGCCGCACCTCACCTCGCCGCTCCGTAGGGCCCTTCAGGAGCTGGCGGCGCTGCACGTGCGTCATGACACCCCGGCTCTGCACCTCGGCTGGCGTCTGAACTGCATCCAGGTCCTGGTCAGCCCGCCGGCGGGGGCGCCCGTGAGGGAGGGAGGCGACGCGGCGGCGATTGCGGAGGCCTTTGGGAGCGCACCATCACCAGCAACAGCAACAGCAGCAACACCTGCGGCAGCGAGGCGGCAGGTGCAGCGGCTGCAGCAGCAGCAGCGGGATCGGGCGGCGTTGGCTGTGTCGGCGGTTTTGTACAACTTCCCCGGCTGTCTGGAGCAGCAGCAGGCGAACAAGTTGAAGGGGGCACCCAGCTGCTGGCCCTCCGACGAGGCGCCCTTCATACGGTGGGTGGGTGAGTGGGTGGGTGGGTGGGTGGGTGGGTGGGTGGGTGGGTGGGTGGGTGGGTGGGTGGGTGGGTGGGTGGGTGGGTGGGTGGGTGGGTGGGTGGCTCCTTGTTGCAACGGAGAACGGGGCCCATACGCTATTCGGTCTGACAAAAAGTACCGTACCGGTAACCCCAGGGTGGGTGGGTGGGTGGGCGGGTTTAGCGCTCCTTGGCGGCTGCAAGAGAAAGCGGTGCAAACGGGAAAAGGGTGCAGACCGGCGGCGGCAGGGAGACGCGGTGCCGCCTGTCTGCAACATTGGTCCCTTGGACCAATCGACCATGGGAGCCATATTACTATGCGCCGCGCCGGGCCCCGCCTCGCTCTCCTCCTGAACCCGGCGCTGTGCTGCTCCCCACAGGCACTACCTGACGGACGACTACCTGGCGCAGCCCTACCCGCCCCAGAGCTACTTCGCGCCGCCCCTCATCGAGGCGCCGCAGCTGCCCACCCACGTAATGGCGGAGGGAGCCGAATGGGGTTGGGAGGCGGAAGCGGCAGGTGGTGATGATGGGGGTCTGGCGCCCATCGACGCTGCTGCCACGGCGGCGCTGCTGGTCAATCGGGACCCGGAGAGGCTGCAGGTCTGAGCGGTGGGGTGCGGGGGCGGGATTCCGAGGAGAGGCGTATTGTGTGTGTATGTGTATGTATGTCCTTGTTGTGTTTGCTCTGGAGGCGGGTCGGGCCTTCTTCCACTGCGGCTGACTGGTGCCGTGCCCGTGGTGGCGCTCACACCCAGTCACACACACACACACACACACGCACACACGCACACACGCACGCAGGCCCTGGCTGGGGAGTACCAGGCGGAAGTTGCGGCCTACCTGGAGCACATCCAGGAGGGAGCCGCCGGAAGGGGGCCGGGCACGGACCTGTTCACGCTGATGAGGGCGCGCATCCGGGTGAGCCAGCCGGGCGAACCCCCCAACGAACACCACCGACACCGACCCGTGGGTCACATGAAGCCACAGACCCGCGGGTCACGGCTACACCTTTGGGCATATATGCACCGAACGCACACACACAACGCCATGCGGTACGTGTTTTGTTTCGGTTGGTTCCTGCCGCGTATGAGAAGCGCGCCGGGGGGTCGGAGGGAGGTTCGTGTTGACGGCGGTGGCGCGTGGGTGCACGCATCCGCGGAGCTGGACCCCCCCCCGGGGGGTCGGTCAACTGAAACCCTCCCTCCCTCCCCCGCCTGCGTGTGTAGGCGGAGCCAAATGCACTGTCTGACGCATTCGCCCGACTGGACACGGACAAGGACGGCAAGCTGAGCAACGAGGAGGTGAGGGAGATGTTGTGCGGCAGGGAGGGAGGGACCTGGCGACCGACCCGTGGGTCGGCGCTCCATTCGTCAAACCCTCAACAACCCGTGCGCGGATCCGCGGAACGTACCAAGATCAAAGCGCAGTTTCTTTTCTTCCTCCCTGACGTGTGCGAACATATCCGTGTACTGGTGCACCATCTGTGCAGGTTCTGGAGCTGGTGTCCTGGCTGCTGCCGCCCGAGGTGGCCTGCTCACCGCAGCAGTCTGCATACGCGGCGGCGATGCTGACCCTTGGGTCGGTGGAGCCAATGACGCAGCCGCAGGTCGTGTCGGCGCTCAAGGCCTGTCGCAGTGCCTACAAGGAGGTGCGTGGTGGGGCGTGGAGGGGTGGTGGTACCCTAGGTGGTTGGTGGGAGAGGTTGGGGGGTGGGGAGGTCGGTCGGTAGGGGGGAGGTGGCTGGTGGTGGCTGGATGCTGGGGTTATGGGATACCGATACGTGTTGCGCTGAGGTACGTAAGCGCAAGGGTGGTTGTCTGCGGTGGATCATCTCTGTTTGGGCGATTTGGACGGGGGACATAGCCCCCTGGGCCCTATGCAGCAATGTGCGAAGCCCTACGCACCGACGGAACAACGACGGAGCACCGATGGTTGAAGCATGAATAGCTCAGGCCTCCCCCCCTCTCCTCCGGGCTCTTAGGGCAGAGCTCAGGCCTTTGGAAACCGGCCGCGGAGGTGCCGGGAGGGGCAGTGACATGCACTGACGGACATGCCCGTATGGCTGCTATGGCTGCTGCTGCGCTCTTATCTGACCCTCAGTCGGCCTCCATGATGCGAATGGTGGCGGAGGGCGGCGTCGACTGGTTCCAGGTGGGTCACCCAGGGGGGGGGGTTCACCAGGGGGGGGGGTCATGAGGGAGGGAGGGAAGGGAAGGGAAGGGAGGGAGGGAGGGGAGCTACTGCGCCCCATAACCCAACCCCACATGCTCAACCTCTCTCCCTAATGCCTCCTCGCCTCCTTTGCCGCTCCTTTCCGCTCCTCTCCACTTGCGTTTCTTTCACGCTCCTCTTTCCAACCACTTTGCGCCGCTCCTCTCTACTTTCGCTCCGCCGCCCTTCCGTCTCCCAGTTGGCGCAGGAGGACGGTCTCGGAGCTGAGCTGGCGCTGTGTCGTCTGGCGGAGCAGCTGGTGCAGCCCGCCAACGCGGCGGCGGCGGCGGCGGCGTTCAAGCAGTACGACACCGACGGCAGCGGCCACCTGGATATACGTGAGGCATCTTGGGGCCGGAGAGCGAGCAGCCCGCGAGGCCTCCCGATCGTCGTTGCGCTGATGGTATTGCTCGTACAGTCGTACGCTCGTATTTCCGAACAAAGAAGCCATAAGCCACCCCACCACGCCCCCTTGTGTTTGTCTGTCCCTCGGGCGCCATGTCCCGCAGGCGAGCTGTGCCAGGCGCTTCAGTCCATCCCCGATCTGCGTCTGAGTGGTCGGGAGGTGCGGCTGCTGCTGGCGTACCTGTTCCACTTTGGAGACACGGACAAGTGGGTGCCGGCGGATGGCTGACGGCTGCTGGTTGGGAAGCCACACGGCGGGGGGCTGGTTGGCTGGCTGGCTGGGGTTTCCGGGGGGCAGAGCTGCCCTGAAATTTGTTGGGCGGGGATAGTCGAGGCTGGCCGGGCGGGTGGCGGCGGCGAATTTAGCCTTTACCTACAAGTTTAGGTTTCGGGGTACGGTATCAGCATTACGCCTTGACCAGGGGTTTGGGCTTGGCGTGGCCGGGCTTGGCTTCGCAGGATATTTGATACATGTGTGTTGGCTGCTCCCGTGCTCCGTCCAGCGTACATGTCATTCGTGGCCACACGCGACACGCCGCAGAGCACATTCTCTCGCTCCTTCCGGCTCCTCTCCGCGCTCAGGGACCTCCGGCTGTCGGTTCCGGAGCTGCAGACCTCCCTGGCGCCCTTCCTGCCCCGCCCGCCCGCCGAGGAGCTGCGCCGCGCCCTGGACACCTACGCCCTCTCCCGCAACCTGCCGGCACTGCTGCGGTCCGTTATCAAGCTGCAGCCAGGGACGCTGCCGGCGGCGTGTGCGCTAGCCCAAGCCAAAGCCACGGCAGCGGCCGCAGCAGCGGGACTGGCCTCTGCGGGGCCGCCGCCGACGGCGACGACGACGGCGGCGGCTAGTGACGCCCTTGCCGAGTCGGAGGACGTGGTGTGGGTGCCGCTGAGCCTCCTGCCGGATATCGTGGCGGCCGTGGTGCCAGGTGCGGTGCGGTGCGGTGCGGACGTCAGGGGCAGCACCGCGGGGGGACAAATGCCTGAACACTCATCTTGGGGTGCATTCTTTGGGTACTGAAGCCATGATCCGTTTGGTGTCTTGGCTTGCTCCCCTTTGCTCCATCGCAGAAGTGGAGGTTCCCTCCCACGAGGTGCTACAGCTGCAGCAGCTGATCGCGCTGGACTCCGGGGCGGTGGGGCTGCCGCTGAAGGAGCTGGTTGCGGGCATAATGCTGTCCGCAGACGCAATAAAGCGGGCAGCCTCCATTGCCCGGTAGGGGGGGTGAGGTCGGGGGCACAAACGGCACGACGGCCCGCCTCAGTCCCCGTTACGGCGCCCGCGCGGCCGTTGGCGGTGATCAATTCACGGCGGCGGCGTCACGCGCCGTCCACTTCCAGCCACTTACAACCGAACGCGCATCGGCACCCGCGTCCGGCCCGAATCAGCGATTGCGTTGCGCCCCACCGCCCTCACCCCACCCACGCGACCCTCACCCATCGCCCCCATCGCCGCCGTTCCACCGCTGCACTCCCATCTTTCTTACCTTTCCGCCACCGCCAACGGCAACGGCAACGCCGCCGCCGCACCTCCCAGGATGGTGTCGTCCGCCGCCGAGGCTCAAGAGCCGCTGGCTCTGGATCGCGAGCTTCAGAGCGCCGAGGTGGTGCTGCAGCGGCTGGCTGACATTTTGGCGGAGGGCGGAGGGGAGCAGATCGCGGCGGCCTTTGCGGCGCTGGACTCGGACGGCAGCGGCTACCTGGACGGACCCGAGCTGTGTGGGGCGGTGCGGCAGGTGAGTGGGAAAGGGAGGGAGGGAGGGGAGGGAGGGAGGGGAGGGCGGGTGAGGGGGAAGGGGAAGGGGCAGGGGAGGGATGGAGAGGAGGGTGAGGTGGCGGTGGCCGTGGTGACTCGGGCTGTGCCTGGAGTGGTGCGATGTGACTCTCACTCCGCTTCACTGCGCTGCTCAGTTCAGTTCTGCGCTGTGCTTTGCCGAGAGGCTGAGCTGCACCCCACAGGGGCTGTGCTACACAGTGGTACCGTATGCTAACAACTACGTGCTGTGCTGTACTGTACCGCGCTGTGCTGTGCTGTGCCGTACAGGTGGAGGCGCTCGTCACGAAGGAGGAGCTGCGTACCCTGCTGGTGGGTGGGTGGGCGGGTGGGAGGAAGGGCGGGAAGCTGGAGGCGGGCAGGGGCAGGACAGCCGGGGCTGCCCCTCCAGGTGTGCACGCAGACGGCGTCGGCAGTGAGGGTTGCCTGACCTGCCGCTCGCGTCCGGGAGCAATGGCAGTTGGTGGCTCCCGAGGTTGAACTTAAGCACTGCTGTGCGCCGACTGTCTGGGGACTGGCCGCAGGGTGAGTGGACTGCGCTGCCTCCGGTATGCGCCCTTTCCGAGTACCGCATCCGCCTCTGGGCTTACTGCTGCTTGTACGGCGTGCTCGGCCCGCACTGCACGCAGGCTTACGTGCAAAAGTACGCGGACACGGACGCCAACGGCCGCATCTCGCTTGGGGAGCTCCAGGCGAGTGACCGCCTTTGGGGCCTCTGCTGATAGGAACGGGGGATGGTTGCTTCAAAGGACTACAGACCCCAGGGAGGGAAGGAGGGAGGGAGGGAGGGAAGGGGGAGGGAGGGAGGGAGGGTAGAGCCAGCGGGCCAGCTGTTGTTACCGTACTGACGCTAATGTTTTTATTAATTATATAATTATCTGGGTGCATAAAACCCGTCCACGGAAATTGTGCGAGGTTCCCAAAAATAATTAGGAGTTTCCTGGAAATTGCTCCAGTTTCCTAAAAAGTTTTTTATGGGGTAATTCCAAGCCCGCTAAAAAGATCAGGGCGCTCTCGACAGGACGTGTGGGGCGGGTGGATGTGCGGTGTCGAGGGGTGCAGGAGGCGCTCGGGTGTCTGGGCGGGTTTGTGCTGTACGGCATCGCAAACAAGTTTAAAAGCGACGATGCGCTTCCATTTGCTTTAATAGCAAGCGCACAACCAGAGGTAATGCACTCGTAATTGAGCTCACTAAAAAGTTACATGCTTCTGCGAAGCTTGCTAAAAAGTTAGGATTCGTTCGAAAACTCCCCTGAGCCGCCTAAAAACATTAAGCTCTAAAAATATATTCTCCAAACTTTTCAAGACGCTAAAAAATTAGGCTATAAAAACATAAGCGTCAGTACGGTACCTTCGACTTCAAGTTGTCTTCTTCCCTCCATCTTCGCTGTGTGCTCGATGGTCTGCAGGTGCTCCTGAGGCCCTTTCAGTGATATCGGCCACATCGGTAGATGACGAGCTGCCGTGGAGGATGGGGCGACCGACCCGTGGGTCACGTACCCCGGCAGCATACCCCGGGTTTGCGTCTCCCGTCCGTAGGTTGGGAGCGGGTGCGCGGGTGCGTGAAGCAGCGGCGCCAACGCATATGCGACTGTCGACTGCACCGATTGCCTGACCGCATCGGTTTCCATGCGCGCGTTGTCTGTCGTTGGCATTTTCAAGGAAAGAGAAAACCATGCAAGTAAGGGCTGGACTGCAGGCGCGTTGTTGCCGCGCGCTCTGTGAGGTGTGTGATGATATTTTGATGGAACGGATGAATGGATGGATGGTATTTATGTTGGACCTGACGCTTTTGATCGTCTGCGCGATTGCCGCATCCGTCCGAGCGACCACCCGCTGACCACCCTGTTTCTTTTAAATGGAACATTCGGCCCTGTCGTGACCTTTGTAGAGCTCCAGGGGACTGCCGGGATCAATTTAGGTACCGTCAACCAACTGTGACGACCCACTCCGGCGGCATATTGCTGCCGCGGTCTCTATCTGTGCACAATCCACCCTTGGCCCACCGCCATTTCTTTCCGCGTGTTGAGAGGTAGATCGGGTACGCACAGTTGACCAATTTGCCCCATGAACCCGACTGGACGCGGACCAGGAATGGCGGGCCCGGTCGCGGGGGCCACTGCGATGTTGACATTGGAACCGGGGCCTGGGGCCTGGGGCCTGGTAACTCTCACCCGGATTTCTACTACGGTGGAAGGCTCGCCTCGATCAAGTCCCGCTGTCATTACACATTGGCCTCTTTGTGCAAGCGGCACGTCCCGGCAGCTGTACGGAAGTCCACGGGTTCACTCAAGCTTGGGGCCAACTTCCACCGCTCCTGCAGCGCACGCACCGGCCCGGGAACTCGCCCGGGGCACTGCAAACGCAGAGCAAATACCGGTACCAGCGCAGCGTCACCCCGTGCGAGCAGCACTGGCCCCGCAAAGTGACACTCGCCGGGTGCTTGTGTGGGGTTTGCAGCCTGAAGACCGATCGCACCAATCCATTCGCACACTTCCAAATGCGGTTATAGACTATGCCGTAATCCTAACGGCCAACTGCCAAGTGTGGACGAGCGCTCATCCGAACGCAACACCCAAAGCGCCCATCGGCCCAACGCAAGCCACCAAACGCACTCACCAAACGAAACGAAACGGATGGTAATGAAAGGAAAGCAATGGAGGGTATACGTCGACGTTTGAAAACCTACCGGTACTTCAAGCTATGTTTCGACATCATCATCACCATCATCATAGTCATCATCATGGCCCCCGGGTGGGCCGCCAAAAAGAATCACTGAAGGGGCATGTGTTTGCTCCAAAACAGCGCGCGTTTTAGATGTACAAAAACAAACATACAGCCGACCGGCGGGATGTGAGCGAAAGGCGGCAAGAGCCAGCGAGGGCAGCAGTGCATGCGCACCGTGCACCGCGCACAACCCAGTCACCGACGATCAAACCCAGTCCTCCGGCATGGTTCCAGGCCAAACACAAATCCTGACATGCATTGAGTTCAACACAGCAAAGCAAAACTAAAAAGCCAACAATATCCACCGATGAAAACCGAGTACATCAAAGCCACAGACAAACCCGATGCCACAAAACCAAAGTTGACGTTCGTTCTGGTGGTTGGTTGCTTCGCGCCCATGGCCCCACGAGCGGCTGCCGGGGGGTGCGCAAGTGCCGCGACGTGCCGTGCGGTGACGTGCCGCCCCTGCCGTGCCGTGCCGTGCCGTGCAGGGCCTCACCAAGAAGCATCAACCACAACCAACACACCGTACCAAACAGCATGCGGTGCCGAGACGGGCGCCGAGGCCGCGTTTGCGGCATTGAAGAGCATCGCGTTCGGCCCATGAGGGTCGCCCAGGGTCCCTGGGGGCCCTACGGATTCGCTTTGGTCGTCGTTCCGGAGGTGACGGACTCATGTTCAAATAGCACATCCCCTCCCCTCCATGACCACTCCTGGCGCAATTAGCATGCGAGACAGGCTTCACCCTAGGTGCCCGACCGACACTTGGCTGCTTGCCGACAGGGCGTCTGAGGGGTACGAGAGGCATTCAAGGCCGGCTGCCAGTGGTGGTGCCCCAGATTGGCGCCGTCGCTGCCGCCGGCACCGTCATTGTACCGCCGGCACCCACCGACTCCACAGATGGGCAGCAGCCAGCAGACAGCCCGACAGACAGACAGATTGGGCGCCGTACTGAGGACCTCTCGCTACTCCCAACGAAATTTAAAACCACAAAAACCGATCCCACGTTTACATCCACCCATCGAACGAAACATACCCGCCCGCTGACACACACCGACCCGTGGGTCACTCCAGCGAGCTCGCGTCCGCATCGACGGCGCTACCCGGCGTGGAGCCGTCCGCCTGTCCCGAGCCGCCCCGCGCCTCTGTGCCCTGCCCCCCGCCGCCCTCCCCCGCCCGGCCCCTGGCGGCGAACGCAGCGCCCCCAGAACCCGCCACTCCAGGCCCTGTGCCCCCTGCCCGCTTAGCCCCGGGCGCTGCCTCCCCGGAAGGCACCACACCGCCGCTGCCTCCGCCGCCGCCAGCGACCCCGCCGCCGGCTCCTGGCGCCGCTTTGCGGCGGGACGCCGAGTCCACGCCGGCGGCGGCGGCGCCGCCGCCGCCGCCTACGGCGGCAGCGGCAGCCACAGCGGCCCTGCTCGACCAGCCGCCTCCGCCGCCTCCGCCGGCCTCCGACGCCGCCGCCCCGCCGGCCTCGCTCGCCTCCCCATCCAGGGTCTTGGCGGCCGAGGCTGCGCGCCGCCCGCCACCGCCGCCGCCGCCTGCCACGCCCGACCGAGCCGCCCCCGAGCCGTTGAAACTGGTCCGGTTGAAGCGATGCGGGCCTTCCGCGCGGCTGCCTACGTTTTCCGACCGCTCCGGCTCACCGCCGCCGCCGCCGCCTGCCTTCCGGCCGCCGCCCAGCGCCGCCACCACGCCGCCCCAGTGGCTGCCGGCACCCCCTCCCGCGGAGAAGCCGCTCGCCATGGACTCAGTGGCGGTGTGTGTGGCGGTGAGGCGGTTGCTGCCGCGGTTGCTGTGCTGCTGGCGGGGCGCGACGGGCTGCATCGGGTGCGCGGCGTTGGGGCTGGGACGGTGTTAGGTTCAAGACAGAGGAGGACGAGCAGCGAGTGGTGCGCGACCAGGGAGGGATGCAGGTGTGTAGGAGGGAGTTGAGCGTGGGTGCGAGATCACGGGAATGTCGCAAGTATGGTGCAGTCAGCTTGTGGCCTTTCAACGAATGGTGCAGTCTCTATACGCCGCATGTGTTCAACTACCTTGGCTGCACTGCACAAAATACATGTCGCGTTGGATACAATGTTGTGCGTCTAGGCGTTCTGTTAACCCTTGGTCCCCACGGCTCGTATGCGCAGCTGTTCGGGTGTGGAGGGTTGACGCGCCCCACAATCACACACACACATGCCGCCTTGGATACAAGTCGCACCTTGAACGCTGACGCCTGCAGCAAGCGCGTTGCAGCCAGCAGCATCGCCTGCTGCGCCGCGTGGGAACCGGGGTGGCCTTGTATCGGCTGCTGCTGCTGTCCGCCCTGCAGCTGCGGCTGTTGCTGCATCTGTTGCAGTTGCTGCAATTGCTGCAGTTGCTGTAGCTGCTGTAGCAACTGCGGCGGAGGCAGCTGCGGCAGCAGCTGCTGATGCCGGCCCGGGACGCCGCCAGCACCACCGCCGCGGCCGCCCGGGTTGCCGAGATCCAACTCCAAGTCACCGGCGGCGAGAAACGCCGCGACGGCCGCCGCCGTGACGGGATCCGCCGCCGCCAGCGCCGCCGCCGCCGCCGCATTGTTGGCAGCTGCCGCCGCCGCCATCATCTTGCCGCGCTTCTTCAGGGGCGGCAGCGGCGGCGGACTGCCACCGACGAGTCCGGCGGCGCCCGTCTCCCCGGCCCCGGTGCCGTCACCGCCCTCCTCCGCATCCGGCAGGGGCGCGTTGCCCAGTGCCTGCAACGAAGAAATTAACGGGGGCGGCCACTGTGAAGGTACGGGGAGACGGTGGAGGGTACGCTTCCGTCGGCGGACATTCGCGCTGTTCGTGATGAAGTTGCAGGCAAGTAGCACAGCCCTCGAAAACGCAGCGGGAAAGGCCTCCAGGTGACAATCAAGCGATGATCATGTTGTAAAGATCGTGTCGGTTGCTCGATCGGCCCAGTCAGTGGCTCCCTGGCCGTGGGCCGCTCCGTGGGATTGAGCGACTCCCTCTCAACCTCTCATGCTCCCACCGGAAAGTCCCCACAAAGGCCCCAACCCCCGAAACCCTGAGTAAAACCCTAGGCCCCCCCCCGTGCTCCCACCCACCTGCGGGTCCACGAGGCCCAGCTCCCCAAAGGCGGTGTTGGGGTCCCGCCACCAGCGGCTCACGGGCGCAAGGGAGGCACCGCCGGCGGCGGCGGGGTCAGCGGTGCCCTCCGTTGCACCCCCGGGGTTCACGCCTTCTCCGCTGGCAGCAGCGCCCGTATCCGACGCTGCGCGCGCACGACCCGCCTCCGCAGTGGGCCCCTCCGGGACCTGCTGCTGCTGCTGCTGCTGCTCCTGATGCTGCCGCTGCGGCGAGGCCTGGCGCTGCGCCGCTCCGCGCTCGAGCGGAGATAGCGCTTGTGCTGGTGCTGGTGTTGGTGTGTCTGCGGGCGCACCCTCCACTGCACCAACAGCTGCGCCTGCAGCCGCCTCAGTTCCCTCCGTAACTGCAGCAGCAGCAGCAGCAGCAGCAGCAGCGCCGGTGGTGGGGGCGGCCACGGGGCCATCCGCGCCGTTGCCCTGAGGCTGTTCGGGACCCGATTGCTGCGGGGGCAGCTGCGACGGCGGCGGCGGCAGCCCGGGGTTCTGCCGCGCAGTCCCCGCTCCGACTCCGAGCGCTGTCCCTGTGCCTGCCGCCGCGGGTGCAGCAGCAGCTGCTGCCGCAGTGGCAGCGGCGTGCGCCGCGACGTGTTTCGCAAACCAGGCTTCGTGGGGATCCATGGCGGTGGGAGGTCGGGTCGGGGGCAGCTGCGGCGGCGCTGGCACCGGACCCTGCGCGTGTTGCGGACGAGGCCATAAAGCAGAGGGCGTGAGGTCGTAAAAGGAGCAAGCCACAGCGGTGGCGAACAGAGGCGACGAGAGACTGGGAGCCGGGATCTCCCGTTTAGGTTTCAGGATTTGCGAACATTACACGTTGGGCGTCCAGCCGACAGGTGTGTCAACGAAAGCCACAAAGCATACGACACCGTTCTCTCCCAGCACGTTATGCCGTACACCCGCATCCACAACTTACCGCCAGCCCCATGCGCGAGGCGAACAGCGGCGGAAGCGGAGGCGGCATGGCTCCGAAACCTCCTGGCGCCGCTGCCGGCCCCGGCACGGCGGCGCCGGGGCCAAGCGGCGGCGGCGGCGCCCGGGGCATGGGCATGGGCATGGGTATGTGCAGCTGCCCCGGCGGCAACATCAGCCCCTGAGTACCGCCGGGTCGTAGCACCGGCACCACGAATGGGGCCCCCGGCCTCGGCAACGCCAGGCCCGGCGTACCGAAGGGCGCCGGCAGCAGCGGCTGCAGCTGTGGAGCCGCTAGCGACGGCTGCAGCGGCAACGGTCCCGCAAGCCCTGCCGCCGCCGCTGCCGCCGCCGTCGCCGCCGTCCCCGGCGGCGACGGCAGGGGCCACGGCATGGGCAGCGGCGGCGGCCGTGTCGCAGCCTCCGGCGACGGCCCTACGGGAAGGAACGACGGCGGCGGCGGGCGGAAACGGCTGCCAGGCGCTCCGAAACCCGGGCTGGGATGCGCAGGGCCGACGCCGCTGACGCCACCAAACCCCAGCCCGCCCGCCTGGGCTGCTGCGGCACTGGCTGCTGCGGCCGCTCCGGGGACGCCGCCGCGGAAGGCGCCGGAGGTGGGCCCGGGCGGGTCCAGGCCAACGCCTCCGGGGCCCAGACCCCCGGCTGCCGCGGCGGCTGCGGCGGCCGCGGCCGCGGCGGCGATGTGCGGCGGCATCATTGGTCCCCAGGCCGCAGCGGCGGCCAGCCATTCGGGCATCCCTCCGACGCCGGGAGGACCGGGGAAGGCACCGCCGGGGGCCTGAGGGGCGGAACAGCAGAGAACGAACAGGGCAGGGCAGGGCAGGTCGGAGCGGGGATTGGAACAAGAGGGAGGGCGAAGGGAAGGTGACAACCCTAACAACAGTAGTAACTCCGGACGGGGCGGTGGCGGGATGGCGCTCACCTGCTGGAAAGAGGCCAGCGCCTGCCCCTGCGTGTTGGGCCTCTCCTGTCCAGAAAAATCCGGGACCTGGCCCTGGACCTGGCCCTGGCCAGCGTTCCGGCCCTCGCCGCCGCCGCCGCCGCCTGCGCCTCCGGCGCCGCCGGCCCTCCCCCGCCGCGGCAACTGCTGTACGACAGTGGGTTGCTCCGACGGCTCCGCCGGGCCGTCAATGTCCTCCCCAAGCATCATGGTGTAAAGCTTGGAGGCGGCGGGGCGGACCAGCGCGCCGCCGCCGCCGCCGCCAGCGACGGCGCCGCCGCCGGCGACGGCGGTGACGGCGGCGCTTGGCGGCCGGGGGGCCAGTGGCAGTGAAACGGGGTTGGGCCGCGGCAGGCGGTCCGCGGGCACGGCGCGGAGAACCTGATGGATGGATGGATTGGTCGGTTCGTTGTTATTATAAGGTAAGTCCTTGGTGGTCGCCTGTCGTTTGTTGTGGTAAGGTAATGACCCGCAGTGTGCGGTTGTGGTGGTGTATCCCATTGACTGGTGCAATCGAAGTGGGCAGGCGGGGTGGGTGGAATGGCTTTTCATCGTTGAGCGGCGGCCCAGAGCCTGGACGTCACGGCCTCTCGTCGACCTGCGGTCCTTCTTAGACCACCCGTCGGCCCTAAAACCCTGAGGCCCGGAGGCCCCCCCTATCCGCGGATCCGTATCCGCGGATCCCTCACACACCGGATTGCTTAATTGGAACATGCATGGGTGTTCCTCACAACGTCAAGAAATGGGTGTTCCTGTCCTGTCCTGCATGTGTGGAAAATGTGCGCGACAGTGCCTGACCACTGCCGGTACAAACGTCCACCACAGCGCGACCCCCATCTCACCCTTTCTCTCAGCGTCCGCGGCAGCTGCACCGACAGCTGCAGATCTGACAGCAGCTGCTCCCACAGCCGCTCCGGAGGAAGCTCCGAGCAGAAGCCCCGCCCGACCGCCCCGCACTCCCCGGCCCCCGCAGCAGCACGCTCCTCCTCCTCCTCCTCCGGGCCGCCCCTGGCGACATGGCGTGAGGCCTCAGTCGCCTGCTGCTGCTGCGGCGGCTGCTGCGGCTGCAGCGGCTGCGGCATCTCACCCGCCCGCCGCTGCTGTGCGAGCTCGCCACCGCCACCTGCTGCGGCACCGACCCGTGGGTCATCAGCCTGAGGCCGTCTGCCAGCCGCGCCGCCGGCGGCCTCCGCCTCCGCCGCGCCGCCGCCTCCGGGCGGGTTGGGGAAGGGGACCGGGCCGGTGGGTCCGAAGCCTGCGAAACCTGCCGCCTGGCACGCCGCCATCATGCCGGCTGGGTCGATCACCCCCAGCTCGGACCAGAGCACCTGCTGCACCCGAACCACCTTGTGGAGCTCGCCCAACTGCTGTACAAACACCGACTGCTGACGCATCATGGTGGCGCGTACGGCAGCGAAACGTGCGTCGCCCAGCTGCATCCGCAGCGCAGGCTGCGGCGGCGGCTCGCCCGCGCCATCGGCGCCGCCGCCGGCAGCGCCAGCGCCGACGGCGCCGACGGCTGGGCCTGGGAATCCCGGCTGCGGCTGTGGCGGCGGCGGCGGCGGGAAGAAGAACCCCGGCCCCGGCGGCGGCGGCAGCGGCGGTGGCGGCACTGCCGCTGCCGCGAACAGCCGTGGGTCGGGCGGCCCGCCCGATGCGAAGCCGCTCTGCTGCTGATGCCGCTGCTGCTCCTGCAGGACTGGCTGCTGCTGGTGATGAGGATGAGGCGGCCAACCAGAACGTTGCTGCAGCTGCAGCTGCTCTCGCTGCTGCTGCTGTTGCTCGTCCCGAGACCGTTGCTCGTCCCGAGACCGTTGCTCGTCCCGAGACCGTTGCTCGTCCCGAGACCGTTGCTCGTCCTGTCGTGAGATGGAGCTGACGGGTGTCTCACTCGTCACGGGAGTTTCGGAGCCGTCATCGTCGTCGTCGTCGTAGCCGTACTCCATGTCATACACAGCTGCTGCCCCACCGCCGCCGCCACCCCGGCCGCTCTGGCCGCCCCACGGCGGCGGCGGCGGTCCCAAGGCCGACCGACGCTGCTGCTGCTGCTGCTGTTGTTCCGAAGGGCTCTGCCCGGCGTCCCTTACCCTCCAGGAAGGCTGCGAGCGCCGGACCTCTCCCGTGCTGCCATCCACGTCCATCCGGTCCAAATTCCGGGCACGCGCATCGTCGTTGTCGTACCGATTGTCGTACCCGCGGCCCCGCCGGGCGTCCTGCACGTCCTCTCCCCCCGATGCGTCCATTACGTCGCCCCCCGAGCCGCCATCGGACCCTTGTCGCTCTCCCTGCCCCTGCCCCTGCCCCTGCTGCTGCCGCTCCAGGGAGCCCTCCCACGCCTCCTCCTGCCCCTGCCCCTGCCTGGAGTAATCCCTGCTCCTCGCCGAAGCGGTGCCCGCGGAGACAGCCGTCCGCCGCCGTTTGTCGCCGCGGCCCGCGACGCCGCCCTCACTGACGCCGGACACCGTCCTGCCGTACCGGGCGCAGCTGCCGCCGCCGCCTCCGCTCCTGAAGCCGCTGCCCGCCCGGCCGCCGGCGGTGTTGCCTCCGGTGCCCGTGCAGGTGCCGCTGCTGACCTCGACGCTGGCGGTGGTGGAGCCGCCGGACAGCTGCGGCTGATCCCGCGACCGAGATCGCGCCTGGACGGCGCCACTGGCGCCGCCGCCGCCGCCGCCACCACACATACTGACACCGCCGCCGCCGCCAACACCCAAACCGACGCCACCGCCTCCATCACCCACTCGGACACCGCTTCCGCCACAGCCGCCTCCAGCGGGGCACGAAACTTGCCCGTAACTGCCGCCTGACAGCGCCGGCGCCGGCGGAACGAGGGGCACGGGCCGCCGCAGCAGCAGCGGCCGCGGCAGCTGCACCATCGCCGTGGCCGCGGCTGCTGCGGCTGCTGTCAAGGCTGCGTGCGGTGCGGAGAACGGCTGACCCATGGGTCCCCCGACGGCTCCCCCAGCGATCCCCAGGGGCGCGCCGCTGTTGGCGCGGAGGCCAGAGCCTCCGCCGTTACCGGTAAGAAGACCAGGGCCCGCAGCACCAGGTCCGGCCCCGGGCCCGCCACTGCTGCCGCTCGGTTGAAGCGCGCCAGCCCCGGCCTGCAGATAGTCCGCCTGCACCGCTTGGGCTTGGGCTTGGGCTTGGGCTTGGGCTTGGGCTTGGGAAAGCGCCGCGGCGGAGAGCAGCAGGTGAGCGCCGGTCGCTCCCGGACCAACGCCAGGGATGGGTGCGGGCAGTGGCGGCGGCGCCGTCGGGCCGGCGGCTGTAGGGGCCCCGCCCATTGGCAGGGGCAGGGGCAGCGGCAGCTGCATAAGGCCCGCTGGGCCGGGCGGCAGCGGCAGCTGGGCTAGCGACTGCAGCAATCCTTGCGAGTGGGAGTGCGGCAGCTGCTGCTGCTGCTGCTGCAAGGCCGCGGGAGGTGGAGGCAGGGGCGGAGGGAGCTGCTGCTGCTGAAGTTGCCGCTGCAGCTGCAGCTGAACCAGCGGTGGCGCGCCGGAGGCCTGAAGCTGCTTCGAGAGTGCGGCTAGCTGCTGCTGCTGTTGTTGCTGCTGTTGCTGCTGCTGTTGGTGGAGTTGGAGGTATTGTTGGAGCTGCACGGCGGGGTGCGCTGCGTGGGGGCCGGCGAGGACCATGGCGGGGTGCGGTGGTGGCGCGGTGGTAAGGTGTGGGGGTTTCGGCAGGGCGGGGGGAGGTGGCGGCAGCCCGGCGCCCGGCCCTGGGACCTGTCCGAGGAGTCCGCAGAGCCCGGTGGGTCCAACCAGGGGAGACGGCTGCGGCTGGGGGCCACCGAGCAGGGGCGGTGTCCCCGCGATCGGCAGCGCGTGTTGCGGTTGCGGACGGAACCCAGGAATCGACACGCCGCCCGCGCTCAGGGCGACGCTGCCTGAGGCCCCTGGGACCATAGAGACGGAGTCTGGGCCCATAGATGTGCGGCGCGCACGCAGGCGCCGGAGACGTTCAGATGGCCGCCTTGACGGAGTTGCATTACTACCCGAAACGCGACGAGATTACTCCTCCATCGCAGCGCTGAAAGATGACTTCGACTTGCGCAATAGCTGAGGTTTTAACGCTGGGGATGGCTGCCGAGGTCATCTGGTGACTCTCGGAAAGCGGGAATAACGCGGAAGGAGCGCTCCAGGCGTGTTTTGCCTTCTTCAAGTTTATCGATCAGCCGAGATGCGAGATTTCAACTATGATGCTTGTTTTATGTTCAAAATTGGGCAATTTCAACACACGCCACCGCAGGGCCTTGACTGCCTAAAGCAGATGCTGTGCCGGTGCTGTATAACGAAATAAAGTGGACGCCGTCAAAATGTCATGTTTCATCTGCGGCTAAGTTGGCTTGAAAATCTGCCCGAATCCGATACACGCCAGAAATGTACGGAGCAGGCCCCTTTTTCGGTTGAGGACATGATTACAAAACCCTCGACATGCTGAGCTGGCTACAACGCGCAACGCGCTGGTCGTCCTCCTCGAGACGCGCGTTGGTCATATTTGCAGCGTGCAAGACGACGAGCTTGCTAGGCCTTCTTCCTGGCCTCTGCGTGACTGCGTCAACCGGGTGGTTATTTGGGATAATGTCCTACTTTCGGCGATAGTTACAATGACAGTCAGTGACGTTTCCTGTTTGAGTCCAAAACTAAAGGCACATCGGAGGGTTTCAGGCACATATCACAGTACCGGAGCCATAAGGCGTCTGCGTTACCTTGCTTTTTATGTCCGCTATTTACTATTTTTGAGTTGCTTTCTTATAACTCAAGCAAGTACCATGCTTACGTAGCGGGTGAGGCTGTTGTCGCAACGTTCCAAACGGGCTAGTTCGGCGGACATCCCGACACTCGTGGCAAAAACTCCCCAGCTTGATTACACGGCCACTTGTGCTGAATTATCAATAAGCAAAAAAGCGGTTGTCCGCGCCACTGTCGACCGGCGCCGATAAGCCCTGCCCTGGCCGTCTTCAAGCGACATGACCTCCTTTCCCAGCCTTCCCCGCTGGAGGCGTGGGATGCTGGCACATGTTCAACCACCCAAAGGGGGACAACGGAATGGGGCGGGGCCAACAGGCCGGGGGCCCGAGGCACTGTGTTACGTATAGAATCCTGTATGTAACAGGACATCCTCCTTCCTCTACTATACTTACTTCTGGTTACACACTGTGCTCACCAGAACGCGTGGCGCACACGCACACGTCCCTATATCTGACAGGCTACGATACTGTCGCTTACAACCAGCTTGCGGAGGGCGAGACATTGCTTCGCTTGATCTTGCAAGCACGCGCTCGGCACGAGCCTGACTCTTGAGGCCCCAATGACGCGAAGTCGTACGATAGGCGCGGGACGGAGCGGGTGCTCTGATCTGGGCATCTGACGCCCCTAGCAGCGCAGCGATGGCCTACGCCACGGCGCGTCACCGAGCAACCCAGGGGGCGCAGGGAGGGAGAGGTATCTGAGGCTGGGCTCTCCCCTCACAGTTTGGAAGGCCTCTCATCCATTCCGCCTGGCCGTGGGCTGTTCGTGCGGTGGGTCTCCCAATTTGAGCGCTGGGCACTGGGCATTGGGCCTGGATGGGCCTGGCGGGCGTCTTATTCCCCTCCGGCATAACGCGTGTACCTTCGGTAACTCTGCGGCCCAGTTTGTAGAACGCAACAAGGCATTTTGGCAGTCACATCGCAGCAGAGGAACAAGGAGGGTAAGGAGTCCTGTAAGGGGTTCGTACATCAAGAACAGGGGTACTGTACTGTGCTTCCCTGCACGAGAGGGCGTCGCGGCCAGCTCTCTCAAACAAGCTTACGGCAGCGAAGCGCTGCCTGGTACTTGCCTACCACAGTAATCTTGACCAATGGCGGACTCCAGTTTCCCGCTAGACTCACCAGGGCTCACGCAGGCGCCCATTGCCTCCCTGAGGCGCCCTGCCGTGCCGTGCCAATCAGGTGTCAATCAGGCCCCGAGATCAGGCCCACCTTGGGTTCTGCATGCTTCTGCAGGCACCCCATCAGGCTACTCCTGACCAATTGACAGGCCAACCAGCTTGCTCAGAGCGCATCTCCAACCTCATCCTGCTACGGGTTCCTTAGCCTAATCTAAGCCCGTTCTACCCTGTTTCCTACCCTCCTCGGCAAGGATCACGTTAACGGAGCCGGAAGCGCTCGCAAAGGACAACGAAAGCTCTCCGCAAATATTCAGATCTCAAAAAAGAAGATAGCTAGGAAGGGGCAGCAGCATGCGGGAGTTCATGCGGGAGCTACGACCGAGGCAGCAACCAACGGACGGGCCATCCACACCCGAAGCTGTGCGGACCATTCATGGTGCACGTTATGAGCGCGTATATAGCTCCGGAAACAATGCATCTTGTAGTCGACCCTGTTAGGGTCGACGCTGGTCACTGGACGCCGAGTCGCTGAAACGCTGACCCTTGCATGCACGACAAACCAACGAACTCGGTTGCAAAGAAGCATGAGTTTCCCGTGTTTCCGTTTCTGACTTGCCCTAAGTCGATAACTCTACCCATTATTTTATGGCCTTGCTCGCAAAACCTTCTTGAGGTATCGTAGAAGCAATTTGGTCAGGCGTCGTCGGTGAAACATGAACGCAGGGAATCCATACAAGGACGGAAATATTTCAGGGAACGATATCAATTGCTATGAAGTATCAATTATCTCCTGCTTGTAGTGGCTTCTGCGAGGTCAAGTAACATGCAATGATGTTCAACTGGCAGTGGAACTGACCACAGCTACGTATTTATGACTTGTATAATTTTGAAGTATATATAGACTATAGGATTGCTTCGAACTTTCGAGTGGCGGAGCTGCAGCGGCCAGCAAGCGACGACATAGCCATGGCGTCGACAGCGCCACTCACGACAAATGGACCTGCAGCTGCTGACGATTCCGAGGAGCAAGCAAAGGAGCCAATACAGCAGGCAGCCCCGGCCCCAGACCCGGACATGTCCAAGCCCCATCCGAAGGTGTTCGTGTTCGCCTCGCCCAAAAAACGGCAAGGAAAGCCACCGGAGCCGCGGCAGCCGATATCGAAGCAGGCGATAAAGGCCAAGCTACGCAAGGCGCTGGCGCCGTACTTGACGTCCAGCTACCTGCAAGGCGAGATGGCCAAGCGCTTCACCAAGGAGTACATGGCCGCGCACCCGCCGCCCCAAAACGAGGTGAGGCAGACCTACTCACCCTCCCCTGCACAGTCATTCCATTGGACGTGTGGCGGTTGCCCCCAGAGGGACCCAGCTCCACTCGTCTCGCTGACGGTTTTGACCCTTGTCCAAGGCCGCAGACCCAGCGCCGTTCCCGGGCCTCGGCCAAAGCGCATCTAGTCTGCCTCTCCCCTCCCTGCCCTGCCCGCCTGTATACGATACACCCCCAATCCATTTTGTTACGCACGTATTTACCGTTCACGGGCTCCGGCCCATCCGTGGATATCCCCCCCGCCCGCCCTCCTGCCGCCCGCCAGGACGAGCTGCCCGCCTACCTGCAGGACCACATGGCGGAGCTCAACCGGGTTACGGAGCGCTGGGGCGGCTGTGTGGCCAGAGCGCTGGACCCCCTCACACACGAGATGGCGGTGGAGGGCCGCTTGCAGGTGGGTGGGTTGGGTGTGTGGGGAGGAGGGCGGGTGGGGGGCGGGTGGGGGGTGGGTGGCTGGCTGAGGGGTGCGGGCGGAAGGGGCTGGTGGGGGGCTGGGTTGCGGGCGCTGGGGGACTTGTGGAATGGGCTGCGGGGTGGGGCTGTGGAGCAGTGGGTTGGGGCTGCTGGGCGGCGGCGTGTCCGAAGCGGCGACGGAGAGGCGGGCCCACGGCCGAACGGCCCGGACCCGGTGTACTGAACCACCGATCCAATTCGCAGTGCGCCTGTGACCGACCGCGACATCGCACGTGATTGACGGAAGCAGCAGATCACTCGTCCCAACTAACAACGGCAAACCAACCACGTCCTTCCGATCCTGCCCGGCCCACATCGCCCCGGTTGGCAGAGGCTGCGTGCTCGCGAGGAGGGTCTCTCGGTGGAGCCTCCCCCCCCCGGGGGACTGCCCTTCGCGACCAGGCGGCAGGTCAGTGCCATGGCCGTGTGGGGAGGGGCAGGGCGGCTGAGGGCGGCGGCGGGGGCGGTGGACCAGGGACTGAGAGAGTGCGGTCGACTGCTGATGCTGTACCTGCCGTACCTCCTGTACCTGGATGGAGGCGGCAGCAACGCATCCCGGCCCCTGCTCCCCTGACCCGCCCCTGCTCCCCTCCCCTCAACCTCTTCCCCCCCCTCCCCCCCTTCCCCCCGCCCTCCACACATCTTTACCACTGCACACACCGCTCCAGGGAGACGGTCCTCCGGACAGCGACGACGAGGATGTGGACTGGGAGGGGGCTCGGCCGCCGGACGACCGCCTCACGTCAGCCCAGGTCTTTGGTGCCGTACATCTGGTTTCGGATGTCAAGGTACGGCAGCGGAAGGACGAGCACGGGTAAAGGGGCTGGAAAGGGGGTTTGGAGCCTTGTAGACGGGCTGATGAGGATTGGCGGGATTGGTTTGGCGGCGGGGACTGGGGAGCGAGGGCACCCTCACCCTCACCCCCCCCACACACACACCCTCACCCTCACCCCCGACCCCCTCCCTCTGCAGGTATGGCAGCAGATCCTGGCAGCTCAGCGCGCGGAGGAGCGGCGGCAACACGCCATTGCGGAGCTGCACATGAACCACGCGGCGAAAATCATCCAGGTGGGGTGGGGAGGGGAGGCGGGGAAGGGGCAAAAAGAAGATACCGCAGCGGAGACGGAGACGGCGTTAGCGAACGGACCCGGAACCCAGCAATACTTACCGAATATACATGTAAGCTGTAACTTTACCAAGACGAGAGGCGCAGCGGCTGAGGGGAGGCGGGGAAGGGGAGGCGGGCTGCAGGGGGTGTGTGGCGAGGGGTGCACGTGTGTATGTGTTGTACCGTGCGGGAGAGCTGCGCATTCGGGCGCGCGCGTGTGTGGGCCATCGACCACGTGCCTCACCCCGCCCCGCCCCGTTCTCGCTCCGGAACTCGGTCTCTGCTCCCGCAGCGCTCCTGGCACAGCTTCATCACACGCAAGAAGGAGGAGCAGGCGCGACTGGATGCGCTCGTGTCGCCTGATGTGCAGGTGGGGGGTGGGGCGGGTGGGTGTGATGGCGGGAGAGGGGGTAGGAGCGTGTGGTTGCGGGGGCCGCCGGCGCGTGCGGCGACGGCGGGCGGCGCAAGGTGCGGGGTGATGTCAGTCGGCACTGTCCGTCACCGATTCAGGTGTTATGCTGCTGCTGATGATGATGATGCTGGGGGAAGAGAAACGCCCCAACTTGAAACCTGTTATAATGAGCACAGTGGCGGGTGGAGCTGTGCGTCATCTGCATGCGTGTGTGTGTGCATGTGTATGTCCGCACGTCCGCACGCCGGTGCCCGGCTCCGGCTCCGGTGCCCGCGCTGACTGACCCGTGGGTCGCTCCGATGCCCGCTCCGAAACCGCTCCGCTCCGAAACCGGTCCGCTTCGTCTTCAGGCGATGCTCAGTGCCGCCGCCTACAAGGCCATGCGGGATGCTCGCAACAAGCTGGCCGTACTGAAGCTGCGCAAGTCGCTCAGTCGGAAGGCCCGGGGCTTCGGATCCACCGCCCGTGAGTGGGGGGGCCGGCCGTTGGAGGCTGCGGGAGGGTGGCGGTGGCGGAGGGAGGCGAAGGGCGGCTTAGGGGTGTGTGTGTGTGCGCGGGGTCGGGTCCGGATCGGGCCCTCCGCATCCGCATCCGCTGGCTGTGACGTCACCCCACCCACCCGGCCCCTCGCCCGGGCCTGCAAACTGGGTTTTGCTGTTTTTGTCTCATTCGGCCACCCCCGGTGTACGGCCACACCGTCTTACCACATCACCCGGTCTGAGCCCGCGCGGCCGCTCGTCTATTCCACTCCACTCCACTCTACTCGTGCAGCGATGATCCCTCACCCTCGCCCTCATCCCCCTCGCCTTGCCCCCTCGCCTTGCCCCCCACCACAGCACGCGACCTGGAGCCTATCCCCCGGCAGGCGGGGCCGCAGTCGGGGCCGCAGCCCATGTCGCCCGCGCGGAGGGGCCGCGAGGGCAGGAGCACGGCGCCGGGCGCCAGGAGGTGGGGGGGGGACCGGCAGGAGGGGCGCGGCGGGGGAGGGGAAAGAAATGCGATCCGAAGCCAAGGAAGAAGGAAGGAAGGGAAGAGAACGGGACGGAACAGGAGGGGACGGGTGGGGACGGGGCAGGAGGGGGCGGGGTACGGCGGCTGGTGGCGGCAGGGCGGTACGACGATTTATGTCGTACGAGGGTACTTGGAGCCCAGCAGCGGCCTTGAGGGCATGTGGCGCGTGGGTGGTGCCGGGGGCGGTGCCGATGGCGTGTGCGTGCTGGGTCGCAAGGGTATGGCAGCGGCTCACGACTCGTTGGCCCAAAACCCTGTCGTAAAACCCCGTAAACCGGACCGTTCAGAACCCAAAACCGAAAGCGGCGGTTACGTTAGGAGGCATTTTCCCGACGTACGCCATACGGCCGCGCGTCCGACCCACGCCGGCCTCTCAGCTTGGGAAGGTTTGCATTAGCGACAAACCCATTCGTGACTGACTGGGCTCATGCTCGGCTTCATCGCTTAGCGCCCTGCCCGGGCTGCGACTTGCCCGCCCGGGCAGGTTGTTTTGTGTCCCCGCGATATGGAGCGGGGACAGAGCGGCAATGCAGTAGCTGCTGCGCAATTAGACCCAATAAACTCTTAAAGCAAAAAAAGAAGAGTAGGAAGGGCTTCTGGAGGACCACCGGTTTTGGCCGCCGCCTCGTCGGGCTTACTCCACCGACCCCGACCCCGCTAGTCTCTGTTTCGGAGCTCGGACAACTCTCGTGCTTTATGCAAGGCATGAAATGTGGGAAAAAGCACGCTGGCTTGCATTCGCGCCGCCCGCACCACCCCGCGAAGTCTGCATCCACCGCTTGCGGTTTGCTGTTTGCCCATTGCCTGCCCATTGAAACGGATGCCGCAGGTCTCTTGGCGTTGATGGCGCGACGTCGTCGGAGGCCGACGGCGACGGCGGCGGCCGCTCGCGGTCGAGCTCCCCCAGCCGCCCGCGCAACGGCGCCGTCGCCAAGCTGCAATCCTTCGCGGCGCGCTCCGCTCGGATCGTCACGCGGCTCGTCTCGATCAAGGAGCCGTACGATGAGGAGGGTACGGCAGCGGCGGAGGACGGGGGCGTTGCTGGTGGCGCCGGTGGCGGGAGACGCCAGCCGGCGCATAGGTCGCGAGGGGCGCGAGGACGCGGAGGGGCGCCGCGGAGGAAACGGCCGTCGGGGGCTGCTGGGGGGGACGGGGCGGAGGCTGCTGACGGCGGTGGCGAAGGCGGCGGCGGGGAGGGTGGGGCAGCAGCCGGCGCTGCGGCGGCGGGCAGCGGGGAAGAGGATGGGTCGGAGTGGGACGAGGATGAGGGGGACGAGGACGAGGGAGACGACGATCAGGATGACGAGTTTGGGCTGGAGGAAGGGGATGTTGACAGTCACAGCGGGAGCGGTAGCGATGTGGAGGAGAACGAGGAGGAGTCGGCGGAGGCGGCGATGGCGGAGGCGGAGGAGGTGGTCCAGGTGGCCGCGGAGCTTGCTAAGGCCTTTATGGGGCCCGCCGGCGGAGGCGGCGGCGGCGACGGCGACGGCGACGACAGCAGCCACGGCAGCGGCTCGGAGTGCGACGACGACGACGTCGGTGACAATGACGGCGAGGGCGTCATCGAGCAGATGGGCGATGAGGCCCTCCGGGTGCTTACCTCGGTAGAGCTCGCCGCCGCCGCCGCTACGGACGGCGACGGCGGCAAGGCGGCCGTGATGCCGCTGGCGCCGCCGCCGCTGCGGACAGCGGTGGCGGCGGCAGCTGCCGCCGCCGCCGACGGCGCCAACGGCGCCGACGCCGCCGCGGCGGCGGCGCGGAGGGCGGCGGCGGCGGCCGCCGCCACAGTCGGCCCGCACCGGGGCCAGTCTCTGACGCTGACGGAGGATGCGGCGGTGATACGGCAGTTGATTGCTGGCGCGCTGGCGGCGGCGGCGTCGCCGGTGCTTGGTCGGAAGAAGGCGCTGGCGATGGCTCAGATGGGTCTGGGGGAGCTGTTGCAGCTGCCCGGGGCCAAGGGGCTGCTGCCAAAGGCCGCTGCGGAGGCGGCGCGGAGGCGCCCGCCGCGGGGACACCGGAACGAGCCGATGGCCGCGACGGGCCGGGCCGTAGCCGGCGGCGGTGGCGGCGGCGGCGGGCGGTGCGGGCCGCACCATTCGCAGCCGTCGGAGATTCGGGCGGCAGCGGCAGCGGCGGTCGGCATGTCGGCCGGCGGCGGCGGCGGCGCAGTCGCAGCAGGCGGCAGAGTCAGCGGTTCTGACGGCGTGGCCGCGGCGGCGGCGGCGGCAGCGGCGGCGGGGTCGTCGTTGCCAGGGAAGGGCTCCTGGTCTTCGGGACGGAAGAGCATCCCGGGGGAAACTGCCGACGGCAGCGGGAGTAGCGCAAACGCCTCGCCGCGGTGGCAGCCGCGCCTGGCGTACGGCCTTGGCGGCGCCGTCTCTCTGCCGTCGGTGCACCCAGTGTTTCCGTCGGACCCGGCATTTGAGGCCGCGGAGGCATCCGCCGCCGCCTTCCGCCACTCCCACGCGGGGTCCCTCTACGGCGGCGGCGGCGCGGGTTTCACGAGAGTCAGTCCCACGGGTGTGTCGGCGGCGGCGGCCGCCGCCATGGCGACGCAGCCGTGGGCTTCGCCGCGGCGGGTACGGCACCCGCCGGGGGCGCACACATTGGCTGGCGCGATTCCGGACCTTCGAAGCTTCGCCGTCGGCGGCGGCGGAGGTGGCGGCGGCGGCGGCGGCGGCGCTACCGCCGGGCATCCCCGCGAGCCCAGTTGGCTTCTACCGCCCATCAACCGCAGCTCCACGGGCCCTGCCGTACTAGGCGGCGGCGGCGCCGCCGCCGCCCCCCCGGCGGGAGGGCAGTCTGGGCCGGCGACAGCGGTGGCGTCGGCAAGTGGGATTGCCCGCACCGGCAGCGACTCGACGCTGCAGCGGCCGCTGGTCGTCGTCGGCGGCGGCGTCGCCGCCGCGTCGGCGGTGGGAGGCGGTCCAGGCGCGATGGCGGCGGCGGCAGCGGCGGCGGCGGTGGGTCGTGCTCGGCGGTCGAGCGTGGTGGGCAGCTCCATGGACGGCTCAGCGGCGGGGCTGCATAGCGTGGAAGTGGGGTCACCGCTGGTGGTGCAGCAGAGCAGTTTCATGATCAGCAGTCTGAGTCCCGCCGGAGTGACCCAGGTGGCTCAGAAGGTCCGACTGAGCAGCTTGACGTCCGGAGGGGACGCAGCCCAACAGCCGGTGCCGCTGCCCCAGCAGCAGCAGTACTCGCAGCCGCCGCAGCAGCCGGTGCCGCTGCCGTCGGCGCTGGCTGGCGGCGGCGGCGGTGCGGGCGGCGGCACGGCGGCAGCTCGGCAGGCGGCGGCGGTGGCGCAGTTTGCAGTCCAAGCGCGCATAAGCTAGAGTGTGCGGGGGCTTTGCTGTCCGCTGCTGCTGATGCTGATGCCGTACTCGTACCGCGCTGTTGAGTCAGAGGGGCTGGCGCCGCTGTGTCATGATGGATCGCACCGGATCGAATCGGATGGGAGCCGATGAGATCGGATCTTGATTGTGTCTTGTGGTCGCTGCGGCCTCTGGCGGTCTGCAGTCCATGTGGGGCATAAGAACCGAACAGCAGCACCAGACGGATGGTCGTTCGTACGCTGTCGTACCTCGTGTTGTACATATTGAAAGACTGACAGACAATCTTCGCGTCCGTAGGGCATCAATAACTTATCGAGTGTTGATGAATCGTGACTTGAATTGATGAGATGTACGGATGCTGTTTCGCCGCGGCGCATATCGTATATTTCAGGATATGGTTGGGGAGTCCTTTGGTTGTTGGTTTGGCCCGTATGGATGCATGGATGTATGGATGACTGGATGTGTGTGTATGTGTGTATGGATGGATGGAGCGACTGCAGGGCTTCCTGGTGACTGACCAATCAACTGAAGGGCGTGCGGCGGTTCCTTGACGCTCTGACGCTCTGACGCGTGCTGTGTTGCCGTTGGGCGTTTGGCGATTTACGGCAGGATTGCAGGAGGGGGGCCTCACAGATGTGAAGGCACTGCAGGGGGCACTGCAGGAGGATGCAGGTTGCGTGGAAGCGCTCGATCCGGTTTGATTTGCCCAACCGCGGCGTCGTTGTCATCCGTTGTTCTGGACAAGCACCACCACCACCACCACTCGCCCGAACAAACGGTGGCCATCCAGGGAGCCCTCTGGCGATGTGCGCCGCCGCGGTCGGCCGCGGGTCTCCGCCACGCTTTGGGATGAGCGCGTGCGTGCGTGTGCGTGCGTGCGTGCGTGCGTTCCTTCTACCAGGGAACGTGAGACTGCTTGCGCTGCAATGAACTGCGCTGAACTGCACTGCACTGCACAGATGACCGGCGGTCCCGTGTACCGCTCGCCCGTGGCCCCCCATCACGGACTTCGCGCCGGCACCCGCCCCTCCCCCCCACTGGGGTTGCTCCTCGTTACTTCACTTAACCGCTGCTCGTTGAGCGGATGCGTCGTTTATGTGTGTTGCCGCGGGCCTTATGGAGGCTGTGAATGTACGGCGCAATTCTGCGCCAACTGCCCAGCTGGTGACGTGCGTGCATTGCGGTACAGTACGGCACATACACACACACACATTTGGTGCGTCCCGATGCATACTGTGACTTTTATTACTTTGAGGGGGGCGCCCGCGTTTCTGCGGGCGGAATGTGGATTGCGGCGCAGACGCAGACGGGTGCGCTCGATCGGGTGCGTTCGGCTTTCTCTCCCGAGGACTGTGTGCCAGCCATCCACTCGCAGCTGCGCAGATGGTCCCGGCAAACGCAGCAGGTGGGCGTGAAGGGTACCTCCACACGCGCAAAGAGCATCCGCCCGCGTGGCGCGGCGTGCGGGCGTGGTGGCGCCGCTGCGCGCAGGGGTGGATGTGTGGGTGCCGGCTGACGGGTGGGGGGGTCACACGCACCGCACCGCATCGTCCAACGGCCAACGGTGCCCTCGGGGCCACTCCCCTGGATCCTGGATCCAAGGAAGGCCACCAGTGCGCAGCTGCCATACGCCTACCCGGTAACCAGCTGGGGGCTTGTGCACCTCCCAAACCGCCGTACATCCGTGTTTGTACGCAAATACCTAGTTCGTTGCTCGACCGCCCGCTCATAGGCCCCACCTGTACCGGTAGGTGCAAGTACCGGTAGGTGCAATCACTCGATATTGTTCGACGCGGGTCAACATATGAGCCAACAGGAGAGGGCTGTCTGCAATCACCCAAAGAGGCGCTGCTCAGCCCTGCACGTGGCTGCGTGACCCTTGGGACATGTGACCCCATACAGGGTACCCCGCAAGCCCTCAATCAACTGAACAACAGACGCACTCCTGGTGCGGTTGAAATGCACACGCTTTCGGTCACCAGCCACCACCAGAAACCGTTAGACATCGACATTTATGCATATCATTACTATGAGACACGTGTACCTGTACGGCAGCTGCGTTGGTTAAGGTTGGCGTCAAGCCATCCACCCGGCGTGGATGACTCCCTTGAAGTATGTACCGTAGCAACGCAGGTAACAACCGGTGCCCGGTAAGAACCGCCACCACAACAACTAACGGAGGGACTCGCGGATGACTGCAAAACACGGACGTGCTTTTCCAGGCACGGCATAGAACTCACTCGCCACTTCGCCAGACACTCAGTAGACGCACGCATGTCGGTCTTTGCCCCGGACCTCGGTGGCCTGTTCCACTTTTGTCCTGCTAACGCCAGACGGTGGTCCCACCCTCCGAGTGCGCGACCCCGGTTCTGCCCTGCAAACGACACAGTCCCCCGCGTGCGCATGCCGTTGCCCAAGGGTCAAATGAATACAGACGCACCGTAACATTCTGGCTTCCCTGCTGCCTACTACTAAATGCACTTCGTTATAGAATGAATGGATCCATCAAAGATTCGCGGAGGCTCGGGATTCGCGTTACGGAGGAGACTGGGCGGGTGCGGCATTTCCAGCCCCTTGCGCGCGCAGCCCCCGCCTCATCCCATCGAACGGTTGACTTCGACATGCAAGCAGTGCCCCGACCGTGCATAGGACCTGTACGGCCCCACAACAAAGCGGCAACGAAGAAGAATAAAGGACACGATCTCGCGGTGTAGGCACTGGACGGGTATCGAGTGTAATTAGCAAGCGAAACAGCCAAGGCCTGTGACGGAGTCTGCGTGCCTGTCTGTCTGTTTGTCTGTCCATCTGCGCGTGTGTGTCTGTCTGTCTGTGTGCTGTCGGGGCCATCGTGTCAAATCACGTATAAACACGGGAGCAAACACCAACCCACACACGAATGCATACATTTGGAGTACATGCTATGCACATGGCCGATGGCCCCCCTGCTCTGCTCCCCCCTGTCGTTGCCGACCTAGGGAAGCGGCGACCTGCTGGCCCCTCCTCGGGTGTCGACGTGGACCACAATCGACGACTGCTGCCCCCGCTGCTGCGGCGGTTGCGGTGCCGCTGGCAACAGTTGCATCTGCTGGGCCCCCGCCTCCCGCTCGGTCTGCGCCAACTGCTGCTGCTGCTGCTGTTGCCCCTGCTGCTGCTGTTGCCCCTGCTGCTGTTGCCCCTGCTGCTGTTGCCCCTGCTGCTGTTGGCCCTGCTGCTGCTTCTCCTGCTCCTGCTGCTCCTGCTGCTGCTCCTGCACCTCCCTGGAGTCCTGGCGGCTCCCGCTCCAGCGCCGGTACGTGTGCAGCAGCCACTTGATGACCGCCGGCAGGATGACCATGGCCCACAGGTTCGCCAACTGGAATGCATCGAAACATGCCGCATACATCGATGCGAAGGTGGGTGAGTGGGTGAGTGGATGAGTGGGCGAGTGGGGCGGTTGGGCGGTTGGGCGGTTGGGCCGTTTCACTCTTCGGTTCCCAACAGCCCAACCAACCGAAGTCGCATGAGCACCGGGCGGTGCGTGCAGGCCCGGGGGGGGGGGGTCCGGGGGGAGAGGCTCGGGGCTAGCTGTGAAACCAAGTTTAGCTGCTACCCTTCAAAAGGGGAGGGTGGGTTGGGGTGGGATACAGAAAGAAGATACCGTAGCGAAGGGATGGAGGAACGTAGGAGCGGGGGGAGGGGGGAGAGGCCGCAATGTGGCTCCCTCAGTCCACGCTAGCATGAAAGCCCGACTTGGACCCGACGTCGCAAAACCAACCACGACCCCGCACGCATTTCCGTCGGACCCCGCCCTGCCCTGCCCCGCAGGTACGGCACGTCCATACTCACCTGCAGCCCAATGACGGTCAATTCAAACGCCAGCATCAGCGTCTGCGGTGTGCGCACGGGCGGGGCCATACGGGCAGGCGGGGCCATGGATGAGTGACGACGCGCACTTGAGAGCAACCGGGAACAGCAGCTGGGGACGGGCATTCCGCGCATTCCGTACATCCTCGCCCGGCTCATTACCCGCTGTACATGTCACGATGTCAGTAGGGGTTTAGGGTTTCAGGGCAATTGTACGTGTCTGCCATCAACGGTTCAACGCCCTCGCCTATCCCCTTTATCCCACACACACACACACCTCTGTCTGCAGGCCATCGTCGCTCTGCGCAGCCAGCATACACACCAGCGTGCCCGCCTGCGAACGAAAGGAGACAGAACGAAAGGATGGAGTCCAAGCAATTAACACGCACACACACACATACACACATGTACGCATTTGCAGCAAAGTAAGCGTGCACCGGGGCACACCGTGCGGCGGGACACACCGCAGGCAGCAGTGGAGCAACAGCCCGGCGGCCTAGCGACCAAGCGTGCACGCAACAAAACCACGCAGCAGGCACGAGGTACGGTTGGTAGATACCGGTAGCTAAACGGACATACAGTACAGTAGCTAGGTGGATAGCTGGCCGGCTAGTTGGCGCCAGCGCTTGATACGGGTGCTCACCTCGAGGGTGTTGCAGACCAGCTCGACAAACGAGTCCACGCGACTGGAGTAGGGCCGCACCACCGTTAGAAAGACAACGGTAAGAGCCTGCAGGCCGGCAGGCGGGCAGGCAGGGAGGTAAGCAGGCAGGCAGGCAGGCAGGCATGGTTGTCAGGGCGCACGGAGGGCGGCATTATATACGTAAGCGCTCATGCAATGAACGAACGTACAGTCGTACACCCACGTGTATGTACATCCGTACATGTATGTACATGTATGTACATCCGTGCGTTCGTACCTTGATGGCCAGCGCAATACCAGTGGTGACATAGGACGCCACGGACCCCTGCTCGATGACTTCAGCCGCCTGCGAATCGAATGAAGGGAGCCGAGGGAGGGAGCCAAGCGGCGGCGGACCAATCACGGGACCAAGCAACGAGTGTATGTGAGCAGCTCGCACGACATATGGCATATGTGTGTGTATGTGCGGGTGGGTCCCGGGCGTCTCTTTGGGATTCTAACACCTGCCGGGGTCTGCTTGGCTAATGGATCGATACACCTTCCCATCCACATCCAGACATCCACCCACCCACCCACCCACCCACCTATCCACCCACCCACCACCAAGCTGCATATCCATAATC
Source organism: Pleodorina starrii (assembly GCA_030267565.1). NCBI lineage: Eukaryota > Viridiplantae > Chlorophyta > Chlorophyceae > Chlamydomonadales > Volvocaceae > Pleodorina > Pleodorina starrii. The sequence continues at coordinate 656,297 of BRXU01000034.1, forward strand.
CCAGTACCGTTCATCACTATGAAGAATTCACGCTTAATAGTACGGGGCCCCGTACGGGGTTTGCGATGAGCATAAACGTCCTCACGGCCCAAACCCACTCGAAGTTACTGCCCCCGTGAAGGACAGCTGTCCTTCCGTCCGTTCCGAGCACTCATCCGCCAATCCGTCGATGACGTACCCACCTGCAACCCCAGGATGAAGCTGACCACCACGTTGGAGAAGGTCTTCGGGATGTGGAATGTGGCAGCCAGGCGCTTGTGCCCCTTGTACGGCAGCAGCACATAACCGTACTTCTCCTGGATCTGAGTCGTGGTCAGTACGGCTTTTAGCTCCTCCTGCTTCATCCGCTCCTCCTCCGTGTCCGCGTGGCCTTGCCCCTGCTCCTGCTGCTCCTGCTGCTCCTGCTGCTCCTGCTGCTCCTGCTGCTCCTGCTGCTCCTGCTGCTCCTGCTGCTCCTGCTGCTCCTGCTGCTGTGGCTCAAGCTGCCCCGGCTGCTTCTCCTGCTGCTGCCCCGGCTGCTCCTCCGGCTGCTGCTGCTGCTGCTGTCCTTCTGCTGGTGACTGCGTCTGCGGGGCCTCCGTGCGCGCTGGCCGGTGGCGGGCTGCTGCCGCACTGCTGCTATCGGCAGCACCGGGAGCTTGCGCAGTTGCTGAGGCCTTGCTGCCGCCGGTGCAGACAGGTTGTGCCTGCAAGCATACAACCAGGCATACGTGAATGAAGGGGACGGGCTAGGGGCATCACGCACGGTCCTGGACGGCAGTCAGGAGCGCAGACAGGGGAAGTGCGTGGCGGGGCTAGAGGTAGTGTAGCGGAGATGCACGCTGGAGCGGCGATGTGTGGGATCGATCGGTCGTCCACTTACCGGCTGCAGCTCCGCTTCGTCCACAACGAGGCGAGGCGGCCTGATGCTGCAGGGGTGTGATGGCCCAGAGCCATCCGGTTGTTGCTGCTGCTGCTGCTGGCTCAGCCGGCCGCGCAGGTCGGCTGCTGTGCTCTCCGCGAGGTCATCCCCGGAGCGATCATCTGTGGCCAACTCCAAAGTCACGATTGGCGTGCTGTTGCTTCGAGAGGCCGCAGAGCCACGGCTTTCATTGTCATCAGCACGTGTGAACGCACTCGCCGGCCGCGGTGCAGCAGAGGCACCCATGGGGGCGTCATGGCCGCTACTGGCAGCAGCAGCAGCGTCCACAGAACGCTTCGAGGATGACGGAAGCAGCCGCAGGGCTGCAGCCTTGTCGCTCCCGCTGGGAGATTCCCGGACAGGCATTTCAGGTGCTGCCGCCGGCTGTGGGCTGCCGCTGCTGCTGCTGGCGGCGGCGTCTGTTGCGGCGGCTGACCTGCTGGCGGCTTCCGGAGCCTGGCTGGCGGCTAGTGAAGTGGTCGCACCCCGCTCCTCATCGTACTCAAAGGCGGGCTGGATCGTCAGCATGGCCCGCCGCCCGTTGCGGCCGCTGCTGCGGGATGCTGCCGCGCTCTGCAGCTCGTCACCAGCAGGGCCAGCTGCTGCCGTACATGTAGGCGCGCCGTCGTGTGCTGCAGGAGTGGAATTATTCTCGTCTTCTGCAGGCACGCGCAGCAGCGGAAACGCCAACACATTGATGCGTGTGTCCTCTACACACTACCTCTACACAACACCCATGTCCTTGGCCTGCCTTCAGCATAACGTACAGCACACAGACTGCCTAGCTTACCGCTTTCCAGCACAATTCCCACGAAGGTCGGGTCAACCGTTGTGCTGACGACCCCTGTCGTACTATGACGGCTGCTCTCCTGTAGTGGCGGCGCCAGCTGGTTGCCGCCGCCGCCGCCGCCGCCACCGCCGCCGGTGTTGCGGGTTGCGCTAGCAGCGCTGCCGCCGCTGCCTTGCAGGTTCTGCTGTGATGCGGGGCTGTCGTCCGGCGTCCGCTGCTGTTGTGCGCTCTCCTCCTGCCCACCGCGCGGTGAAGACATGACGCAATGTTGCACCATGCATCAGGGTTGGGCATTAGCTTGCCAAATCGTTTTGTGTGGTGGAAGGCAAACGGCGAGACCTGTATGTGCGTAGATATGGATGACACGGTTGCATGCTGGCCATCTGACGTACGTCCGTACGTTGAGGTCGCGTTGTTGCCGTATTTCCGCGGTGGTGTAGTGCACCAGCTTGCATAACATTGCTTGGCATTGCATTGCGGTTTTAACAAACAATGCAGTGCGCACACTTGCGACGTTGCGAGGGTATTGCCGAATGCCGATCCCCCTCCCATCCACGCACCGGCAACTTCCAGCCGCGGAACGGCCCAGTGACACCCTGTAGGCCGACACCTGCACGTAGCAAGGCAAGCATACATCGGGTGATGAATGATGAGTCTGTGTGTATGCGGCGGTAAGTGTGCCTCATCTCAGAGAGAGAAAGAGAGAGAGAGAGAGAGAGAGAGAGAGAGAGAGAGAGAGAGAGAGAGACACTCCAACACCAGCTCACGGGCTTGCGCTTATGCGTATGCTTCACTTGCCCTGTTTCAGGTACGTCATCGTGCGGTACGGCTCCAGCGGTTGATCGCTGCTGGCGTCAATCCTCTTCCACTCGCCCACCTCCAACAGTTCGGCGATCGCTTTCCACCACTTGAATCGGGTACCCGACTGCTGCTGTTCCTGTTCCTGTTCCTGGCCCTGGCCCTGGCCCTGACCCTGCTCCTGGCCCTGGCCCTGCTCCTGGCCCTGACCCTGCTGGCCCTGCTGGCCCTGGCTCTGCTCTTGACCCTGCCTCTGCTCTTGACCCTGCCCCTGCTGACTCTGTTCACGGCCCTGCTGTCCGGTGTTGTCTCCAGGAGAACCTCCCGGGGCACCATGGCTGCCGCTGCCGCAGCGGCCGCTGGTGCCGCTGGTGCCACTGCCGACGTCACCGCCGGAGCCACCCCCTGCAGCATCGCCGGCCCCCTTGTTGTTATCGACCACCACGCCATCGGCGCCAACTCCGCTGCGACTGGGAGCAGCAGCACCGGTGCTGCCACCTGAGCCACCTGCAGCATCGCCGTCCCTCCTTCCGTCTGCACCTCCAGTACCTCCAGCGTCCGCGGCCCCGACCCGGCTCACAGCGCTGGTACTGCCAGGGCCGCTCCGAGCGCTAGCAATATTGCCACTGCTGATCTGTCTGAGCCGTCGTCTGCTTTCGTTGTTCCGGGTTGCAATTCGAGCGAGGATGGCCGATGGCGGCCGTTTCTCGAACTCCAGTGGCTTGTACGGCACCCGAGATCCCCGGCTGGCGAGGACTCCGACGCCAGAATCCCCGGGGCTGAAGGGGACCCCGGACGGCCGGGTACTGAGAGAGGGGTCAAGGCCGGAGCCGCGGGCGCTGATATTTGATGCCACTCCGGCGCCTCGGGGACTCAACACCAGGCTCCCTGAAGCGCGGCTGGTCAGGCCGGCGGGTACCCCATAGCCGCCTCGGAAGGCTGAGGAGAGGCCTCCGGCGCCTCGAGAGCTGAGTATGGATTCTCGGGCGCTGAGGAGGATGCCCCGAAACCCTCGCGGGCTGCTGGCATGACTCGTGGGCCTGTCTGCTGTGAAGTGTCTGGCGGAGATTTGGGTCTGTAGCGTCGGTAGCAGACGTCGTGATGGCAGCGACTGGGCCGTTGTTGCCGCCGCTGGCACCAGAGATGGATCGGCAGCGTCTCCTGCACAGAGGTGATGGATAGGCCATCATAACAGCGAGTGGGGCAATGACTCGTACGTACGGCTATATGTAACCAACAAAACTATTTCGGTTTGCAGTCGGGCTGCTGTATGTGTAGCAATATAGCAACGACGCGAACAGGCACCAGCAGCTCACCTCCTTGGTTGAGTCCTTGGGGAGCGGCGTGTGCGGGGAAGACCTCACTCAAGGCCGTGGGCGCCGGCAGCTGCAGCTGCTGCAGAGACCATGGACCTTCAGTTTCCGGGGGAGGTCTTCGTAACACCCTTGAAATTCGCTTGTGACGACTAGCCAGTAGAGTTTGAGTGGCGCTCCAGGAGCGATTCCTGGTGTCACATGCACAACAGGGAGGGCCACGTATGTGTGTGTAGGGATTAGTGCAATCCCCAAAAGGCGGACGTGCAGCCCGGCAGGAGCCCAGAAGCCAGGCCAGCACCGAACACGCACGTACGCATCCGCATGAACCTGGCAATCTGGAAATTTGCCGAGCATGATTAGACAGCCTGAGGCCCAATCAACGCGGCTACGTGTGTGTTCCTGGAAAGCGGTGCATGGGCTGCATGGTTGATGATGAGGTGCCGCCCCGCTGACACGCAAACGACCCAGCCCCGGCCCGGCCCCCAGCTGACGCACCAGGCGAGGCGCTTGACCATGGCCCGCACCAGCGCCACCAGCACCACCAGGAGAGCGGAGATGTACAGACACAGCACTACGGACAGCGCCGTCGGAAGGGGCCGGCCCGACAAAACCGCCATGACCGACAGCGTGCCAAACGCCGACACCACCGGGGTGAGTGTGATGTCCAGGATGCGGACCTCGCCGCTGAGGGAGAGCAAAACGTAAAATCAATGCGTGTTTGGGAATAGGGAAGAGCACGCCATACATCAAACAGGGCCTTGAGAGGAGCAGAGCCATTATTCAAGAGGGAGCCGGGGTAAAGGAAGGCCAACTGACGTCGACACCAACACCAACACCAACAAACCTCCCAAACCACGCGGTGATCTACAGACGCAAAGCGGCCCGAATTGCCACGCATCGTGCAACATGATGACAGGTGATGACAGCAGCTGGCAGGTACGAGCGACATCACATGCACGGCAGGCCGGCATACGCGTCCGGATATCCGTGTTCAGTGCCAACCTGTGAAGACGGTTCACGGTAGTGCCTGACCTCTGGCCAATCGATAGGGCGGGCTGTGATGTGCGCAAGAACACAAGAAGTACGGTAAGCGACACCCGCCCACCGGCTCACCCGGGGAAAACCAGGATCTCGGGCAGCGGCTGCGGCAGGTCGTCCTGCCGAGCAGGGACAGCAGCAGCGGCTGCTGCAGGCACCTTTTGTCGAAAGAACCGGTGCCACTGCCGCAATATCACCGCGTGGACGACCACGAAGACCACCAGCAAGATGACCACGATGATCTGCACTCGCATTACGTGATGCCGGCAGGCAGGCAGGCAGGCAGGCATGGCGGCGGACACAAGTTTGAGGCTGCACAGCGGCCGACTGCCTCGCCCGCATCACTGTCGGCTAGCTAGGCCGGTGCATGCGGTACGTGCAGGTCCCACCCTCTGGTGTGATGAGTTGGCACCAAACTCACGTAGCCTGACGGGCAGCCCGCCCTTTCCGGGATGGACCCGCGATCCCCGACTGTGACTACCAGGTATGCCCGCCCGCCAGCCAGCCCGCACGGACGCTGTTGTATCCTGCTGGGTGTGTCATGTCGATGCCCTGACCTGCCAACCTCCGCCGTAGTTCCTTTCTTGTTTGGGGGCATGCTACAGCACATGCACACACGCACGGACTTGTTGGTCTTACCAGGCAGTTGTACGCGTTGATCTCGGGCAGACCCAACGCGGCCGCCTTGGACGCCGGGGACGGGTCGGACGGCGCGACGGCGCCCCGCAGTATGCGCCGGTAAAGACCGCTGGCGGCCACCCAGAGCCGCACGTACTTGCCGGCGGCAGCTGGGGCCATGCCGCCCGGAGCTGCTGGGGCCCGCAACAGCAGCATCAGCAGCAACAGCAGTAGAAGCAGTCGCAGCGCGGAGCGTTTTTAGGCGGCGAACGACCATTTAGAAGTTGGTAAAAGGACGGTGCATGTGCGGCTGCGAAGGGCGGGGTGGGTCTGGCTGCTGAAGTAGCATCAGCAGCCTGACCGGGGTGCGAACCGCAAGCAGGACGAATGAATACGAATGGATTATTGTATGCTCCAGGAGACCCCCCTCACGCACCGTTATCGTCCTCTGTTTCAGAGGCAATCCGCCTGCTGCCGAGCAGGCCCGGGGGCTGAGCTGCTGACGCGGCCGGCGAGATCGACGGCGGTGGCGGCACCGTCGGTGTCATCAAGCCCGGCGCCAGAGGCTGTACCAGTTTCGGGGGCAGTGTGGGTGGCATTGCCGGCGGGTCCGGCGCCCAGGGGAGATCTGGCGGGGCCGGCGGTGATGGCGGCGCCGACGGCGACGTTGGCGGGGAGGTCGACGCAACAGTTACTGAAATCTCCGTGTAGCTCGCGCCCGAATACCGCCATTTGAGGCCAGTTATGTCGTACCGGAAGTTCGTCCAGGCTAGGCGGGTTGCTACATCGCGGTAGGTGGCTCCCAGGGAGGTGGACGTGTCGCCCGTGAGGGCCAAGAACTGGGTGTGTTGGATCATGTTGACCAGGGGAACCAACCTGAGAGCAAGCACACATGCAGACATGGGATGCGACGTATGGGGGGCTCGTACTGGCTAGATGTGGATGGAATATGGGGGACGAAAGTCTTGTGTGCGTTTTCGTGTGGTCGTCAAGGAAGGAGGCACAAAGGTCTGAGGCTGTACAAAAGGGCTGCTCACCAGTTTCCGTTACAAGCGGCCAGCGTGGCCACGTACGCATACGCCATGGGCGTGGTGATAATGACGGAGATAACGGTAGCTGTGACTCCGGCTGCCACCGTCGTGCCCACGGCAATGGAAATGTCCTTTGGAGATACAACCGCGACTCTTGGCACGGTGATGTTTAGTTTTGGGACAAGCACGATGCCGCCCTCGGTTGATTTGGGAGGCGGCCTTGGAGGGCTGGGCGGGTCGGGGGGGCTGGGAGGGCTGGGAAGGCTAGGTAGATCGGGCGGGTTAGGTGGGCTGGGTGGTGGGTTCGGCGGGGCTGGAGGGCTGGGCAGGCTGGGGGGCGGGCTAGGTGGGCTGGGCGGCCTCGGCGGGAGAGGGGGCCTGGGAGGAGGGCGGGGGCGACTGCGGAAACGTCTGGGAGGTGGTTTAGTTGTTGAAAGAGCTGCCGGCGGGGCTCTTGACGGTGAAGGTGGCGGTGACGGTGGAAGACCGTACGGTTGCGGCTTCAACACTGAGGGAGCTATCCGTGAGGGCGGCGAGGGCGGCTTCGAGGGTGGCGATGGCGGCGGTGGAGGGAGAGGAGGCGGTGATGGGGCCGAGGGTGGTGAGGGCGGCGAGGGCGGTTTCGAGGGTGGCGATGGCGGCGGATGAGGGAGAGGAGGCGGTGATGGGTGTGTGGGCGGTGAGGCCGGCTTCGAGGGTTGCGATGGCGGCGGCGGATGGAGAGGAGGCGGTGATGGGGGTGCGGGTGATGAGGGCGGTAAGGGCGGTGAGGGCGGCGTTGAGGGTGGTGATGGAGGAAAAATAGGCGCAGAGGTAGTTACGGGTGGCGGGGGTGGTGAGGTGGATCTTGTCGTGGGTGACAGGGGCGATGGCGGAACCGATGAAGACGTCGGTGGAGGCAATGGGGTCGATGGTGGTTGTGGTGGTAATGGAGGTGTCAAGAGAGGCGGTACAGGCGGTGGGGAAGCAGGTGGTGGTGGTGGTGGTGAAATGGTGGGTGAGATGTTCGTTGAGGAAGGCCGCGGGCTGGGAGGTGTATCCGGCGTCTCTGGAGCGGGTGGCCATGGCGGTAATAGACCGGACGGCTGCAGCGGCGGTGCTGGGCTGGGCCGTGGCGGTTGATATGATGACGGCGGCAATGTGCCGGGGGGTGGTGGCGAGGTGGATTCGTTGCCTGTGTGGAGGCAGATAGGGGCATCGACAGGGACAGCGACAGGGACACCGATTGTTTAGGGTGGGCTACAGGCCCTGGCTAGCTAGGAGGGTGTCGATCGTGCCATATCGCTGCTACAAATATATCCTGCTGCAGACGGGCACGCAGACGTCTGCGCAGCGCATGAAAAGGCACTTTATCCAATCAGCTTGCCGTACGACAGACGCTAGCACACCCGTGCCGTAGACGCGGAGAGGCGCATTACTGAGACTAACTCACATTTCTCGGGTGTGGAATAATTCTGCGTGTTGACGCACACCGCCTGCGAGTACAGCACCGCCGCTCCCGGGGGCAGATCCGAGGATTGGGGGGCGCCAGCAGCAACGGACAGGCTCGTGACACAAACCCCCAAGGTGCATTCCCTGGAGGGGCATGTAAGGTAACACCAAAGGGAGCGCAAGAGGAGGAGGATGGGCAGGGCGTCAGAGCAGCCAAGCAACAGGTTGGCGACGTGATGGTTGGCTGGCACGTCCAAACAGAAAACGGTTCGAGAAAAGGCACTGGTAGGTACCGGTAGCGCCACTGGGCACCACAGCTCAGCCCGCAGCTCTGAAAGTGCGCTGGGCCTCGCTGATGGCTGCCCTGCAAGTCCCACACCCACATACACACGGACACGGTGCTGCAGCGCACATACCGTACAGTTGCTTACCAGGGCTCAAATTTGCGCTGTGCGGCGGATGTGTTTGGCTGTGGAACCTCACCGAGAGCCTGCAGCGGCAACAGCATCAGTACCAGTAACGGTAGCAGCACCGGGAGCATCAGTAGCGGTAGCAGGACTATCAATCGGATGCACGGCGGTGCGGTGCTACGCATTCGGCACGTGTTTTGCTGTGTGTGAGATATGGGTGGGGTTCAAGGTATAGGATATACTTGCGGCGAGGCCGGAGGCCGGGCTGTACGTGCGTCCACTTACTTGATAGCTGTAGAAGAAGGTGATGCGCCTGGCAGTCCGGAAGCAGTTGAATTCGTTCGAGCTGCACCGGCAGCGCAGGACGGCTCGCGTGAACCAGCTGCCGCACACGTCTTGCTGACGGCTGCTGCCATTGGCGCCAACAGGAAGAGGCTGGCTGGGCGAGGCTTCGCACTGGCTGTCATTGGAACGAAGCGAGAATTTGTCAAATATGAATGTACGGCTGGACTGCCCGGCGGCACTATCACTGCTGTCATACAGTTCCAGAGAGCAGATGAGCTCGGAGTCCAGTGGCGGCGACGTCGAGTTCCGGGGCCCTGCAGCCACATGGATCAATGCAACGTGTTTTGTCATGTTGCCCCTTATGTTGGTTAGCGACACACTGCGTCTGCCAGACCTCATGCCTGCGTGCATGTACGGCTGTCGTGCTCACCTTGGGGAATGTACGGCTCCGCTCCCGCGCACAGCGCCGATGCGTAGGGATGCCTTGCCCCCCTCAGGTAGCGAGACAGGGAGCACTGCTCCTGGTTGCAGTCGTCAACTGAGAAACTCAGGGGTCTGCATACATGTACGTAGCGCCAAGTCACTTACAGGTTACTGCGTGGAAGCAATCCTTACTTGAGAGCTGCACGATACCGTATATGACGCTGTACGTTTTGTACGGAATCGTATATTTTGTACTGTGTTGTACCGTACTGCACTTCATGTACTGTACTCGCGCTACGCATGCGCCCACCTGCCGGTCAGCATGGAGGTGTTTGTAGACATCCACAGCGGCCTTTCCCACATGCTCAGAGACACAGCTTTACTCAGATCGTAGCAGCTGCTGCTGCTGCTGGTTGAAGAGGAGCCGCCGCTGGGGTCCGTCCTGGCAGGTAGGTGGACAGGGCGGGGCGGGGCGGGGCGGGGCGGGTGGTGCGGGGTTGGCAGTGTCAGATCGTATGCAGCGGGAGCGGCACTCGACAGTGCAACTGCCCAAGCAAGCTCGTCAGCCGCAAAGGCAGCTGCAAGCCGGGGCAGCCACGTCGGCATTGCAATTTCTGATGAACCATGGGTCACGTTGACCCACATAAGCTTTTCACAAGCATTGCTCTGCGTTGTTCGCGACTGCGTTGAATCTGCAATTGGTGCATGTCAGGAACGAAGCGAGGAATACCTGAGGCATGAGCAAACCAGACGAACATCAACTCCTGCATCAGTGATGCCTACGTCATGAATGTACGGCTGGAAGCCGTTCCTCACGTCTGCCTGCTGGCACGGGCGGGACGACAAGGCAGGGATGCCGGAGAAAGCGGCTCGCACGAGGAGAAGTAAAAATGGGATGCGGCGGAAAGTTGGAATGAGGGAATCGCCCTATCGGACCCATCTAGGTAGGAGGAAACTTGAGGCACGCAATCTGCTAGGCGAGCAGAGGGCCCCTCCCTCCATGCATGCGTACCAGAGGTGTGCCGTACAGATAGACATGTTTTCCCCAGCACTACTCGCTCAATGCCCAAGTACATGTGGACTTCGCACGGTGAGTTCGCACCCTTGCCATGTCCCGCCGGACGATGCAGGAGCCTTGCTCGGTGCGAAGCGGCGGGTACACGTCCGTGTGGTACTTGTAGCCGACCATGGAACCCTGCGCGGCGAGCGCACAAGATGAAGACCAAGCAAACACATTGCCCACAATCGAGGGGGCTGCCCGCAATCGCTACTTGATTGCACAAGCAAGCCGTCTGCGCCCCCATTCACCTGCTGCTGCGGGTCATCGTAAACGGCGGCCGTCAGACTCAGGCTGCACTGCACCCAGCGCCAGGGTTCCGACGAGTCTGTGTGCGTGCGGGGCAGCGTGTGCAGAAGACAAATTCAATTTAGGATGGGATTGGCCACGTCCTTGTGTCTTCAGGCATCTTGGGCTATCTAACGAGTTGTGACGTCCCGCTGTACTGCACTTGGCAAGTGCCCGTACACGCAAGTGCCCGTGGGACCAGGTCAAGCTACCGGTAACCAACCAAGCAAGCAGGCGGTCATCCAGTCCTCATCATTGTGGATCACGCGCGCCCCTTCATCAGGGTCAGGGTCAGGTGGAATCGCAGCAGTTACCCGCCAGTGTGCCCTAGCATGATGGCCGAAATACCTAATGGCCACTAGCCGCCAGCAAGTAAGGACGTATCTACTCGCTCACAGTTGCAGGAGTAGTCGGTGGTGTTTGGCGGAGGGTCGGTCCCGTAACACAGCGCCTGCCCGAACTTGAGCGGTGGAGGGGCGGCTGCTGAGCCTTCCAGTTCGCGCAGCTGAGTGGAGGTGACGCAGGCGCTCAGGGTGCAATCCCTGCATGCGTGGCGGTCGCCCAGACAAAGGTAGGTTAGTACGGCAACGAAGCATGGACGAGCATCAATATCTTTGTGTTGGGGGGGTTCATCTCCACTCCACTCGCACAAGTAAGGAGGCCACGCGTATTTGCGCCGGTCCCCCGTCCTGTGGAATAAAGTCACCGCAGCGAACCGTACGTATTAGCTTCCCGGGTACGGCAGCGGCCCTCTTGGACGACAAGGGTAACCCACCCACCCACCCACCCACCCACCAGGGGTATACCACCAGGCTTTCCGCCGGTGTGTCCGGCAGGAAGGTGGGGCAGGTGAGTGCCCTCCCGATGGGCCGGTGGAGGAACACCGCCTGGTGTGCAAGGTGGTAGCAGCTCCCGCCGCCAGTGCTGCTGGTGGTGCTGGTGGATGAGCAATTGCACACCAGAGAGATTGTGTTGGACCAGCCGTAGCATCCGTCCTGCAGGAAGTCGTGGTCGATGGGACGTGAGCGCTGTTGCGATATTGGCAGCCCCGAGCAGCTGGGAGGGGGCGGGCACGCAGGCATCCATCCCCCGATCGAGCCGCACGTACGCCGCATGTCGCAATGTACGTCCCGGACCCGCGGTAGTATTTAGAATATCAATTATAATAATAACCCACCTTTCTCAGCGCACACGGCAGGATGCAGCTCCTGTTGAGAGCTGTCCCATCAATGGCCTGCAGGCAAGGTGGGCGGGATTGCGTTGAAAAAGCTACAGGGAAGGTTTATCTGTTCACCTCCCTACCTCCCTCAAGCCGCCTCAGCTGGCCTCGCTGTACCGGGGCCCCTACCGTTCAAGCAGACGCCTCGCTCCATTCGTACATACGCACCTGTACGACCAGTGCTGACCGGTTGACCCTGCCGTAGATCCGGGAGCCCGGGTCGTTAAACTCGTACAGTGTTGCCGTACACTCCACTCTTCCCACCGCCAACTGTCCTGCTGGCTGCTGCATCATTTCAGTAACAACCCCTGTGATGGAACGACACGGAACGATAACAGGCAGGTAGTAATCATACCGCAATCACAGTGGCCACGGCTACACAGCTGAAGTAGCCTAATTAGGAACATCGTCGCTTTCGTTGCCAGGTCCTACCGCAAATACAAAATTCGTGTTGGAAGCCCAATTGCGACCACTCACCGTCAAATTCGTCCGACGTGGCGTTGAGGCACATGATCTGCGCGAAGGGTGGCCGCTGCTTGCTGAGGGAGAGCACACAGGCCGTCGCGTTGCAGTCCGGAGGGCGGAAGGCTAGGTCGCTCCGGGGGAAGGTAAGTCCACTGTTGGGACCCTGTTGCATCCTGCGGTGATGAAGCGTGCGTGAAAGAAGCACAATGAGGTTGCACTGCGCGCACTGATGCTGTACCATACGAAGGATGTATGCCGTACATACTTGCACCCGCAGTCGATCGGTGCCATGGATCGATGCACTCACCAGGGCGGGCCGCTCCACCAGCTGTACCGCACTGCAGCAGCCGCACTCCAACAGCTGACACCGTTACCGGCGGAGGCGGCATCGGTGGCGCCATTCCCGTCCAGACCGGTGCCGGTGATGGCGGTGCTGTCGCTGCTGTTGCTGCTGTTGTTGTTGCTAGACGCAGCAGCACAGTTACAAGTGGCAGTCACAACGTACGACCGTCGCACCCCGGCAGCGGCGCCCAACGAGCGGTCCCAGGGGTAATCCTGTCCCAGGGGTGAAGTGAGCATGGGAATTAAGCCGTACACATTCAAGTCATTCCGTTTGGCTGAGGGCTGGAGCCTGACCTGGGTAATGACCTACCCGGATGACGTCCGTGCTGGTGTCGCAGGCTGGCCCGGGTGGCAGCGGCCCGGCAGGCGCCTGCCAGGTGAAATTCCACGACCCTCTCCATGTCGTCCGGCCGCGGGGGGTGAGGGGCAGCCACTGGATGGTGCACCCAACCAATTCGAGTCCGCCTTGCAGCCCCGTGATGGCCTGCATGTGGGTAGGGGGCCACGTCACACGGCTTCCTAGTTTTATTTTGTGTGTGTGCAGTGAAATGCATGAGGCTTGCTTGTCAGGGCTTTGTTGCGCCGCCGCGCCGATGCCATGTCGGCCGTACGTCTTTAACTGCGGCATGTTGTCGCGCCCGCCAGTACGACATGGGCGGACGCCCTCGAGCTCCCGCAAAGCTAACTGATGGTTTTTCGTGACTTCTCAAGTAAACGGGTGTTAGTGAGTTCCACGCGCGTGGCGAAAGGCGCTCCCAAGCGCCTAAAAATGCGCACGAAGAGCACGGTCGTCTGCTCGTCTCAAAAACGGGCCAATTTTACACGTCGCCGGGCCGTTATTGAAGATCTAAAATAGCAATCCATCCCGTCATAGCCAGACGCGACATGCGAGTTCCACAGCTCTATTACCTGCGCTTCGCGTCTCCATCGAGAGCTTTCGACGAGACTCAAACCAGAAGAAAAGCCTGATGCATATGCGCAAGTCTTGAGTATTAAACATTTGTACGCCGTTGCCGAAAAATCAAACGCGCTCTTGGAACGTAACAGTGGCCACCTACCGACGACAGTTTGGATGGCCGTTATAACACACAGCAATAAAAGAGAGAGTGAAGTCAGTAGTAACCATTGCTTTGATCCATGCGTCGCGCCAAATACATTGTAAGCGCCCGCTCTCCGGCTCCGGCTCCACGACGAAAGCCGGTGGACATTTCGCTCTTGATGAATGAGTCCATTTCTACCAGTTTGTCCAAACCGTCGCATCACAGTTGCTGTGTAGCGTACTTAGGTGTGCTTGCAGCTAGAGCACGCTCGTCCCGGCTTCTGGGCGTACTGCTGTCTAATGCTGAAGTGCACTAAAAATGGATGTGACATTCATAGTATTATGCTATTCACCCTGGTGGCAACAAGCACCCATTGTTGAATGGTTCCAACAAGATAGAACGCCAGGCCTATCACCTCAAGGACGCCGCTCACAACCCTCCATCTATAGTCAGTCGGGCGTCAATCCAATAAACTACGTACAAAGCTCGGGTTAGCTGACAATGCTGGCTGTCATCGTACAAGTGCCGTGTTACAATTGAGCTTTTTTGTTGCTGGCCAATATCGCACGCGGGAGGACGCAACTGAGGGGGCACGACGAACTTGACAGATAGGGTTTGCGCTTTGCATTGAAGCGCGGAAAAAGGGCACCGCCATCGCGCCCTGTGTTGTGCACCCACCCGCTCTTTGCCCGTGCAGGGTTGTACAACCGTCTCCATACTCAATGCTTACAACCCAACTAAACTATCGATGTGTGCACAGCAGCACGCAACGGTTCTGAACGTGGGCTTGCCACCTGGGCGAAATTCACGGATTTCACGGGATGGCTGTACCGTAAAGTAAGTGTGGGGTCGACCGAGTTGGATTTGCCTGGTCCGCAGACAATGGCATCCGGGCACACATTGAAGGTTAGCATGCGGTACACAAAGGCGCTTTGCAGTCGTTGCCCCGGCTCGATGGCCCCACTTCCAAATGGACAGACGTGAATAGGAAGACACCATGCATGAAGGAAGGTCCGTAGCAGAACATGTAATTCAACGACATTACAAACTAGACACAGGGTAAGAGGGGCACACGCAAAATGCAGGGCGTTGAGCATCACTGTGCAGATGACTTTTACCGACATTGAAGGCGAAGGCAAGAGACAATGCTTGTAATTTTTTCATGTGCAATAAAACATGTGTTTGTAGGTGAGAACGTTCAACTTGCTTTACTTGCAGACAGTCACGGACTTCAAGGAACTTCACCTCACCGTACTTAACTTTCGCCACAGGCTATGATTTACTGATCACTATAATCAATAAGATAGAAACACGTACAAGAATGTACCATAAATTTACAGTATTGCGTGGCGTGTAGGTTCCCAAAGACCGCACTGACTAACTCACTCACAGACTGACCGGGGTGTGCGGGTGTCCGCGGGGGGCTCCGCCCCCCGAGGGCGCTTCGCGCCGGGGGCGGTGCCCAAAACGGTATCTGAGATTCCGGGTGGCGGCTCGATTTTCTATTTGCCCACAGCTGGGTGGCGCGGGGAAGGAGTTAAAGAGGGGCTGGGTGTGAACTGTGCGGGGTGGAGGAGGATAAGGAGGGCAGGAAACGTCTCCCAAGGCGAGGCATGAATCAATCTTTGAACGCGTCGGATTCAAGGCCACGTATGGCTTGTTGCAATTGCTTTTGCGCTCAGGTGATTCGTTCCGAGGCCGTGTTCCCTAGGCTGCGAATACACAGGAATGCACAATGAAGGCTGCGGGAAGAACGGCGCCACTTCATGCACATTGACAATCTGAGCCTTTAGAAACATCTGCATCAATCGCCTGATTGCATGTGTGTAGAAAGATACCAGTCTGACAAAGATCGTTACAGGCTTACAGCAGTTGCGGTCGAAGCCGGGCTTACTCTGGCCCAGGACTTCCAGTGCGCTAGATCGACACCTGACGACACGGTCCACAGCCCAACCCACCCGCCAGGTACTGCTTGCACGGTATCGCATCATCGTACGTCAAGGTTTCAGGCTTGAATGGGACATGGGCTGTTGTTGTTACAATGGGCTCAAGACAGGGGGCAGGGTTGCTTGATGGGGTCCCTGGGGAGTAAGACGACGATTAGATTCTAAAATGCATTGGTTGGGCTTCTGGACCTTACACCTTCATACATGCTCAAGCCCACTTTTCACTTACCTCTATGGGTCGCGCTGCACCCGCAAGACCGTGTACGGCAACCAACGGTTTTAATGGCGGGAAACGTGATTCCAACTGCTAACTTGGGCCGGTGGCAAGCCTGGCGTGCCTACAGATACTGAAGATATATTACAAGAAGTGGAATCAGCTGCTCTCGCTGTTCTCTGCGATAACTCTACCCTTCGTCTCCAGTTGTAGACCAAGCCGCAACTTGTAAGAAACACCCTGACACCTTGAGATGTCCACCAGGCGAAGATCGTCGAGGGCTACGAATGCCACATTTATGCTTGAGCAGCAGGTTTGTTTCCGCGAACTCGGAAATTATGCTCTGCGACGGACAGCTCCTTGTTCCCAGGCTCTTGAAGACATCGCGTCGCCCTCGTGTCGCAGAGGATTGATAAGGCACTTAAGCGCACCGCTGGCTTCCATGGCCCCGAGCCCCGACTGGAGCATGCTGTGCTATCTGACCAAAAGTGCGCACCAGTGTGGAACGTCTTTTTGCGATACGCCACACGGAGCCCCAGGATTCAGCAGGGGGCAAGCGACATTTCTACGCCTGCGGGAGGCAGGGCGCAGCGGCGACGGTGCGTTCTCTCGTCAGCAGAGGTTCCTTGCGGTCTCGCGCAACTGCACATCACTTAACGGGGGCAGCTTTAATAAATTTCTGCCAAACAGGGCTCCTCAGATTAAGCTAGAAGCCGGGATTAAGCTAGAAATCGGGCAGGCCGCCGAGGACGACGGCGGAGCTTCCATGGCGGACCCTCTGGCGCCAGCGGCAGCGGCAGCAGCCGCGGAGGCGGCAAAAGCCTGGGACGCTGACGGTGCGTCTGCTTGGCGTCCCTCACCAGCAATAATCAGCCCCTTCGACTCGCTGTGCCGCCAACTGGTCCTCCCGAAACGCTGTGTACAGGTCACCACGTCATCGACTCGCTTCAGCCGCTGCTAAGCCTCGCCATGACGGCCCCCCTGTGAGTGCCGGAGACAGCACGGCAGGGGTCGGGAAAGGTCGGGGGCAGACGAAGGTCGGGGTGTGCGAAATGGCGGGGGAGAGCTCGAACGAGGTGGGCGCGCGGCGGCGGGAGGGGAGGAGTCTGGGTCAGGGTCAGGGCGCGGCCTAGCATGGGGTGGGAAGGGAAGCGAAGGGGGGTTGTACATGCCACGGGATGAGGGCCCGCGAGAGGCCCCGGGGCGGAGGAGACGCTTGACCGTTTGGCGGTGAGACGACATGAAACACAACACTCGGGCCCCCCTCCTTGTTCCCCCTCGATGACGCCTGCCTTGCTCCTCGCTCGTGTTCAGCAGTCCGCCCTCAGCATCCCGCCCTCAGCATTCCGCCCTCGCTTCCCCTCCTCTCCGCCCCCATCCCTTCCCCCCTATGTGCCCCGTGTTCCCTCTCCTGCCCCCTGCAGTCACATCCAGGAGGCCCTGATGCACATGGTGCTGAATGCGGGGGCGCACAGCGGCAGCACCCTGCCGGAGAGGGCCTACAGGTGGGGAGGGAGGGGGAGGGAGGGAGGGAGGGGCCTTTCGATGATGCGAGGGAGGAGAGGGGATGGAGGGACAGGAAAATGTAAAGTATCGTACGTGTACGTCGGGCGTGTCAATCTCGACGTGGGAAGGCTCGAATGACGACGATGAGTCGGGCGGTGAGAAAGCCACGGGGGAGGACGGAGGATGAGACGCGATTGGGATCCTGACGGAACTGTACGGGCCGTACTAGTGGGTGGTGGTTGGCGGGACCTTCCACGACGTTCAGCCCGGTGCTCTGGGCCCGTGTGTCAAGGGTTGTGTGGGGTGTGGGGTGGCGGAAGGCTGCGGCGGGGAGCAGCAGCTGCACCGGGGGGCGGGTCTCCCCGTTGACTGGGGCAGCCGGGGACACGGCCCCCCGGTAGGCGGCCGCAGCTGGTGTGACGTACAACCAGACGCGTCCACTCCCGCCCTGCCCCGCCTCCCCCTCCCTTCCCTGCCTGCCTGCTCCGCCTTTTCCGCACCTGCCGCCCCACCCGCACCCCCACCCACACCCCCACCCCCACCCGCACCCCCACCCGGCCCTCCCAGGGTGCTGATGCAGCTGCTCGAGTGGCACCCGCCTGCCAAGCTGCAGGGTGGGTGCGGGGCTGGGCGTGTGGGTCCTCACTCCTGGAGTCCTGGAGGGGATGAGAGCGGTGTGGGACCTCACAGGCTGGCTGGCTGGCTGGCTGGGGTGCGGAACCAAAGAGCGCCTTGGAGGCGGTGACTGCCGATGCGGCGCATTTGGGTCGGGACACAAACCCCCCTGCCGGCTGCCGGCCTGCTCAAAACCAGGTCTGGGTCTGCGCAACATCGACTTTCCCCTTCCCACGCTCCTCCCGATTCCCGCTACCTCCCTCCCTGCGCCCCCGGCGCTCTCCTCAGACGGTGAGCTGCGGATCAACGACAACCTGTGGGCGCCCGTCGGATGGTGGGTGCATCTAACATGGCGGCAGATCTGACATGGCGGCATATTGGCATGGAGATGTCGCGGAGAGGCGGGGCGAGAGACTGGATGGGCGGGTGGCTGTGTCTGCGGGTGCTGAAAAGCCCGCGGAGCAGCGCAGCGGAGCAAACGCGCTCACGAGGGGGCGGTCATGAGGGGGGTCACGAGGGGGGTCACGAGCGGGATGGGAGGAGGCGGCACGGGCTGCTGGCTGCGTGTGTGTCTGTCTGCCGCTGCGGCGGCAGTACCGGAGCAGAGTACCCCTCTCCACTCGCCGCTGTCCCTCCCTGGGACAACTCCCACGCCTCCTGCCCCACACACAGCTTCTTACTCCCCGCCGTCCCACAGCGTTCTGCTGCTGCGACCAGTACCGTTATCGCATCGCATTGGAATCAAAGAACCAAACAAACCACTTCCCTGCCCTCCCCTGCCCTGCGCTCCCCTCCCTGTCCCGCCTCGGCAGCTCCTGGCAGGCTGAGCCCCACAAGGACAAGCCCCGGCTGTCTGCGCTGAGGGAGGCGGGCGGACTGGCGGCACTGGTGGTCTCCGCGCACAACTGCGTGGTCCGGGCGGCGGAGGCGGCGGGGGCGCCCAAGCAGCTGCTGCCCAAGCTGGCAACTGGTGCGGCGGGGGTGGGGGTGGAGGTGATGTCTGTGTGGGGTGGTGGTTGGGTTTGTTGTTGGTGTTGGTGGTTGGGTTGGAGAGAGGCTTGGGAAGCAGGGGAATGAAGGTCGGAGAGGGGTTTCGCGTTTCCCCCGACGCATTCGATGCCTTCTTGATGCTTTCTTGTGCCGTACAGGCGCCCCCGAAGGCGACGAGCTGGGGGAGATCATGCTGCTCAAGTACTGGGTCAAGATGCTGCAGGTACGACAGGGGTACGGAAGGGAATGGATCGCTGTACTGCAGGTACGGCAGTGGACGCGGCCTAGGTAAAACTCGCTGTGCGGTGACACGCTCTCGGGCGCATAGCCGACCATCAGATCCCGCAGAGACACATGAGCGGTACCTGCCGCGGCCTCTGCCCTGCCATTGGACCAGCGGCTGCCGTACCCCTGTCGTACCTCGCCTTCACTCCGCCACGTCCGCAGGTGGACCTGGACGCGCGGATGGGCCTTATGCGGCTGAACGGCTTCCGCCCGAGGAAGACGAGCATCCTGGAAAACAGCCTCGTGTACCGCCTGATGCAGGTCAGTACGGGAATACGGCAAACCCTGCGGATGGGGGAGCGGGAGCATCTCAGAGGGAGGCGTGGGAGTGGGCACGAGGGGAGGATCTGGCTTCTAGGACTTTCGGAGGTGCCGCACTGTTTAAGAGCCAGGGTCTTCAGCTCCTTCCTTCCCCGCCGTCTTCCTTCGGCCTCTTCGTTCCCCGCCTTCCTTGGACCCCTCTCCGCTTCCTTTGTCCCCCTCATCCCTCCTCGCCGCCTCCACCTCCACCACCTCCACCGCCCCCCCAGACCTTCATCAACTGGTCGGACGGCTCCAGCTCAAAGCCGCAGCTCATACGCCACCTGGCGGCAACCGTCGTGACCGCACACATGGCCACGACGCACGCACACGGCAACCTCGCGGCGGCGGCGGAGGGGGCGGCGGGCGGCAGCGACGCCGGCGCAGCGGGGGGCACTGGGGCGCTGCCGCCTCACCTGATCAGCCCGGCGGAGGTCGGCAGCTTGGCGGGATCGCTGCTGAGCATGTTGTACGACGTGTACGGCAGCCTGGACCGCATGTGGTTTTACGTGCGGCAGGGCGCGCAGGGCCGCGAGTGAGTGCTGTGAGGGGTGGGCTGGCGGGCGAGAGGGTATGAGCGGGGGTTGCCATTTAGTGAGGTTTTGAAAACGGCAGCGGAGGTCCTGTGGTAGGCTGTTTCCTGCTCTCCTATCATCGCCTCCCACCGGTCCTTGTCCGGCCCGAACCCGCATGTCATTCACAAAACCTGTTTCCCCTCCAACTAACCTACCTGCCTACCTACCCCTACCTACCTGCCCGCAGCAACGACCTGGTACGGATGGACCTGGTGATGACTAAGGCCATCCCGAATGAGCCGTCGTACAGCGAGACCGAGAACCTGCGGGTGCGGCGGTGTGGGTGTGGGCATGGTCTTTGCTTTGCTTTGCTGGTGTGGAGTGGGGTGGGGTGGGGTGGGATCCATGATGGCACAAAGAAAGCAGCGAAGATGCGGTGGGGGGGGTCTTAGGGTGGGAGTGGGGAGTGCTGGGCATGGCGACCTCGCCCTGTGCGGCCTACCCACCCGCGTGCCGAGGGCCCCAGTTAGCCATAAAATCCTGAAACCCAACACCTGGGCACCTGCATGTGCACCTGCCTGTGCCTTTCTCTCTCCCTCCCTCATCCCCCTCTCTCACTGCGTCTGTATACCTGCCTGTTTGACTGTATAAAATCTCCCTCCCGCTCCCGCTCCCCCTCCCCCTCTCCTCCTTCTGGTTCGCTTCCGCCCCTCTGCTCCTCTCCTCTGCGGCCTCTCCTCCGGCCCCAGGTGCTGATGTGTGTGCTGCCACCCGCCGCCGCGGTGAGGCTGCTGGTGTACATGCTGACGGACGCGGCGTCCAGGTGGGGGTGGGGGCGGGGGAGGGGAGGGGAGGGGGGGGCCAAGGAATGCGAGCCGCAGGGGCCTGTTGCGTGGGGCCTTGCCGCTTACTCGGGGCCTGGGGGCGGGGCGGTTGGCCGGGGTCGTTCCCCTGGGACAGAGGCGTGGGTGGGGTCCGGGGCCCGGGAAGGGTGATCCGGGGACCCGTATGCGGATCGGGGGGTGAGGGCGGAGCTACCTCCCGCAAGTCCTCCTCCTCCTCCTCCCCCGCGCTTCGGGCTACAACGTCCGCAGGATTCCCGGGTTCGTTCTTGCATTACACTCTTCAAATCCCCCGTCCCCCTATCCTATCCTATATTATCCTATCCCATCCATGAGATGGGACCCCTCTTTCCCTGCGGTCCCTGCGTCCCTGTCCTGTCCGATGCTTCCGGTGTCTTCCCACGGCATCACTCGACTCCCCTCCCCTGTGCTCCCCTGCCCCTGTGCTCCCGTGCCCCCAGGCGGGTGGAGGTGGGTGAGCAGCTGGCGGGCGGACTGCGGGCGGTGCTGGAGCACTACGCGGACTTGGGGGTGGACTTGCCGCCCAAGGTGGGGAGGGGACAGCTGGAGGGGAGGAGAGGAGGCGCTGGATCGCGCTTTGGGCAGTGCGGGAGGAGGAGGACTCTTGTGCAGGGCGGGCAGGGTACACCGACCGTAGCACTCCTCTCGCCCCCCTAGGACACCCCCCCTCCTGGGCACAGCGCGGCAGCCGCTGTCGGTGAATCCAGCGCCTCTGTTGGGTTGCCGCCTCACCCCGCCCCCCTCTCGCCCCCCTCTCGCCCTCCTGTGACCCTCCTGTGACCCTCCTCGCCGCTCCTAATCCTGCTCCTGATCCCGCCCCGCGCCTGATCCCTCCCTCCGTCCCCTTCCCCTCTTTACTCCCATTGCACCTCACTCGCCTCCCTCCGCTCCTCTCCTCTCCTCTACTCACTCGCACCCAACCCCGCCGCCTCCCTCCCGCCCCGCCTTTCCAGATCCGGGCCTCGGACGCGCTGCACTACCTGCACGAGGAGCCGCAGCGCCAGACGGGCGGCAGCAACTGGAACTGGGCCTTATCCTACTTCTCCGCGACCCGACTGGCGCTCATGGTCACTCAGCTGACGACCTCAGCGCTGCAGCAGGCGCAGCAGGAGGTCCGATGGCGGGCGGCGGCGGCGCCAGGCGGCGGAGCCGGCGGCGGCGGCGGCGTAGATGTGAAGATGGAGAACGTCGATGACGGCTTAGGCGAGGAGGACGAGCCGGGGGTGTGGGAGGCGGAAGCGGCGGCGGTGGCGGCGGCGTATCGGCTCTTGGCGGAGCGGCTGCGCCGCGACGGCGTGTACGACGACCTCGGGGCTGCGGACTGTACGGCGGTGATGGCGCGCTGCACGGAGCGGCTGGTGGGGCGGGTGGAGGCGGGGGGGCTGACGGCGGGAGTCATGCCGCTGCGTGTGTGAAAGTGTGGAGTGTTTGTGGGAGGATGGGGGAGTGGGTGGGTGGGTGAGTGGGTGAGTAAGGAAGCGGATGGGTTGGGACTTCGCGGGATGGTGCAGGAAGCTGTGGAGAGGAGGGGGCTTCTGGGGCGCAGGATTACGGCCGCGAAGGGTGTCTGGGGGGAGGCGGGCGCCCGGGGGGGAAGGAGGTGGGGAATGAACTGCAGACGGCCGTTCCTGTCCGCGGTTGGTCCCCTGGGGCACCACCTGCAGGCTGCTGGGGCTGGGACGCACACGTGGGGGGGGGGCAGGAAGGCGCCCCTCCGCCCACGAGGATGCGGACGCCGGAGTCAAACCAGCATCTGAGCCCCGTTTGAGCGGCCTGATTGCCCCGTCCGTCCGTCCGTGTCACGAAATGCTGAAACGCGATGAGCAGAACGAAGGTGGAGGATGTGTTGCCGCACAGCAGTCGATCAACAGAAGGCGCCTGCGGTGTGTGTGGGGGGGGGAGGGGGGGCGCCCTGCATGCTGCATGCAGCCCCGATGCTGCGAGCCTGCATCTCGATGGCTGCGACCGATATTGGCCATGTTGACGCAATGCAATGCAATGCTGTGGAGCTATCTGGCTATTGTGGAACTGTTTGGTGGCGGCTCGGAGTGCGTCACGTCTTCAGGTACAAGGGGTGTACTGAGCGCCCCGCAAAGCTGGGTGGCTAGCGGCTGGCGGCCCCGACAGATTTGGGAGGGAGACGACTGCGGTTCTGCGGGGTGTGACGGCGGCTGTGTTTGTAGGCAACATGCACGTAGGCATCACACGCGCCTCCGTGTTGTCGGGCCTGTCCCCTACAGCGGGGCTTCCATGCATGGCTGGTGAGGACAGCAGGTTGCCGCAAACAAGGTTTGCACTTGGTTATAGAAACGTTGGTGGTAGTCCATATTGCCCCAAGCCGTAGGGTACAGTCTGAGGCAGGGGATACCGGTGACACCGTTAATACCGTTACCCGGTGGTTCTGATCAGGTAACGGTAACGGGGCTCTGTACCTGCTGATCTTCAATACACAGCCTGCACTGACTAGTGGGTCCGCTCGCAGCTCCGGTCGCAAATCGCCTCGTGTGGTACGACACAACTGCTCTCCCTTCAACCCAACCGCAGGACATGGTTGATCCTTGACTGTCAAAAATCCCAACAGGTTGGTTGGTTAGAGAGTGGTGGGCGATTCTCTCGTTCGCCACAACGAACCTCCGCACGCGACCGCAGTCCCCTTGACGAGCACCCCTCGACGTGCTCACAACCACACACAAAACGCGCGCTATCAGCCATAAGCGGGGAGCATGTTCCGGGACCGGGGAGCATAACCGGGGAGCATGTTCCGGGACCCAAGCGACCATCGCATCCCCGCGTTCCCTCCCGGGCTACTGCCGCCGCTGCTCGCGATGCCGGGCCCATTCCCCTGCCACGCCACACAGGCAGCGGCGTCGACGGCGGGGCTAAAGAGACTGCAAGCAGCCATGAGCACAGGCGAGGCGCCCTTTCGGCGTCTCAGCTGCCACTGCTGCTACCGCACCAGCCGCAAGCCACCGCTGCAGAGTCCCAGGGCAACCCCGGCGCGGCCCCCCACCCAATCCAATCTCCCCCCATCAACTCCCGGTCAAGACGTGACCTCTCCCATGAATACCGTACCTCCTCACCCTATGGGGTCCTCCTCTCAGCGCCCTTGGATGGCCTGCATGATGGGCCGCTGCCCGAACGCCCAGCGCCCCAGGGCCCAAGCACGAACTGTGGCCCCGAAACCAGCCTCAGCCCGTGGGCCAATCCTGTCAACCCAGCCTCGTCCGCTGGATCGCACTTGTGCTTTACAGTTCCGCTGCTGCTCAGCTCACTTCACTTCACTTCTTCTTGCGCATCATGTCCTCCATGCCGCCCTCCATCTTCTCCGCGTCCAGCCCTGTCTCGGCGGTGCGGCTGCAGGAGGGCGGCGGTGGGAGGGGCGCGGGGGGGCAGGGCGGTGCGTGAAAACGCAGCCCCTGAAGGAGCGCGGGCGACCAGCTGCCGCAGGGAGCTGAATTGAGGGCGCGTTGACTCGTGATTTCAGGAGCGTGCATCAGTTGGGTCGCGGCAATGGGTTGTTCAATATCGGTAACCACTAACCAGTACGAGGCCCCTCAGGCCCATGTCCTTTTATTACACGGACCCCGATCCGGTACGGCGGCAGCCGTACAAACCCATATGCCGTACTCACATGCGGATCACCTCCGCGACCGGGTGCACGAAGATCTTGCCGTCGCCGATCTCCCCCGTGAAGGCCGAGGCGGCTACCAGCCGAACCACCGTGTCCACTTGGGCCCTGTGTGGAGGGAGAGAGGGCGGGAAGGATCGCCGGGTGTGTGTGTATGTGAGCCCACCACATACGGTACACACCTTCATACCGGTTAATCAAGCAGCTGGTCTCAGCATTTGCGAAACACACTTCCCGAAATAAAAAGATGCGGACGGACGCGCACAAACATTTACGGTTGAGTCGGACCTCGTCCGACCGGAGGGGCGCCGTACCACGTGAGTGTACTGCAGTACTGCTGTACGACCGCCGTACCTGCTGACCACGATGTCCAGTTTCTCCTTGTCTACAAGGTTCGAGGGCCCGAACTCAGTGCCGGCGTAGCGCTCGCGACTGCCGCCCTGCACGCCGACGCCCTTGACGGGTGTGTTGGTCAGGCCGCGGATGCCGTACTTGGACAGGGTGTCCACCACGAACGGCAGCCGCCACGGCCGGAAGATGGCCTGCAGATGTGCGTACGTGTGTGTGGGGTGTCACAGGCGGGTGATGCGGTGAGGTCAGTTAGGTTATAGCCATACCCGACCCGGCTGGATTTGAGGATTGGTAAGGGTTACAGGTTTTGAAAGAGCGGTGCTCTTGCGATGACGGGCCTGGGCCCCTGCACTGGCCGCGCCGCCAAGCCTTAGAAGTTCCCGCAGAATACACGCTTACACGGTCATTGGAAACAACCGAGGAAAGAGAAACCCGCCAGCGTTCTCCTAAAGCCCACATCTCACCTCAATGCGGAAGAACTTGACGCCCGGGAAGGCGCTGAGGTCGCACTGGATGGACTCGAGCTCAGCATACGTGGCCCGCTGGGTGGGAACCCGGCCGTTCTCGTCGCCTGAGGGTGGGCCGGGTGATTGGCCACGCGCGGCAAGCCGGGGTTACCGCCGCAAAGGCACCGTGCGGCATTTAGTGTTCAACGTTTGGCTGCTAGGGCCCTTGCCAGTTGCCATCGCACAGAAGCCGCCGCAGCCAGGGCCGCACATTGCGTCTCGAAGCTCTGCAGGCTGCGCTCCCGCGGGGTCTTGTTGTGGGTCGTCGAGGACGGGAATTGCTAGGCGACTGAACGTAACCGTCTGCGGTCTGCACTCATGCTAATGCTCCAAAAATGCTTCCTGGCTGCAGCTACTGATGTCAGACAGCCTGCCCGCTAGTTCCGGTTCTATGGTGAATGGGGGTTTAGGTCGTCGCTCGGGCCCTCCTGCATACACCTGCCCGTGCACGAGTACGCGCTACTCGTACTACCGCGCCAGCTGCATCCCGACCCACTGCGGCTGTCAGCTTCGTTGCCCCTTATTCTACCAAATTATGCCTTTGAAGAAGGTAAAGATTGAAGTACGTAAGCTGGGACAGCGCCGAACCCCAGATGTTTGGCTAGAGAGCGACATTGCAGCCCAGGGGAACCACTCACTTGCCCTTACGACGACGCTCGCCCGACGCGCCAAGCGACACTGTTGGCAACGAGTAGCTGAAACGCGCAATGGCACCACGTTGGCGGCCCGCGACGTCCTGCGAGTAAAGTGTGCGTCGCCGATCAGTTCTGCGTCAGCCAAAGACCCTAGTGCACTTTTTGCTGGCAACCGCTGGCATAGACCTGTGTGAGGATTTTGAAGTGTGTACTGACAGTCTGGAACTGAGGGAACGGCAACGAACCTGCTGGCGACGGAAGTCGAGGTCCGCGTGAGCTGCATTTCGGAGGAGACGAGTGTAGTGCGCTGGGATACGCAAGTCCTTCGGTTGAGCTTAAATACCACGGCTTGTAAAGGAAATAAAAGATCACGAGTGCCGGCCTCAGGCAAGAACGCAGCGGCTGGTGCAAGCAGAGCTCCAATCAAAGTGTCAGCGACCAAAGGTCGGAGCCACAAAGAAGATAAGGACAACGCGCCTTCAGCACAGCTTTTCACACTCGAATTTCGTCAAATGCAGACACTGGACCCCGCATCGCTCAGCACGTGATGTGGGGTCACGGGGTGTCGTACCGTCGGTCGGTGTATCGAGAGACTGTCCAGCCTTCTAACAGCGCGTTTTATGGTGATACGATCATTTGTTCTCCATTATCTTGCCATCCTGGTTCGTAGTGGCGGCCGGTAGGAAGCCTAACTATATTGTAAGAGCGTTATCCTTCTCAGTCGCGAGGAATGCTGAAGAGTTACAGATGTACGCGATACACGGGAGCAAAGAAGGCAGCATTTGTTGTTGAGCCCCGGTGTCAGCCGCGTCGCCGACAGCTCGTACCGTCTGCGCATACGGACGCGGCTGCGGGCATCAAGAACAAGGTCATTATCCTTTACAGCAAGCCGGATTGCCCCCTCTGTGAGGGAACCCGGGTATGTGTGAGCTCTGAGACCAAGCACCGCGAAACGCTTTCGTGCCGTACGTGGGAGCCGCACATGTACACCTTGGGCACATGGCAGGCCCTGCACAGTCGAGTGCAGTGCAACTTCCCTCCAATGGTGCTCTACAACGGTTGCAGGACCGAGTGCAAGGCCTGATCGACCGCGCGCAGTTTATGCCCAGTGCGCTTACGGAATACACTCTGGAGGTGCGTCAGGGCCGCCATCTGGGTTCACCAGTGGTTTGACCAAAGGGTATGTGCGGTGCTTGTAAGTCATGATACACTTGCGGCACATGTGCCGCAAGCTCATGCCCGAAACAGCGCGGAGGTCTCAGCCTCTTTGATGCATACCTTACAGATTCGGGACATCTCGACGAATCCCGCTTGGAGCGCCGCGTACGATATGGAGGTAGGGGGGCATAAGCCATTGTTCGATGCATGGATGTATCTGGACACAAGCAACCCACCCGCCGCAGGTACCCGTGCTAACGGCGTTGACAGCAGAAGGGAAAGAGGTCAGTCGCCCGAGGGTGCTGAGCCCCGGGGGCTTGATATGTCACGAGGTTGCTTATCCGATAGTCAGCCACCGCAGTAGTGGCATGCCGCGCCCAGAACGCACCGGTTCGTCGGCAGCAAAATGTTGTACGGTGTGACGTCGTCGACTGTGGGTATTTCCGGTCCCCGCTCCAGTGCTCGGTTTGTGGCGTGTATTCGGCTTTAGACATCAACGCTGCGACGCAGATTACTCACAGGCTATTTAGTGTTATGAGGCAACATTTGTTCCTGGCGCGGTTCCCGCTGCCTTTCGGTCTGGACGGTTTGGGCTCCAACGAGATTCTCTCGCTCCTAAGCCAGAGCCGCGTGCGGCGCCCGCCCTCAGGTTCGCATCCCGCGGCCGCCACCCCGCATGACCACGGACAAGCTCAGACAACACATCGAGGCAGCACTGCCACAGTGAGGGTCTGCACTCGGCTGGACGAGCGGCGGCAGCGGACGATGCGCGGGAGCAGAATTGCAATGGGGCGATGGCGTCATCTGGGAATTGCGACGAAAACGCGCGGCAGTTGCGCTGTGCGGAATCGTTGAATTGAGGTTCCGAGTTCTGCGGTGTTAGGGCCCACGCTCTTCGGTGGATACACCCCCAGCAGCTTCAAGCTGCTCCTCTTAATTCAACGGAATTGTCTTGCTGATAATCAAGACATGCATAACTGGCTGGACCGGTTTAGAGTGGACCCGTAAGTATCGCGAGTCTACATCGCATAGCCTCGGCTGCGCCGGAACGGCCCCAGTAACCGGTCATATGACTTCTACGGCTATTATTGCGCGTAAGGAAAGGAGGTTTTGGGACTGTCAATTTTCACTCTGCTCGAGTTCACTGTCATGGGCTCAGATTGAAACCGTGGTGTTGGCAGGGTTGTGCAAGGCCAAGGGCTAGGTACACTTGTCAGAATACATCGAAGCATCAGGTTGAGGCGGCAAGTGCTGTGGCAGTGGATCGGTAAGGGTCAGGATCATTTAGAGCAGTATCTTTTTTGCATCCCTCAAATAAGGTGGCGTGAACACCGTCTACTGTGCCTAGTGTCACAGTCTCAGTGATCCTCATTATCCACACTACACACAGCTAATACCATGACTTCCCAGACACGGCATATCAGGAGATCCTAACACCGTGTTACTTCCTGCCTAATGACAAATTGATGCAGTTCATCTTACGTCAGATGGTCGAAATAGTCCGTCAGCAGCAAAATCCTAGCATTCACGCGGTCACGATACACTGTCCTGCGTAACACTCGACGTCACGGTCCCTGAAAAATCTGGTAGCCAATACGGTAACACTCGTGGTCACATATATTTGATACACTCCATCAGCAGTCCACGCCGAGCCCCCAGCTCCCCTATGCAACTTATCACCAGAAGGCATGGATGACGCTGGATACCACTATCGCTTAGTAGCCCTTGACCAGGAAGGGGTCCAGCGGCTTGCCCAGAGCGTACACGATGAAGCCAATCTCGCGGAGCTTGGCGTGGTCCAGAATGTTGCGGCCGTCGAAGATGAACGCCGGCTTCGTCATCTGAAAACAACGGGAGTGCAATGTCCAACATGTTCAGATACAAGGACGGTTTCTTTGTGACATGAAATTACTGCGCGACTAGTTTCTCCAAATAATTAACTGATATATCGCGACGATATCCGGGACGCACGATAATTTCATGTCACGATATATCAACGCTGACAGTTGCAGGATTGCCTTCATTTGACCGTTTCCAGGGTGTTTTCGCCATGCCAAAGACGCCATGGGACAGGGTTCGCGACTCACAAAATTAATTCCTTCCAGGGCATCGCGATTTTGCAAAATAATTGTCAATTTCAGGGCCTTCGCGGAGATCGGGCGCATCTACGGTACACCAGTAAGGACCGCCCCGTATTTAGCCAGTACACAGGTTTACCTTCTCGTACATGGCCTGGTAGTCCAGGGTCTTGAACTGGTCCCACTCGGTCAGGATGCAGATGGCGTGCGCGCCCTCCGCGGCGGCGACGGCATCCGAAACCACCTGGACGTTCTCCAGCATGTGGCTCTGCGAGCGGCTGTAGTTGGGGCGGTCCCACTCGAACTTGGGTGCCGACAGGTCACGGAAGATCTGCTCCGGCGTCACCTCTGGGTCGAACACGCACACCTTGGCGCCGTCACGGATGAGACCCTTGCACACATCGATGGCAGGCGTCTCGCGGGTGTCACCAGTGTCCTTCTTGAAGGCGAAGCCGTAGATGGCAATCTTCTTCTGCGACACCGTGTTGAACATGGCGCTGATAACGCGCTCAACGAAGCGCTGCTTCTGGTAGTCGTTCATCGACACCACCTGGTACCTGAGGACGAAAAAGAAGAGTGAGACAAAAGCAGCGAGTCGATAAGTCGTGCAGAGGCATCGCTGTAACGAAGACTGGAATTCCGCCCTGAAGTTAAGGTTAATAATTTCCAAGCCGACCAACCAATACTGCCCAATCCATCTACTGGTGTTGGTGGCAGAGTGGGCAAGACCCGAATCCCGCGTGAGAAAACAGAATAGAACGTGCAGCGCGCAATTGCAGTGAACAAGGTATTGAGGCGCACCCATTGGATTGGGATCAGCTCAGTTTGCCGTCCGCGCCCTCCACGCCCAAGGGACATCTTGGTCCGCGCGTAGTTTCATTGAAGCCAAATACCCACGTAGCACAGTCAGAACTCACCAGTACTCGGCCACCTCCTTGAGGCCGACCGACTCGCAAACGTAGCACAAGTTCAGGATATCCTTCTGGAAGCACGAGCCACCGAAGCCCACCGAGGCGTTCAGGAACTTGGGACCGATGCGGCTATCCGTGCCAATGGCGTGAGCCACCTGCTGCACGTCGGCGCCAGTGGCCTCGCACAGCGCCGAGATGGCGTTAATGGACGAGATGCGCTGAGCCAGGAAGGCGTTGGCCGTCAGCTTGGCCAGCTCAGCCGACCACAGGTTGGCAGTCAGGATGCGCTCACGGGGGATCCAGTGAGCGTACACCGACACCAGGGTCTGAATGGCCTTCTGGCCGCTCGGGGTGTCGGCGCCACCGATCAAAACCTGCAGGAGGCGTCAGAAAGAGTGGAAGTGAAATTCTGGTCGAATCCGAAGGGTGCCGCCCCGCAAAGCACCGTGCCGTGGGTCGCATGAACAACATGTAGCAGCGAGGCGACTTGCAGAGCCGGCAGGTCCTACAGCGCGCAGAGCTGGCAGGTCCTATGGCGCCCGAGCAGCACAACACCACCAGCGGAAACACATCTGGCACTCACGCGGTCCGGCTGGCGCAGGTCCTCCATGGCCGTGCCCTCCGCCAGGAACTCCGGGTTAGACAGGATCTCAAACTGCACGTTGGGGTCCTGGCAGTTGCGCTTGAGCACCTGCAAGTGACGGGGAGGGGCAGAATAATGTGGGTCGCAATCGGATAGGCCGAGGAATGTGGCCCATGACAAGCACGACTCACACAGGCTCAGCGGGTCAAAATGCAGAAGGCAGTGTAGAACCGCATGCTCCTTCGCAAAGGCAATCGATGTAACGGTGCCCCATTCGGACTTGCTCGCCCTAAACCGACCTTGCCAATGGCCTCGGCAGTCTTCACCGGCACGGTGGACTTCTCGACGACAATCTTGCTGCTGGTGGAGACCGATGCGATCAGGCGAGCGGCACCCTCCCAGTACGTCAGGTCAGCAGCCTTGCCGGCACCGATGCCGTGAGTCTTGGTGGGAGTGTTGACACTGAGGTGGCGTGGGGGCGGGCGGGGGTTTGAAGAGTGAATTTGCGGGGGGGGGGGGGGTTGGGGGGTGAACGGGTCCGGGAGTTCAGACACTCTCATACCCATAGGAGCCGTGCGCTGCGGGCGCCAAGGCAGGTGTCATTTTCCTGACAACAACAGGCCTCACCAAACTGCACACTGCATTTCCAACCTCTCGACGAACACTAACATCGAACGCCATGCAATCAACCCGGAAAACCTCACCTGACGAACACAATGTCAGCCTCGCCGACGTGCTTCTTGGTATCAGTCGAGAAGAAGAGGTTGCGGCCGCGGCACTCCTTCACAACCTCAAGGAGGCCAGGCTCATAGACTGTACAGCCGGAAAGAAAGTTGAAGCGCGTTAGCCATTGAGAAGAGATCAGGAACCGCCACAACGCGACACCCTTGGACTTACTGGGCAGCTTATCGCTGTTCCAAGCCTTGATACGCTCCTCGTTGATATCAACGACAACGACCTGCGAGGCCCCAAATACAACAGTTACACCTCACGCACATTGATCGGTCATGCGCGACAATAGTTGTTGACCCACCTCAATCTCCGGGCACTTCAGCGCCACCATCGCCATGGTAGGGCCGCCCACATAGCCAGCACCGATGCAGGCGATCTTCATGGTGGCGAGTAACTAAACTCGATCGAGAAGTTGCAAGTTGGCGTGGAAGCGACGCAAGGTTAGCGGCGCAAATCTACTGTTACAAAGTACAACCGCTCAGAGTTAAGTGCAAAACTATGCGTGCGCGCGGCTTTTCATACGATTTGGAAGCGGGCAGTTGCATTGCCGTACAACGCCTGAAACATTCTGTCTGCAACTGCAATCGGGTTATCCATGCAACAGGCCTCGCATTTTGGCGGGTTGGACTTCTCACCTGGCGCCGCTGCTTATGCGCATGTGTTGCAATCTAAGCAAAAGAAGCTGCGTAAAAGAGAGCTGAGATCAAACGCAACGACTGCCTTACATACATGATAGGTTAAAAACTATCAACATGATCAAGCATATTACACGATTTGTGATCGTGGCGCTTGGCTAGGTGTCGCCCCTTCATCACATGCCGCCCGCCAAACACCTTTCCTCGCTGCATGCAGTCAACGGTCGCACAACTATATCCTTGATAGACATCGGTGTTACAACAACTACAGCAACAGAGAAATCCTGCATAAACGTGTCATGTCCGACCTTCGGCGAATGCGTCGGTCATGCGTCCGCCAACCCTTGACGAAGACCGGCTTGCCGCGACCGCCTCAACCACCGAAAACAACAGCTACATCAGTGCCCTTCGTGATCCAGCCAACAGCCGCTGTGGCCGACCCAGTTGCACCCAGCATGGCTTCCGAGGCACCTTGACGCCCACCAAACGCCGCAGGTCGCACGGCGGCAAAAGCCCGGCCGGATCGCCGCTCTCGCGCCATTCCTGGTACCAGGGCAAAGAACCATGCACAACCGGGAGAGTCACTTCGTTAACAAAGCACTTAAGCTACTAGGAGTCGTTCTCGAGACGCAACCAAAAGCCTGGTCAGGCCTGCACTGCACAGGCACCGTCACGAGCGCGTCACGGCACAATCCTCGCAGACGCACGTGCTAGGAGGCAACAATATGCAAGCTTGTTCAGGCAAATTTTCACCAACTCCCTGCCTGAAACCGGACATTTGGCAGCTTCACTCACCTGCATAGGGCCGTCCAGTCCGTCGAACCAGCCAAAGCCCCACGACATCGCCGAGGGGCCCAACACCAGCGCCATCACGGCATACAGAAGGCTGCCCCCCTGGACGGTCCGCAGCTGAGGCTGCGAGTCCGGCTTGCACGCCGCCGCCGGCAACGATGACCCCGCCGCGGGCCGCGGCGCCGGCTCCACCGGGCCCACCTCCAAGGCATGGGCCCGCACCTGCACCGGCTCAGCGCCCGCCGGCTCCGTGCCAGTCGCCGCCTGCTTCGCCGCGGGAGTGCTGGATCTGCTGGCGGCGTCGCCGTAGCTCAGCGACATGTCGTACGACCACAGAAAGAGCTGCACCAGCAGACCCAGCTCCTGCTCTGCGAAGTAGCGTCCCGGGCAACGGTATGGCCCGCCGCCGAAGGCAAGGCCTGCGGCAGCGCGAACATGTTGATGCCGGCGGCGGCGGCAGACGTCAGCATCAAGTACCGTATTGCTGTCCGCGCTGGCAAGCGCTGGCCGACCATGCTGCCCAGGTCCAGTCGATTTGCAAGGACGGCTGTGCCTGAAAGCACTCCAGCCAGCCAGCACGCGAGGTCGAGCTCCACGTGTCCAGGGCCGCCAGACCCAACAGCAGCAGCCTCGCACCCCCCTCTTCATACCACCCATCTGTCTCTCGCATCCCAACTCACCCGCGACACTGGGCAGCACCGCGCTGCCGTCTCCCAGCCGCAAGTCAGGCCGTGACGGGTCGTAGACCCACGGGTCGGCTGCGCCGCTGCCCTCCGGCGCACACAGCCGCCTGTCGTGGTGGCTCTCGAAGGGGCACACCGCCAGCAGCCGACCGCGGGGCAGCCGCAGGTGGCCGCCCGGCGCAGACTCGGAGGGCAGGTCCAGCGGCGAGGCCACCTGCCGCACGTCTATGCTCTGTACCCGCAGACGCAGAGCCTCTGCCACGCAGCGGCTGACCTGGGAGCGCCGGTTGGCCGCCAGGCGTGTCGCCGCCGCCACCACCTCCGAAGTCGAGGGCTGGGTTTGCAGCCGCGCAGTCGGCGAGTCAGCGGGGCGGCTCGCGAGCCCGTTGGCGCCAGCGGCACCTGAGGCACCAGCGGCATGTGTCCAATGCGAAAGATTGAGAACGTCCCGTGAGTGACGCGCGTTGAAGTACGACCCAAATGGTGCATCCGCGCAGACGGTACGAACGCAGAATTCCCATTGGAACGGCACACACGCCCGGCCCGGCCCGGGGCGGTTTTACGGTCCGCCTACGCATGCGGTCCGCCTAATCATCTCGCCGGCTGACCTTCTGTGGCGGCCGCGGCGGGCCCGCTCGGCTGCGCAGACGCCGTCTGCAGCTCCATCTGCAAGAAAAACAGCGGCGAGCGGGACGGGGCAAGCCGAAGACTGAGCGGACAGCAAAGCTGACCCACAAGAGATGTTTCCACTGCGACTGAGAGGGACGCGCTACTCCCGACGTAAGCCGTCGGCTGCATACTCGGAAGCTGCCCAACCGCCGCACATCCCACCCGGAAGGTGGCCAGGGTGGGCCTTCGGGCGTCTGGGGTCTGGACCCCACGATAAGCACTAACAACACTTCAGACTTCGCTGGGCTCAGCTCCCTCCCACCGGCCAATCTGACGCGTGAGTCCCTTCCTCTCACGTGCTGCTGCCCCCTGATGTGATGTGATGACCCAATCATGCCGTCATCCAACCACAAAAGTCCCATCGCCTCCCAACAAGCCAGCGCCCCACCTGCCCTTCCGCCTCAACGGCCCACCTGCAGCTCAGCGACGATAGACGCCTTGTGGACGGCGTTCTCGGGCAGCAGCAGGAAGGCGGTCGACCAAAACACAGAGGGGACGAGATTGGCCTGCGGGGGCACCGCCCAGCGTTGGTTGCGAACAAGAGCGCACACGACCGCGGGGCGCGGCGCGGGCGAGGCCCTGCCGCATTGTATGTGTCTGTTTGTTACATGTAATGAGAGCGAGAGAAATCTGGGAGGGGAGCAGAAGCAACCCAGAACGAGCGAACCAGGTGCCGGCCCGGGAAGGACAGCCCCGAACGCCCAGCGGCCGGGCTATAACCACAACGCCGAGCCCTGCGGCGCCAGCGGCCGGGCCTGGACCGCGCTGCACCTGCGGCCCCGATCCGCAGGCGCGCGCACGGCCTACGCCATGCGTTGCGCTGTTTGCGGCACACAAAGCCACACCGGGTGCCCACACAGACGAGCGCTTCCCGCACACACAACGCCCAGTCCCAGCCCCAGTCCCAGACCGGCCGCAGCGCACCTGCGACGCCCACAAGAGCGCTAGCAGCAAGTTGGGTCGCAGGTGGGCGGGCAGACCGGTGGTCCTGTGGGGGACACACGGGGGCGGGAGGGGTTCAAGGGGGCAGCGGCAGTGGGTGGGGGCACGTCGGCACGGGTGCTGAGGTAGCGCCACCGTGCACATGCATGCGAGGATCATGTCCGAGGCAGGTCGTTGAGGCAAGCCGGGCGCCACCGCACGTAACCTGCCACCCACCCACCCGCCCGCCCACCCACCCGCTATCAACCGTTCCCACCCACCCACCCACCCACCCACCCACCCACCCAGCCACCCACCCACCTGTCCAGCAGGTCGCCCGCCGTTGTGCCCCGAAAGAGGCCCTTCCGGTCCGCTGCCCCGAGGACACGCAGCAGCTCCGCGCGCGCCTCCACGAAGGCCGTCTGGAAAGCGTGCGGAAGGGGCGACGCGGCAAGCTGCGGAGGGGACAGCACCGCGAGGGGACAGCACCGGGCCCAGAGGCAAGGAGCGATCGTGTGTAAAGACGTCCAAAGAAGCTCAAGAGGTCCGGAAACGGTTCGTCCCAGCCAGTGAAGCCCAACGGCGCGCCACGGGGTATAATCGCCACGGGGTACAATCGCCACGGGGCGGAT
Source organism: Pleodorina starrii (assembly GCA_030267565.1). Lineage (NCBI taxonomy): Eukaryota > Viridiplantae > Chlorophyta > Chlorophyceae > Chlamydomonadales > Volvocaceae > Pleodorina > Pleodorina starrii. Next base: position 691,897 of record BRXU01000034.1, read on the forward strand.
TGAGGCCCCGGGAACCAAGTCCGGGCCGGAGATGTCGCAGCCCCGGATCGGGTTCGTGCCTGCGCGTTCGCATTTCGACTCGCTTCGCAAGTGTCCCACACTCCCTCGTCGCGAGCCCCTCACCCCCCCCGTGGCGCGGTTCCCCCTCTTCACAGGTCCATCACGGAGCCCACCTCAAAGCCCTCCTCAAAGGTGAAAAAAGTGCGGGAGAGCCGCTCCACGCCCACCGGCGGCCGCGGCGGTGGCATTCGGTGCGCCCCGTCGAGTGCCTCCCACAATGCGTTAGGCGCGCAGGACGCCTGCGGCTGCTGCTGCTGCTGCTCCGCCCACGCCTCCCCTAGGCCCTCTCCGCCGTGCTCTCGCTCCCGCTCGCCCTCCGCTCCGGAACCACACCGCGTGAGAGCCGCCAGCTCGTCCACAAAGGCCCGGCCAAACACGGCCTCCACCGCGCAATGGAAGACCAGGCCGCGGCACAGCGACCACAGGTCCACCTACGGAAGCGGGGAGAGAGTGTTGAGGCGCGAGCGCGGCAAGCTGTTTGGTTGGTTTGGATGCACATACACGAAGCAGGATCAGAAGGCGCGGTCCCTGGGGTGCCCAAGGCCCAAGCCCGACAAGCGACATGGCGACGACGCATGGACTGATATGCATCATAAAAGGAGCAGCGAGGTACGCAAACCACCACGCCAGGAGTCCCAGGCAGCCAGCAGGACGGACCTAGACCGGACTCACGGTACCCTCACGGCACCCTCAGCAGCCAATCCGCCGAGGCACGTCCCCGGGCCCGTCCCCACCTGGGCATGGTGCACATAGCAGGGCAGCAGCTGCAGCGCCCGAGTACCCAGCGACTGCGGGGAGAGGGCGGAATGGACAGGGGGAGTCCGACACAATTGTATTGCGTACTTCACGGCCGCATGCCGCGGGTAAGCAGGCAGACCCCAGCGCCGTGGTGCACCGCTGAAGCCGCCCGCCTGCCGGCCGACCCCGTCCCCCGCACCTGCATCTGCTCTGCCAGGGCTCCGGGTACCAGCAGGTGCCGCAGCTCCGTCAGCATCTGCGCTGAGCATGCAGGGGGCCAGGCGGGAGGGGGGGATGGGGAGGACAGCTGGGCACTGTCCGGGGGACGGCGTGGTTACCTCGCTCGTCCCTCCACCATTGCAGCGGGACAGCCGGCGTGCGGCCGCACCCGCTGCGCCCCCCGACCGCGGCGCGCCGCCTCCCCCACCCCGTTTACGTTTCTCGAGCTTCTGTCAGGGAAGCCGCGTGGTGCCTTTCCCTCCCTGCAGCGTCCGGGATTGGAAGGCGCACAAGCACCTGGGGGCACCCAGGTCCCACGCCTTGCAATGCAGCCGCCCGTGATGGCGGCGGGTAACGCAGGCTCCGGGCGCGCACCCCGGCAGCAGCCCGCCCTTTTTCACCGCTGCCCGACCCACTTTGAAGTGCAGCGGGAAGAAGATCTTAGAGGTGAGGCCAAAGACACGCTGTGTAAACTGCTCCACGGCGGGCCTGACACACGGGAAAACAGAGGGGGCAGCATGGGGTTTACCCAGTGCTAGAATAAGGCGGAGGAGTGCGGGGGGGAGGGGCTGACGGGGGAAGTGGGGGAAGTGGGGGAGGTGGCGGTCACGACGTGGCGGTACAGCAAGCTGTGTTAGCGGGCGCAGATGACCGCCAGTTCCCATGCCCTTCTGCGTGTATCTCCCCTCGGTACGACTTGACCATTGTCAAAAGGTTTTGGCTCTGGTAGAGTTCCTTGATACGGACCGGCAGGCCCTCCGTGCACGCAAAACCTTGCGGAACTCTGTGCGTACCGTAGATAGGCAACACGTCAGAAGACGAAACCGCCTTCCCCCCTCACCTGAAGGTAATTTTATCATCTGGTGCTGCGAAGAAGTAAGGAATGTGTGCGGGCTCAAACAAGAACGTCATCTTAACACCAGCTAGACTCAAGGAGAAGCTGTCGCCAAACTGAGCGGAGCAAATATATGCGTGTGAATAATTGAATGATATCACCTTGTTTGTGCAAGTTCGCATACCCACCTTTCGCCTGCACTCGCTGATATACGAGACCCCGTGGCGGCCAAGAGCCAGCGCATTGCCAATAACCGGCAGCCCAGGCACTGTTGCTGCATCGTTCTTGTCATTGCAAGCCCATAAAACCAGCTGGACCGCTGTCGCAACCAACACCGCCCCGACGACCACTGTGTACCACAGCGCGGGCTGCTGCGCAAGTATATCTCGTATGCAAGACATACTTAAGGCCACCTTGCACGTGTTATACGTTTTTGGCGCCAAGCATACTGTTTGCTGCTTAAACGCTCAGTGACAAACTCCGTGACAACGGTTGACAAAAGAAGATCGCACATAAGACTACGTATGTGACAGCAGCGCAGGTTACAGGTTAACTAGGCTTACGTAAATTGTATCCTGCATGTTTTGCGCGACGGTTGGGGTAAAGCGCCGTACGCCCGTACCCGCAGGCGACAGGCGACCTATCCACACGCCAGGCCAAGTCAGACGCGGCGCGACAATCTACGGAGGAGGAATAAGTCTTAGAAGCAAAAATGTGCGCAAAACACGATGTCTCTTCGCCGTAAAACCTAGGCCCCCACGATAACGGCAGAACCGCCGTGCCTCAAGACGTCCGGTTGCTGCACTCGGGAGACGCTCTTCATGTGTTTCGAGCTACAATCCAAAAAATGTGCATAAACTCGTCCCCTGGTCGCATGAGTGCCATGACTCGATGACTGTCGTCAGAAGGGAAAGGAGCGAAGGACACGGCAAGCACGTCCATCCCCCTGACTGTATCTCACCCCCCATCGGAACCCATAACCGAAGGAAAGGGCCAGTCGGCAATTATGCCTCTTCACAAAAGCAGTGAAACTGGACCCGACATTGTGCCAGTGTGCCCCACGGTCGGCCGATGCCGCGCTTTCCGGATCCCCTCCATCACCTCCCCCCACCGCTATCCTCCTTCCCCACGTCTGTCACCCTAACCCTTACAACCGCAATACTCGTCCTGCGCCTTGCGTCTTGTGTCTGTCGTCCAGTCAAGCGCCTCTTACCATGCCCACGATCCTCCCTTTCCCCAACTCCTCATCGCTCCTGTCAACACCTTCCCCCGCCGGAGGGTCTGACACCCACTGAGACCACCACAACCTCCACCTTCACCGCTGCTGCTGCCCGCTTCCATCCACAGCGCCAGTTCCTGCCCTGCCAGCATCCGCCTCGGTGCGCAGTCCGGACTGCACCGCAGCAGCATCGGCGCCCTGGATGCGCTCGCCGCCGGCGGCTGCCGCGACATTACCCAGGGTTGGGCTGGGTCCCACATCCGGGAGCACGAGCCGGTCACCCTCCACGCGCATCAAGGGCTGGCTGCTGAAGATGCCGGTCGCTTCCAGAGGGCCGCCTGTGTAGGGCCCGGGAGACGTATCGGGCGGGGCCTCGCCGAGCCGCTGCCTGCCGCCGGCGCTGCTGGCGCTGTCTGATGACGGATTCATCGGATCTCTTGAGCGTTACCAAGGAGTGCAACAGAGTACCAGTATCTTTTATGGATATGCAAAAATGCGGGAAAGCAAGCGCTGCAAAGCCGGCTACCTTTTCTTCGCCGTTTTCGATGACGCACGCAATGTCCGGCATTCCGAGTTTGGGCAGCCCAAGCACCGATCGCGCCTTTACCAAACACACATAATAGCTACTAAAAGAATCCATATCGAGCGAAAGAAGAGCCGGAATCCGACACTGTTACTTTCTTATCTACGATGCAGCTATCGCAGGGCTTCAAAGCGCTGCTGCGCCACTCGCGCGCTGCGTCGCCGCTCGGTGGCACGCCCACCGTCGCTGTCAGATACGCCATCAGCAGCAGCGCCGCTATCGGCAGCTCTCAGGAGGGGCCGTCGGAGGAGGGCCAGGCGCCCTTGCCCAACTTCACCGCCACGTCGGGTGCGTGTCCCGACCGGGGCGCCGGTTGCACCGCGGATGGTAGCCACTGGCATGCATGGGACACCGCTATGACGGCAAATGGCTGTGTGGATATTCATCAAACGTGGAGGTAGCGTGCAGTGGAATGCGCTTTCGGTGCCGCGCTCCGCGCTTCCGGGGCGGCTGGCAGACCCATGGGTCACTGGGCCCCCTCGAGGCCCGTGTGTACGTGCGCGCGCCTTCAGGCCAACATGATCGGCTGCCGCCTCGTCAGGTGTATCTGTAGAAAACGTGTACATAAATGGGATACTTCTTCCTGGGTGAACCGTTTCTTCCTGTTCCGGTCTCTTGACGCCCGCTCGGCAGGAACGGAGGACCCACACGATGTGGCTGCGCGCGTGGGCCCCGGATCCAAGGCGGAGCCCGCCGGCATCGAAAACCCGAACGAGGGACCGGGGGACTATTCTCAGCCCCAGGTATGCCTCGTGTGGGCACCGGTGCAACATACAGTTCACGCGGTGTGGTGCGTGCGTCACTCGGCTGCCTTGCTGCGCACTCCCCCACTGCTGATACCCCAGCCGCCGCGCTGCCACTGCCACTGCCACCGCCACTGCCACTGCCAGCCGCTTGACTTCCTTGCATCGGACGGTCTCGGCTGGCCAACATTCCTGCAGATCCAGTCCGACGCTTACGCCCGCGGCGGCGACAACAACGACATGAGCCCCGGACAGCGCCAGACGATGGTGGCGAACGCGTCGGAGGAAACGAAAGGCGATCGTGCTGGACAGCAGCCGCAAAGCGCGGCGCCTGGCGGCAGCAGCAGCCGCGGCCCCGACGCCGACAGCCAGGCTGACGGCGCGGCCGCGGCGACTGCGGGGCCCCTGGGTGAGCCGCTGTGGCGTGCATCTCTGCGGACAAGAGCAGTGTCATGTTTCGCGTCTCAGCTAACCCCTCCCTGGACCAACCGGGCACTGCTGCCCAGCAAAGCTCCGACTGGGTCGAGCAGCCATGCGATTATTCATTCCACACGTGCCTGGCGCCACGCAAGGTCCATGAAAGTCAGTCCGCGCAACCTGTCCTTACGGCGGACGGCCGCTCGCTAGCTCAAGCCACAGAGCGGCGCCCGGCCGCCGGCCAGCTGCCGCCGCCTGCGCGCGCCTGCCACGACGTGGTGCCCTTCCAGTATATGCCTGGCCCCTGCGCATCTGCCCCGCAGGCCGCCTGGTACCTCCGAGCCAGGTACCGGCCGAGGGCGCTGACCTGCCTCCCGGCCACGACGCCAGCGGCTCCACCCTGGAGTCAACTGCCGCCCAGTCGGATGCGTGAAGACTGGAAAAGAGCGGATGGACACGCAAGCCGAACCCCGTTGACGCACGGATTGACGCGCCCAAGCCCTAGTTGCCCGGGGGTGCTGTAATAAGCTGTGTTGCTGAAGCTGGAGGTTTGATGATGGGTGCGTTTGTGCTGTAAGATGTACAGCCGCGCAGGTGGCCGCTCTCGTGACTTCCGTGGCGTTTCCAGCTGTACGTCTGTAATGTTGAGGGCCGTGTATAAATGGCAATGCCGTGTAATAAACGGTGGAAAATTTGACACGGTGTCAACACGGCTCGTGTTTGACACGGGGCGACACGGGCTGTGTCAACACGGTCCCGACTATACACGAGGAATATAGCCGAAGCACACAAGGCGATTGCAATTTGCCTCTCCCAGATGCTTACTACCGACGAAAACGGCTCAGGGGGCCATGCAACCATAAATGCCCCACACCTACCTGCACCGACCACCCGCCCCCGCGCCACCCGACGGCCCATGCCCCGCCCCGCCCATGCTCCGCCCCCGTGCCACCCGGCAGCGCTGCCCCTGCGTCGCCTGACATCCCCACCCCCGCGCCACCCGACGGCCTTGCGCCTGCGTGCACCACCCAACGGCCCAGCCCCCGCGCTACCTTTCGGCCGGGAAAAGCCATGCTTGTCAAGATTTAGTGGCCCGAAGGCGTGATGAGGCGTGATGGCAATTCAAGGCATGCTATGTGCCGCTGACACGCGTGTTTGCTACATACCCGAATATAGCTGCTGGCATAACCGTGTATATCCGGCCTCGTGTTAACATCATCGTGTACAGCCGGGCTCGTGTTATCACTGCCCGTGTCTAGCCGTGTAAACATGTCACGTGTATACACGGTCCCCAACTTTACAGACGGCCAGAACTTCGCACACACAGGGTGTCTTGGAATACATTTTACATGTCTTTTATAAGCCAACGTAAAAAGGTGGAGCAATAATGCATGGCCGAAAGAGCATGTGCCGTACGGTGCAAAAACACCGTACGACGAGGTCCCAACTCTGTTTGTCACCTGCTGCTGTCTTGTTCTGTATTTTTTAGGATGTAGCTTATGGCGGATATCAGTTCCAATGTCCAATTTGCGCTGTCCTTGGAAGCTGGGGGAAGTGGAAAGTGAAAGTGCGAAAGTGGGTTCTGGAGCGGAGAAGGAAGGGAAGAGAAAAAGTTCGGGTCCTCACACAAGCTCACGCCTCCAAATGTTTGCTGGCAGAAAGCAGGCACATTGCTTGATCTGCACTTTCACTTTCAACGTCCACTGTCAATTTTTGGCAGACGCAAATCGGACATTGGAACTGTGCATTGTTGGCTCGCCCCAATCTCCCCAATAGGGGCGAGAGCCTTAGCGGTCGGTAGCCAACGGTAGCAACGGTGCAAAGTGGAGTGGCACCGGAACCATCCACCAGGCCCCCCAGGCACCCGTACACTCTGCTCAAAACCTAAAAGGTGCAAAACATCTTCCGCTCATTCAACTCAAAATCAAGCTTTTGCAATACACGGCCATGTTGAAGCAGATCGAATACCGTGTCAACACTAGGCCCCAAAAGTACAGACGCAGATAGTGTGGTGCGGCGCCTCGGCCAAATACTTTGTTTGCAGATTAGATAGCAGCAAGAGTGCAAGAGTTCACGGCCCACACACGTGGGTGAGGGCGGGCGTTGCTTGGTGCCTGGCGCGCTCGTGGGCATGCATACTCATGATCTGTTAATGGGTCCCTTGTGCCCTTTCCTGCCTGCAGGGGACCGCGCGTTGATGCTCTTGCTCTTCGTGAGGCTGTTCGTTGCCGGGACGCTAGCGTTACAGTGCGTTGAACAGATCACGGCAAGAATGTCAGGATTACGGCAATGCGATGGATCCAGATCACGAGCGCGGGTCAGGGGCTCAGGGCACATGGCCACAGGCCACTACTCCCACGCACTCTGCTCGAGGGGTGCTGTTTCACTTCGGGCGACTTATGCGTCCTCCGTAAACAGTCACACACACTCGTAAACGACGTTTGGCATTATGGCTTGGGCCCCCACAGGCAGCATTTAGGATACGTCACAGGAATCGTTGTGTTTGCCTACACTACGCTATGCCACGCAACGCTCCATCGAGCAGCTGCCATTGACTCCCGCAGCTGCCCCCGCTGGGTGGCAGTATCCCCGCGTGCGTGTGCGCGCTCAGCCCGGGTGCCGGAGGTCCCACTGCTGCGGGTCGTACGCGTTTGCCTTCGCCCCTGATCTCCTGACCCGGCCAGTTTCAGTCCCGAAACCGCGCCAGCAGAAGATACCACCCGGGCCACGCGGCTTCCCCGGCCGCACCGACCCGTTCCCGTACACAATAGATCACACCAGACGTTGTCTGTACCACCGCAGCAGCTACCCGCAGCAGCCCCAGCTGCCGCCGCCCGCGCCCCATCCAGGCGCCTGAGCCCCATCTATCCTTAGCCGGACGCCACGCCAAAGAAGTTGGCGTTCGCGGCGCCGTCCGCGAGCCCCGCCATGCTGCCCAAGCCCTGCATCCCCGCCAGGCCCGCGCCCAGGCCGCCGACGCCCGCAAAGCCGTCCGCGCCTTCCTCAGCCGCCTCCCCCCACGACTGCTGCATCCGACGGAACAGCCCCGCAACGTTGCTGCTGCCGTCGGCGTTGGGCCGCCGCAGCGCCGCAGCCACACGGTCCCGTGCCGCGGAGGCGGCCTGAAGCAGCGCCGCCGTGTTCTCGTTGCTGCCCAGCTGCGGGAGGGTAAACGACACACACAGGGCAAGGGTCATGGAACGAGAAGGCTGATGATGTGGGGGACGCAGGCACCCCCTAGGGATATACGGGAAGTAAAGGGCCGTGCTGATGATAAAATGCCGTTTTTGGGTGCGCGCGTGAAGTTCCTTGTAGTGGGTTGCTCTGTTGCTTGCGTCAGACATCCGGCACCGCATCACTGCAGCTCCGGCGGCCCGGGCGCCGATACTACACTACGTTCCCAGCCACATCGTGTGCGCGGCAGCAGCGCAGCACTGACCGCTTCCGCGACGTTGAGCACTCGCTCGATGGCGACTTGCAGGTTGCCGCCGGTTCCAGGCGCCCACTGCGATATCGATCGAGGACCGAGGAGGAGGTGGAGGGGGAGGAGGGGGGTTAGTACTCATAGCTCCAGCAGGCAGGGGTGTTCAGGGTGTTGGGTTGGGGTTAGAGCACCGGCGGCGTCATCACCCGTGAGCTGCTGCAGCCGTCGCGCTACTTGACTGTGGGGGATTGGTGTCTAGTGAGGAGATGAAAGCAGGTTTTGCTGGTATGCGGGCTGGTACAGCAACGGCGCCAGCGTGGCAAGGAAAGCATCAACCGCCAGTGCCCGCAGCCGTCGACCTGCTGGGGTGCCGGAATCGGACGGAGCTCACGCCGCCACGGGGTTGGTGGCAGTCAAAGGCTCAAGCGCCTTCGACCGAATGCGCATGAAATATCTCTCAACAGCCTTCTCGACAGGGGCGCAGCGTAGGTTGGCTGTTCAGGTGTATGCGGCGCGCATCGGAGCCTTGGGGCAGCTCATAGCCGGTGCACTTGTATTCTGCTTACCGGGAGCGACAACGAGGGCGTGATGGTGAGGCGGTTCCGCTCATCGTTGGCGTAGGCAAAGATGATATCATTGAGCGCGTTGTAGAAGTTCCTGTGGATGAACGAAGCGGGAGGAGGGATGGGCGGATGGGCACACAGCGTGTGCCGCAGCGAGTGCGTGCCAAGGAAGCATGGGTGGAGGAAGGGTGGCGAGTGGACGGGACACCTCCGGACATGTGCAACCGTGTGTGTCGAGTTCAGGGCGCAAGGTGAGGGCGGGAGGAAGGGTGGTGCACGAACGCGGGTCTGCTGTGTCACCTCGTTGTGGCCGTGAGGTGCACGCTGTGAGGACGGCAGGCCTGTGGCCGTATCAGGTTCCGGTCAGTCGTAGGAGCACCTCGCGGGGAGGCACGGAGAGATGCGCGGCCGCGCCCCCGCTTTTGAAACAGCACTGGTACCGTACTCACTGTTCGAATTCCTGCAGGTCCAGGAAGGGCTTGAGCACCAGGCCCACCAGTTTCGTCACGTCCGCCAAACTGTGGCGGGGGTACGCGGTGACGTCGTTTGGAGAGGTGGTTTTCAGTTTGGAGGGTGGTCAACGGGAAAGATCAGGAGGGAGTAACTGCCGAGGGAGGAAAGGCTCCATCGTGTTCACTGCACATCGCACACCGCACGGATGTAAAACCCGCCTGGGCATTGCCGTACATACCGTACTTTCGCAGGGATGCCGTGCGTACCTGTACAGCACACGCACGTACTCCAGGCCGAAGGGGTCGTTGGAGGACAGCAGCGCGAGGAGCATGACCCTGAAGCGGAACTGCACGCACGGGTGCAGCAGCACGTGTGGTGGGGCCGTACGTCACCAGGAGGCGTTACGATTTCATTGAAGGAGCAACGAACGGAGGGGCAGAGGTACAGCGGAAGTGCTTCCTGTGGGCATACTCCTGTCGGAAGTGACGCAGGCGAACGACCCGACCCGACCCGACCCGACCCGACCCGACCCGACCCGACCCGACCCGACCCGACCCGACCCGACCCGACCCGACCCGACCCGACCCGACCCGACCCGACCCGACCCGACCCGACCCGACCCGACCCGACCCGACCCGACCCGACCCGACCCGACCCGACCCGACCCGACCCGACCCGACCCGACCCGACCCGACCCGACCCGACCCGACCCGACCCGACCCGACCCGACCCGACCCGACCCGACCCGACCCGACCCGACCCGACCCGACCCGACCCGACCCGACCCGACCCGACCCGACCCGACCCGACCCGACCCGACCCGACCCGACCCGACCCGACCCGACCCGACCCGACCCGACCCGACCCGACCCGACCCGACCCGACCCGACCCGACCCGACCCGACCCGACCCGACCCGACCCGACCCGACCCGACCCGACCCGACCCGACCCGACCCGACCCGACCCGACCCGACCCGACCCGACCCGACCCGACCCGACCCGACCCGACCCGACCCGACCCGACCCGACCCGACCCGACCCGACCCGACCCGACCCGACCCGACCCGACCCGACCCGACCCGACCCGACCCGACCCGACCCGACCCGACCCGACCCGACCCGACCCGACCCGACCCGACCCGACCCGACCCGACCCGACCCGACCCGACCCGACCCGACCCGACCCGACCCGACCCGACCCGACCCGACCCGACCCGACCCGACCCGACCCGACCCGACCCGACCCGACCCGACCCGACCCGACCCGACCCGACCCGACCCGACCCGACCCGACCCGACCCGACCCGACCCGACCCGACCCGACCCGACCCGACCCGACCCGACCCGACCCGACCCGACCCGACCCGACCCGACCCGACCCGACCCGACCCGACCCGACCCGACCCGACCCGACCCGACCCGACCCGACCCGACCCGACCCGACCCGACCCCATCCGACCCGACCCGACCCCACCCGACCCGACCCGACCCGACCCGACCCGACCCGACCCGACCCGACCCGACCCGACCCCTTCCGACCCGACCCGACCCATTCCGACCCGACCCGACCCGACCCGACCCGACCCGACCCGACCCGACCCGACCCGACCCGACCCGACCCGACCCGACCCGACCCGACCCGACCCGACCCGACCCGACCCGACCCGACCCGACCCGACCCGACCCGACCCGACCCGACCCGACCCGACCCGACCCGACCCGACCCGACCCGACCCGACCCGACCCGACCCGACCCGACCCGACCCGACCCGACCCGACCCGACCCGACCCGACCCGACCCGACCCGACCCGACCCGACCCGACCCGACCCGACCCGACCCGACCCGACCCGACCCGACCCGACCCGACCCGACCCGACCCGACCCGACCCGACCCGACCCGACCCGACCCGACCCGACCCGACCCGACCCGACCCGACCCGACCCGACCCGACCCGACCCGACCCGACCCGACCCGACCCGACCCGACCCGACCCGACCCGACCCGACCCGACCCGACCCGACCCGACCCGACCCGACCCGACCCGACCCGACCCGACCCGTCCCGACCCTGTAAAGTCCCCGAAGGACCTGAAGTCGCTTCGCCTCCGTCGCCGCACCTGATAGTTGTAGTAGAACGAGGTCCATGAAGATGCGGCCTCAGTGAGGAAAGAAACGTACACCGACTGCGACCAAGAGATTTTGGGCAGGCGAGGCGGGCGAGGGCGGGCGAGGGCGGGCGGGGTCGGTCGGTTCGAGCACGTGCGTCCAGAAAAGCAGCTTATGCGGCCACGTGATCCCATCCATTCCCCCTATTCCAGTCATGCCGACATATCCGTACTCTCAACCCGGAGCCAGAATCCACGATTACAGTAAGAAACCACTGAAACCAGACAACCCCAACGGACCCACCCAGCGCGCGCCCATATCCTCCAGGGCAGCACGAACGATGACAAGCACCTGCATGCGAGGGCCGCGGGGAACACGAATCGAGGCCAACGGTCAGCCGTAAACCTTCAACGGTCTCAAACATTTGTTTGAACAAACATTTGTTTGAAAGGAGCGAATCACCCTTGCTATCCCTTCCCCCCGGGCAGCTGTAAACCCGGACAGGACCCCTGCACCAAACCTCAAAACGCCCTGGATAAGCTCCCCCACCACAGAGCGCCATAGGTGCCCAAAACGTGGTACGAGCATAAAATCCTTACTGCCGTTACAAGAGCTGGACCAGAATCGCGACACCACTCAATGCGTCAATGGGCCCCCAACTAATTCCTGAAGGTCGCGCTCACTGAAATCCCAAGTACAACCCAACCCTGCTTGCCGTACGCCTTGCTAGTCTGTCGTACCCGGACTTCCCGCTGCAGAGACGCGAGGAGGTTGGGCACATTGCTGTCCGACAGCGAGTCCGCGACTCGGCCCACGTACTCCTCGTAGCGCTCCAGCTCGGCGTCGATGTTCCGAATCGCCCTGCGCGGTTTTTGTATTAGAAAGTCGCAACTTACATCATTAATTAGTGTCACGTTCTGCAGGGGTTATTTTTTTCTGCGTGATTCTAGTGCACGGCAGGCCTGGCATTAGACCGAACCGAGCGTACCGTACCTGGCAATCTGATTCTGTACGGCGGTCCCCATGGCGCCAATCGCAGCGATGCTGAGCTGGCGCAGCGCGATGGCCACAGGGTCCTGCCCCGAAACCACGTACTGTGCAAACGCCGCCTCAGCGGCAGCCGCGGTCTGCCGTACGGGTCCGCCGCCGCCCGGGAAGCCGGGGATGAAGGTGAGGCCGGGCAGCGGGCCGGCTGGAAGGGTACGGACGCGTGCGCGTGTTGTTAGAGCGGCGTAGCGATGGCGGCGGGCGGGCGGGCGCCCGGAGGGAGAGTGGCAATCTGGCAAACAGCAGCATTCCTGAGCAGACTTAAATTACCCCCAGCACATCAGGCCCAATCCGTCTCCAAGCGCCAACATCAACCCCCTGATAACTCACCCTTAAAAGCGGACAGCAGCTTCCTGGCACCGTCGTGGTGCTCGCCCAGGGAGGCCAACAGCTCGTCATATTTCTGTACGGAATGAGTACGGCAGTGCTGTTAACCGAAACGCATCCAGCTGGTGCGCCACATACAGCTGCCGCTGATTGGCAGGATTTGCTCACCGGCCCAAAGCTGCCCTCGTCGGCGTTGGACTCCGGCCCCATGCGTCCATGTGACCCGTGGGTCGGCCCCGCACCCATGCCGTGCGCCAGCCCCGCGAACCAGCTCAGGCCCTGGACCACGAACATGGCCAACAGGAACATTGAACCACGGGCTGCTCCGGGACGACGATTCTGCCACATCTTGGGGCTTTGTGGTCCGGGGAAGCAGGGGTATGGAGTTGGGAGCGGGTAGAGGGCGACCCGGGAGTTGGGTATAAGGGTTTGACATCAGAGCGGATCTGTGTGGAAATGCGTAGATGTGTGAAGATGTTGTTCAACAAGTAGAACCAGAATGTGACACGATGTGCAGCCGCATAGCGCACTTATGGGGCCGCTGCAAAGATGCACGAACAGGATGATGTGTTGACCGCGTTCTGGGTAAGCCAACATCAGCAGCGTACGGCGGCCCTGTTCAACAGAAGCGTATGTGGCCAGTAGGGGAGTGGCGGGCGCTACCGCTGTGCCCATGCTGACCGATGCGTGATGTGCAGCTGAGGATTTGCGTACCGTATCTCAGGAGCCGGTGGTAAACTCAACAGGCGGCTTGCCTTCGCTACCTGCTCGGAGACAGGAAGGGTATGCATACCTGGGGTGCTTGGCAATGGCCGCGATGAGGCCGAAGGAGGAAGAGGGCACTGCAGCGTTGCGCACTCCGGGTACAGGCCAAACTTGTAATGTGCTGACGGAACGTACAATTCCCGCTCCCTGCCCTCGCTACGTCCGTGTGGATGAGTATAGTTCTGATAGCTTCAGGGTCAACTGAAGGATATTTAACTCGGCACATTGGGTATTTGCGAACGCCGTGTACCCGCCGGTTGGAGGTTAATCCTCGAAAAGTTTCGTTCGGCGATTCCGTTGTCGCGAACGCCAGCGGAATGGTCGGCTCCTCCAAGGACGTCCGGATCAGCCTTGGGACGGCCGCCCCCGGCAGCCTACTGCTTTTGCCCTGCTCGAAAGGCCCAACTACATATTTCTCGCGTAATTATGACAATAATCGGCTGGCATCGGATCTTATTGATCTGCAGCGCGCTTCGAAGGTGAAGTGGCGGACATACAGGCCCTGGTGGCGACATCCGTATGCCTTGCTTGCAAGAGCCTAACCAAGATACGGTACTTGAAGCCGCTTCTGCCGCCCCAAGTTTGCTCAGATTCTCAACCGGCCGCTGTGCTATCCGCCAAGCTGCATGGATGCAGTTGCTAACGAGTGGTTGCACTCACAAACACGTTGCAGCCTGACCGGCTGACCGGATGGGGCCACAAAGCCGCCGACAAACCGTTAGAGAGAAGATGGGGCGGGGTTCTGAGGGGACATGGCTGGGCGGCGGCCCCGGCGGTGTCCATAAACTCGCAGAGTTCTAGACATTAGCCACATTGCCGGTACCCCTAAAACCCCCCAAGTCGGCATGTAGGGGCTTGGTCATACACGCAACTGACTGGCCATTGCTTAAATAGCCGCATCTCGCCCGCCACCAGCTCACCATGAAGGGCATCGAAGGGCATCAACAGTGAAACCGCAGTCGAAGGCCAGTCGGGCGCAGGTATGGCCAGCAGCGGTTTCGATTTGAGCATCGGCTCGCGGCCTTTCCAGTTCTGAAGTGCCCATTCCCGGGTTTGAGTGGAAGTATGTGTGCGCGCGATGTACGCATCCGTTTAATGAAGGGTCCGTTTGTTGAAGGCTTAACTGCGTCCAGCCCGAAGCAATATTACCCGAAGACGACTCCTTGTATAAATTATAATGGTTTGCATAGTATAATGGACAGTCGTTGCGAAGGATCCTTTCCGGCGTCCACCTTCGTCGCGTGCAAGACCTGCCTCAAACCGCATTCCTGAGAAGAGACGTCGCCCGTATCCAGCGTCTCCACACGCAAAACAATTTGGGCTGAGATCCATTAACGTGCCGTGCTCGTTGGCAAGTCAATGGAATAGTGAAGAGTGACGCAACGGTGACAACGGTTACAGTTTGGAGGTGACTCATGTAAGCCCGTGGCCCGATGTTCACTTTATGATCACCTACCAAATAGCTTTGTCCCATTCAGGAATGGCTATTAATTATTAGCCTCACGACTCAACCGTTTCCAATGGACACAAATCACCGGTGCATCCCGCACCTCACGCCGAGCCGCCGAAGCCCAAACTGCGAAGGACGGGCCCTGACGGGCCCAAGCGACCAGAGGTACAACCCGGGCAGGTCAATCTTGCAAGTCTTCTTGCTCAACGGATTTGAAACTCGATTATTGTAAGGCTGCAACAACCCGTTGAATCACGGTGCCGCGAGATCACGATTCGGCAGATGGTCTCAGGTTTTCATGAGTAGTTGCCTTACCGCTTGAAGACGGGGATGGAGTCGGGTACCTGCGAGCAGAAGAGTATGCTTGCTTCCGTGGGAGGAGGCGAGCCTGGTAACCGACTGCGCTATCTGCCGCGGGGCGGTGTAATGGGCAGAAGACGCAGCGGAAACCTGTCAGTACTGACTAAATGAACTCGCGAAATTGCTCTTTCCGTCGCGCTCAGCGCGACTTGCACTTCGCTCTCACCGGTACGGCCAGGCCGTACCGCCAACGAACAGCCGAGAACGCTCTCGGCAAATACACAGAAAACCTTGGTTTTCTTCGTTTCACTCAGAAAACCTTCAGTTATATGTCATGGGCGGTGTTTCTACTGTCGTGCTTTTAGGCGTTTTAGTTCCCTTGGGCCCTCAGCTCGTATGGGCTTTTGTTCATGAGAGGGGCACGCACCCCCAACCATGTAACAAACACACACATATGCCCCGTGGGGCCACCGCCGCGGAGGGGCAGGCCCGAGCCTTCGACAGTCCAGTGACGTTCCCAGTGACGTTCCCAGTGACATAAATAAATGCTTTATTTATGTCTGATAGCTCACAAAACGACAAAAGAGGCACCGAAACACGTGGGCAAGCACCTTCCTGGCGCGCTCCGAGCACAACACAAGTCTCACACAACGCACAGGCCCAGTGTATCGCGACCCGCTCACAAGTAGCCCCGCGGAAACCTTGGTGGGTACCGTTCAACTCCCTTACCCGTGGATACCCTCCCCCCTGACACACACATGTGGAAGCGCATGCAAACATTTTGCGGTGGTCTGACAGATACGCTGGGCTCAGCCACTGGCGGCACGGTTCCGGAGCATCTCCGCCAGACGCTCCAGACCCTGCAGCTGTCCCCCCGCGGCCCCTTTCATGCTGCCGCCTCCGCCAGCCCCCGGGGGCATCAGCGCCGCCGCGACCTGATCCCGAGCCGCCCGGGCAGCAGCCAGCATTGCGTCGGCGTTGGCGCCACCACCCAGCTGCGTGCGGTGGTGATACACGGCGGTCAGTGACGAGGCAACAGGGTGACACCAGCGACATGCGAACGGGGCGGGCGACATGGATGGACCGGAGAGGTGGATGAAAACGGCAGCTGTCATTTATCCCCTCTCGCCTTCTCTCCTCACTGTTGAGGGCAAGGGCAGGCGTTCATGCGCACCCAAAACTTCATTCCGAAGCCCAATACGGAACGGAACGGAACATGTTACGACATGGGGGAGCGTTTCAGGGTGGCTGGCTGGACACACGCGCCGCCTGCTGCTGCTGACAGGGTATGTAGGGCCCAGTCGCGCCTCGACACCTGCTGAGACACTCACTCACCGCCTGTGACAGCGAGGTGACACGGTCGATAATGAATTGGATGTTTTGGCCGCTGCCGAAGCGGTACTGTGGGGACGGAGAGAATGGTGGGCGAGTGGGCAATCAGGCAGCAGGAAACCTTAAGTTTCAAATTCGGCACAGGAGGCGCAATATATGGATGTATGGATGTACGGATGCCGCCAGAAGTATATTACCGCCACACGTATGCAACAGTCTGCGGTTAGTGGTGCGTGAAGATAAGGGTAAAAGGGAGGATATAGGGAAAACAGCAAACAGCATTCCACAATTAAAAGGCACTGGTATCCGCTTTGTGAACAGCAGCCCATCCGATGTCTAGATAGAGATCGCGCGCTGGCTGCTGATCCTCCCGCTGCTGCGTGCTTCCTTCCGTTTACTCCGTACCCATCGCCCGTACTCGCCGTACTCGAGTTACTGGTACGGGACGTACCATGAGCGTCGCGACGGGGGTAATGGTGAGGCGGTTGCGCTCCCGAACATAAGCCTTGAAAATGATGTTGTAAAGGGTGTTGAAGAAGCGCCTGTGCGTGGGGCGGCGGAACAGGGGGTATGTTACGCCTGATGTCAATGTATTTCGGGTTGAATCACGGCTGAATAGCGATTCAAGGAAGATGCCTGAATACAGACACGTGTACGGACAGACGACGTGAACTCACTGCTCGAACTTCCAGGCATCGATGAAGGGCTTCAGCAGGAGGCCAACGAGCTTGGTGACGTCACCCAGACTGCCGTACGGAGCACAAGGGGGAGGGATGATTCCACTCCATTAGATACGGCGGCAGAGCAGGGGGCGATTATTCCGTAGGGGCAGGAGGGTCTAGGCAAAGATGAAGATCGATCCCTCAGTGGGTGCTGCTGTCGGCTCCATCTGTGAACACGACCCTAATTAGGGTCATCAAGTTTCAGTTCCCGGCACACCCGCTCAGTCGGAGCTCAGTCGACACTCAATTGCTCACTCACCTGAACAGCACGCGGTTGAGCTCGAGTTGAAGCGGGTCGTTAGACCAGTTGATGTTGATGGTCAGAGTTGTGAAGCGGTACTGTACGTTCGAAGTACGATGCAGAATAAATTCGAGACAGGAAGGGACCGGAAGGTAAAATGTGAGTCTAGTGTCCCATGTGCGTGCACGGGCGACGGGCTGGCACAAATCATGTGCGGCACTGGCATAGCCATTAGCCAAACAGCGCTCCTGCCATTTGAGAAGAGCCCCGAACGGCACAAGCCATCTCTCACGCTGTCACCCCTAAAACACCAAGCCATGTGTGTTACACCCCGTGCATGCGAAAGGTACCCACGGCACGTACTTGAATGCCGTAGAACCAGGACGTCCACGACGATGCGGCGGAGGTGAGGAATTTGACATTGGCGACCTACGGTTGGGAGTGAGTGAGTGAGGTGTGTCAGACCAGGGAGGTCGTTTCCGCACTGCTGCCTTACATCAGGCAGAGTACTCGAAGAACGTTGGCTGTCGGTCGCAGCGACCGTTGTCCTGTCGCACCTACCTCGCGAGCGCTCATGTCTTTGAGGGCGGCTCGGGCGATCACCAGCGCCTGCGAGCGGGTACGGGCACATATTATTATTCGGCTTAATCTTACGAACATGCGGATGCAGGCATGATGTCGTACTTGGACGAGTCGTCAACGAGAGAGGCACCTGCAGCCATGTCACTCTTGACAAATACCGCATACGGACCTTATTGGACTATCGCGCACAGGGAGGCAGCATCCTTCTCCCCACCACCCGCACCGCACCACCCCCGCTCCAGCGCACCCCCACCCCACACCCACCCGGATCTCCATCTGCACGGCAGCCAGCAGGTCCTGCGCGTCCTTTTTCTTGAGCGCACTGGCCTGGCGCTTCAGGAAGGAGGAGTAGCGAGCCAGCTGTGCGTCGATCTGCGCGACACCCCTGCGTGGCAGCAAGGATGCGGTGCACATAGCGGTCGTGCGTTTCAGAAAGCGTACTTTCTTAACGGCATAGCCGCGGCGTCGACAGGAAAGGGAAAGGCGTCTAGCTGCGTACGGCAGTGCATACCGCAAATCTTCCCAGGTGCCCGGGGATCTGTCAGCAGACGGCCGGCGTGGAACGAGGCCTACTGGGCCGCCGCACTCGCAGCGCTGTACCGTACCTCTTGATGGCGTTTTGTACGGCAGTTCCGTAAGATTCGATCGCCACAATGCTCAGCTGGCGCAGCGCGATGGCCACGGGGTCCTGCCCCGAAACCACGTACTGCGCCAGGGCCGCTGTGCCGGCGCCGACCACGCCCATGCGGCCCAGGAAGCCCAGGCTGCCCGGGGTGAACGGCTTGGGGCCGGGGAAGCCGGGAATGACGGTGAGGCCGGGCAGGGGGCCGGCTGCAGCATGGGGCGGGCCGAGAGGGGGGCAGGGGGCGGAGTTGAGAGGGGGCCAGGAGGAGCGGAGGTAAGAAGGACGGGCGGGTGCGCGGGGATGCATATCACGGGGCAGGACGAGCAGTCAGCGGATGGTGCAGGCGGGCGGGATAGCGCTTGGGTGCTGGAGGATTAGAGGCGGGAGGTGTGGGAGCTGGAAGGGAGTTTGATTCCTGGCGACCGACACATCCGGTGCCAGAACAATGGAGGTTCGGGGCTGGGTCTGTTTGCTTGGGTGAGATCCATGCATCCACTCCAAACCCGATTAGTAGGCGGTGGTTGGAGGTGCAGCACGGAGGCAAATTGCGGGGGGGGGGTTGCGGCGCGCCACGTGGAGCGAGCTGTACGATTTTCCGCGCATCAGGGTACGAACTCGTACGTACCCAGGATGTTGGTCAGCAGCTTCCGAGATCCCGGCCCGCCCGGCAGATCCTCCACCGGAATGTCCTCGATTCGAAGGTCGTCCTGGCCACCCGCCTTAACCTACGACATGGCGAGGGTACCGTACGTGCGCACTGTCTGCCGGTCGTGGTATGTAAAGCAACCCACACCGACCTTGGCTCCCCGCGCTCTTTGCCCGCGCGCCGTCCAGCTAGCCTCACCACATTTTAATGGCATGTAACACAATCTATAGCTCAAGATGATGGAGGTTCAAGCTGCCTTGAGTGTCAGATGGAGGGAAGGAACCTACACACGTGCGCAGCGCAGCACCGTGCAGTCCGGGGATATAAGCCCTCTAAGGCAGACGTAGGCACAACCGCCGTCGTACCTGCTCAGCCGAGCCGGACTCCGGGTGGGTCAGCCCGGAGACGATGCCTCGCAATTCGGGCTCCGCCTTCATGCCGTGCGCCAGCCCCGCGAACCAGCTCAGGCCCTGGACCACGAACATGGCCAGCAGGAAGACTGACCCACGGGTCGGCCCTGCAAAGTGGCCGCCAGCTCGCCTCGATCGGTGTTGCTGCGGCGACAAATGGGGATGGAAGGTGGCGTGATGAGCGGGGTACGCACGGGGAATCGAAGCACGGGTAACGCTACTGCTTTACCATTTTCCCTGAAGACGCCGTCAATCAACGATTTCGAATGCAGACACTGATGCCTTAGATATGAGTGTGACGACAGAGGTCTTACTAATGAGTATGCCTAGCGAGAAAATGTTAGGCAATGCGCTCGACACACTCGCAGGAATATTCGCGACGCGTCGCACGTCTGTCGCGGTGCCGTTGAAGTTATCACGGTTGATACCATATGACAATTCAGAACACTCCTGAAATAAAGCTTTGACCTTATCTGTTCGGCCGCACCGATATCTACAATGTTATTCCCCGCCAGGTCGGCGGCTCCAATAACGGAACGCGCAAGCAACTGCTACAACCACCCGCGCGTTCGCATATGCGAGTCATAACGCGAGCGGCATAACCACCGTTGTACTATGTAGAGATTCTATCTAATGACTGTCATACAAATGGCTATGCACATTAGGTGAACAGGGTACGGACCTCGCAATCCAACGTTTATCGGGATACATATCCGAACGATTACGGCGTCGACTGCCAGCAGTTATACATCGGGATTGATATTCGTCCTTCACAAGGCGCGGAGGTATGCAACAGGCGCTACCTCGCGATGAATGTGCAACCGAATAACGATAACGAAGTAAAGCGGACGGGTCTTGGCTCTGCCGACTCGGGTACCGAACCCTGCAGCGCAGATTCTATATATATATCATCTCAAGTCTGTGTCGTTTACAGCTTTCTACAAACCTGCATTAATACGTATACAGCAGTGGCCCCGCTTCCGTTACGCTTCCTTGTCGCCGAATAATCTTGCAGGATTTCTGGCGGCACGCAAGCCGACAAGCAAATGACACGCGCACGTCCGGCGCCACTCCTGCTGCTGCTGCTGGCAGCTGCCGCCATCCTCGGGCCCAGCGGGCCACTCCGCGGCTCTGACGCGCAGGATATGCAGCAGCCGAACCCTCAAGCCGCTGCCGTTGGCAACACGACCACCAACGTCACCGTCACACTGCAGGAGGTGCGTACGGCAGGTGCCGGCGGAGCGCATTGCAGAACGAGGCACCTGAGCGTTTATTACTTACCAGCGCGAGCCCCGGGTCGGAAGATCTCGTGCGCGGATCTTGCTTTCTCTGTACATTCATACTCAACGAACCATACTCCCTAGCTTGAGACCCGAACGCCCGATGTTCACGATCTTTCTCTCCCCGCTCCGTTGTCTTCCGACCCTGCCACTGTATTTTGTAGTGCGTGTCGTACCGGGCTGACATCAGCCAGGCGTTTCGATCGGGTGATGGCAGCGCCGTGTTGAGTGCCATCCTGGTGGCGGACAATGTCAGCGCTGTGGTGGGCGCCGTAGATGTGCGCGATCTGGCGCTGGAGCACGGCCGACTGGGCGCGCTCATGGTACGTGCAAACTAGCGAACATGCGTACACCCTGGTTCTCTCTTGCCGCCCGCCCGTATCAGCTACACTGTATGAATGCATGCGTACACCTGCAACGGAAACATTGCCCTAACTTACGGGACTACTGTACTGCGTGGGACAAGTGAGATGCATCGAAGCAGTACACATGTCTGTGTACGCAAAGTTTAGTCCAACCAGTATCCAATTGAGGCGTGCGTCTATGTGCTGTGTGCTGCGTGTTCACAGGTATCCTTGCACTGGCTGCCGTACGCCGATCAGCTGGAGAAAATCAGCCCCCGGGAGCTTGAGAAGATTGCCAATGCGACCAGCATCCTCAAAGACGTACGACAGGTATGGCACATATCGTCGATGGTTGCTGGACGCGGCTCGCTAGCATGCCCAGCCTTGATGGTTCCTGCGTATGGTTCCGGCGAGTTGAAAACCGTGTTGTTAACCTTCATATGATGAGTTGGCAGTGGGCGCTTGCGCCTCTTTCCGTCGCTACTGTTCGACCCCCAGACCGTTATCCTAGAAAATTTCTTACCACGTCCGGCACAACTACATCTCGCCGACGGCTTTCCTATCTATACACGCGCACACCGTCCCGCAGGGTGGCTCCGGAGCCAACTTGGTTTCCGTGAACTTCACCGATGCGACCAACGCCACCATTCCGCCTGGCCCGACCGACAACCTGAGCGGCTCCTTCATGTGAGAAAGTTTCTGTGCTGTATGAAGTCAGTGAGTCAGGCCCCCTGTTTATTTTCAGCATCAAGCGAGTTCATCACAATTTGGACGGACGAAACTCGGGTGTATGCGCAACGCATACGTACGCGCTCGTATTCTGATGACCACTCGCCGCGGCGGTATCATAAGCGCCACAAGTAACGGCTACCCGCAAGTAGTCTGAGTGGAGGCATGAACAGCGCTACGTCTGACGACACTGCCTTGAGGTGTTGACGGCCTTGCACCCGTCGTTCCACAGGCCTGCAACTGCGCTGGATGTCTTCTTCAGGACTCGCCTTCCCAGCCGGGGGCGTTGGGTCTTAGCCGTGGAGGACGTCGGCAGTGGCCACAAGAAGTGAGTAAAACATGAGTAAATGACTAGTACGTAAACGAATAACAGCAGCATTAAAGGGTATAAGTACACTGTACGAATAAACAGCGTGAATAAACGGTAATGAATAAACAGCGTGAATAAACGGTAATGAATAAACAGCGTGAATAAACGGTATTGACTCTGAATTAAATTATTAAGGTATATTGGAGAAGCGCGGAGGAAGCGGGAAAGGGAGCGACGTTAGTGACGGCCTTGGTGGTAAGGCGGGGGCGCAGGCGCGGGCCGGGGGGTGCAGGGCTTGGAAACTTACTCGTCGCCGTTGCCAGCTCGCCACCGAAACTTGCCATAGCGTGGCAGCTTGTTGTTCGAGGCCGAAACTGTATGTCCTCTCCCGACACGGCGCCAACCTCTCATCCTGCAAATCCGCTACACACGTTGTCGAGGCGATGCCGCCTCAAGTTCCCATTCGCCTATCCACGCTTTCGCCACGCACGTCCCTCCTCTTCCCCCGACCTTCCTCCCTCCGCCATTCCCACTCGCTTCCCCAAACCTTCCGCAGTCGCACAATCAATTTGCAAGGCTGGAGCCTCGTACTGTGCCCGGGACCCAACGAGACTGTCCCGATCAGCCTCCGAGAGCAGATGGTAGGCTGCGCCCTCGCGCGTCCTGTGGTACTAAGGGATGTAAACTGCTTTCACCTCCTTTCCTAGGACTCTGCCTTTCTGCCATCCAGTCGACTATCGTAACAATCCTATACCGGACTGACCTGAACGTGCCCCGCAGGCGCAGCAGGCCTTGGGGGCGTTTGACCTGTCCGCCGCGCGCGCGGGCCGGCCCTTCAGCGCCGCCGCGCTTCAGGCGGCCACGGGGCCCTTCGGCGCGCGTCTCGCGGGGCAGCCGCTGGTCGCCGGCCTCGGCACGTTAGTTACTCGAGAGGCTTCCATCCAGTACAAGACCTATTCGGAGCTCGCGGACAACGCCGTCGATGGTAAGCGTAAGAATCCTCACGGTGAAACGACCCTCCTCGCACGCTATCACGTGTTGTAAGGGACATGAGCCACGGGGCATGTATTTCTCGGCTTGCCGTGCATAGCAATGGAGACCGCCCTCCGCGCACCTTATTACAACAAACCCAGCTGCTGCTTAATTGTTTTTGCGCCTTCGTGCGTCTTGCCGTGCCGTAACACACGTTCCATGCCCCGCTACCCCCAACCAGCTGCCATCCGTTTCGAGAACAACGTCCAGAGCCTGTTCAAACTGCCGTACGAGCCGACGCCCTTGATCGACCAAGCGCTGCCATGGGTGGAGCTGCTCATCGGTGAGGGAGTGGATGAGGACGACTATGGGGGTGCGGATGTATGGCAATTGTTGTTTGTTGCGCTCGGTGAGGCTGAGCAAAGAGATAGCATCGTCCAGGAATATGGCAACACTCAGGGACGAGTAGAAGCGATTCGTGCGTCCTTGCCGGCTAACGGAGCGCAGGGCAACCGGTGTTTTGGGCCACCCACTACCACAGCCTCCATGTGGGAGGAAAAGATATTTTGTATGTGCGTGACAGCTTCCATGCATCGCGATGCCCGTCCCGATTTGCCCACCCGCAGGAGGCACTGACTTCACAATCCAGAACGCCGTGTGGCCTGGGAAGATCGTTTTCTACGCGCTGCAGCTCGAGGTACGGCGGGGCGAATGACACTGTCGTACAGCGGCCGTACAGGCATCGACCATTACTCACCCCCACCTGCTGGCACGTATGCACTTACGCCCGGGTTCCGCTCCGCTTCAGATTGCATTACGTATGTCGCGTAGCCAGCGGAGCGACGCGCACTCGTTTCCGAATGGCTTGTGTACTGTATACAACCAACCCAGAGATAAAGGAGCACGTGAGATGGCCAAACGGCGTATGCCGCGTATGCTCTTGCTGTCCGCCATGGCATCAGGTCTTTGTGCGTACGCGGGCGGCGATGGCGGCCGCTGGCGCCAAGAGCAGCGGCGGTGATGGCAGCAGCGGCGGCCTGATGCGCGCCAGCAGCAGTGCCGAGACCCCGAACTGTGGTTTGGTCGGTGAGTGCCCTCTCCTCCGCCCTTAGCGCTCCAAATTAGAGCTATCACCGTTGCAATCTCTTGGTCCGTCGGTCACAGGACGCTCTCGGTTGCACCCTCACCTCACCCCGCCCTCAGCTCCCGTCCGGGCAGAAGCCCCCCGCCCCCATCGTCCAGGTTGCGTGTGCGTGCGGCCCTCACCGCCAGATAAGCATGTTGACACGCGTAGCACCTAGGACGCCGGCGGCGGGCACGTTCAATATCAGCGTCCCTGGTTCTGATGTGACCGATACCACTACCCGGTACGAATTGGTACGACATCTTCGGCACCACCCCATTCCCATGCGCGCAGACACCCCCGACGGTCCGGCAGTGATCAACAAGAAGCTGCTGCAACGGGAGCTGTGCAGCGTCATGATGCCACTCGAGTACGCGCAGTACGCGAATAATCTGCGCAGCGCCAGCAGCGGTGTGCAGCAGCCGGCCCTTCCGGCGGCTGCAGGGTCCGAGGGCTCCGAAACCAGTGATGAGGACACTTTGGTGCTGCGAGATGGCACGGCTATTTCGGCGGATGAAATTGTTTCCCTGGACGACTACGGCTTGGGCAGCAGCGACAGCGGTGACAGCAGCGAGGGCGACGACAAGGTCCTGTGGTCGGATGTTTCCGACAGCGGCTTGCGTCTTCCCACGCCGCTGGCTCCGCTTGATTTCACGGTGGCGTCCCCAGGACTGCTGGGCCGCCAGAGTGGCGGGGGCGTGGAGGAGAGCGAGGAGACTGATGATATGGACGAGGAGGTCGTGGTAGAGGAGGAGGAAAGCGAGCCTGCGCCTGCTGGCGATGGTCGGCCGGACCCCCGCGCGGTCAACCGGATCCTCGAGAGCGCGTTCATGGTACGCCAGCCAACGTACATGCTGCACATGGTTTGCGTGCACGCGCGAAAGCGAGCGAGCTGCTGTGTTCTTCACCGTCTGCAAAATGCATATAGATAAGTGGTCATCGACCAACTGACTTTAGTCAGCCCAGCTTGGTCAGCTCTTGCCTCGCACTACTTCCTTTCATGCACGTATGATCTCCATTGCTTCAACCTGCTGTAAGCTGGTTGCCGATAACGCATCACGCACCCTACATACTTGCAGAACTTGGACATGGACGGGTTCAACAATGCCCTGGTGGACGAGCTTGAGGTGCGTCGACTTGGGCACGCACGCACGCACGCACGCACGCACGCACGCGTGCGAATCGCCACAAGTATGTACCATCGGGAGTCTGATGCATCAGGCAGCACGGATGTAAACAGTTGCGTGATTGAATGTCGCTTTCCGTGATAAGCAGCTGGGTAGGCAGGTGCTGCACTGCCTGCTGGCTGGGCGCAGGTCATGAGTGCACAAGCCCAATACTTACCCATCCAATCTCCAGGAACTATGCGTTGGACTGCCCGATGCATCGGCTGAAGTCGCTCTTGACCGGACCCTATCTTGCTTGTTGCATGCTTCGTGGCCCACGGTGCACAGGTGGCCATCCGACGGGCCGAGCGGGTGTCTTCGGTGCTCGACGCCACCGCCGAAGCTGCTGAGCTTCGCCTCCGTGGAGGCGACCGAGCGGTTCGGACGGCTGAGGCGCTGAGGGCGAGCACGGACACATACGCCGAGGTTTTGAGGGTGAGCGAGGCAGTCGTGCGATTGTGGCTGGTATTACGCAAGCCCACAGCGAGGGAATTTGTGAGGCGCCGAATGAGAACGGTAGAATTCCGCCTTGGTATGGCTTGGACAGGGTAGGTCCGCGGGCGCTACCTGTACACCAACGATGAAGTAAGCCCGCCTCATTTCTCCTGGCTGGGTCCCAAAAAGGCGACTGACAGCTGTGGCAAGTGTATTATTACCAACCTAAACACCATCGGCTGCGCGCGGGCCTTCCCTCACCCCTTGTGCGTGGCGATCGCCTGAAACAGAGCTAATCGAACCGTCGCCGGAATGGACACCGCAGGCTGGCCGGGACTCGATGCTGCGCTTCAACCAGGAGAAGCTGCAGAACTCGACGCGTGAGTGGCTGAAAAACGGCGGTGTCAGGAAGGAGATGAAGGAAATGGACAAGGAGGGCAAGAAACGCGGCGGCCAGGTCAATCGCTTCGTCTTCCTGTTCCAGAGGTGGGCCGAGAGCGGGGTCGAATGCCGTATGTCCCGTGCATTGTGCCGTATGCACAGTAAGGACGAACGTTTTTTTCCGTACAAGAGTGCCGTGCACACTCGGCTTCGTACGGTGTTATTGCCGTGCATACCGCACCTATCTGACGCTGTCGCGTTCGTCGGGGTGCGTGCCCGCTGTGCGTGCCTGTTCTATGGCTGAAGCGCCCCTGACCGCCGTTGCCCTCGACAACCCATTTGATTTCAGGATTCGGCTGACCTTCCGATTCAGTGCCGCCGACGGCTTCCAGGTACGGCAGTGCGCACCTCGAGCAGTCAGGTGCTGACGGGAACCTCAAAAGGGGGTTTCCAGCCGAAAGGCAACTGCATGTTTCATAGCTACGATCGAGTTGTTATGCGGATCAACGAACTGGCCATCGGCGGCACACTACTGCTGCACGTGCACACCGAACCAAATGACGCAGGAAGCCCCCATCGTTTCGCTCGGTGTGGAGCCCAACGGTCCATTCCTTGGCACTCTCAAAACTAACTGTCCCTCCCTCCGCCGTGGCCCCTCCTCCTTCCCTCCCTCCCGCAGCTGTCCTTCATCCAGTGGGTCTACAACTGGGGTGACATCAACAACATCCTTGGCCTGGCGCAACAGTTGGAGGTAAGCAGGAGTGGTGAAAGCCGCGTGCGATGTGTGTGTGCGCTTAGAAAGCCACACGTTGCTATCAAGCGTATGCACGTGCGGACCCTGATCGTATTTATGCCGATGAGGTCCCGTAACGGGACTCCAATACTTTGAGGAGTGACATATGGTGGCGAAAGCAAACGAGCAGGGAGGATCGTGGCGGACACTGAAAAGCCTGGGCGGGGCGTAAGCTCATTTCGCCTCGTATGTACACCTGTGTGTGTGGTTCAACCTGATGTCTACGCTGCACAGAAACTGAAGGGGGCGGAAGACAAGGGCAAGAAGACCAAGAAGAAGAACAACATTCTGAGGAGCAGTGGCAGCAGTGACGACGGCTCGCAGGGCGACGAGGGGCAGAATCAGGACGGCCCGACAGTGCGCTCCTCGGATGACCCCACGGCAACTGGCGGCCGCACGCGCGGGCTCCTGCCGACCGGCGAGACTCCAGGTTTGTGTGGGTACCAGAATGTTGTCCTGCAGCCCTCGTACGTACACACATGTCTGGGGTCATAGGCGCTCCCGGTGGGTTCCACCCACTCGCGGCGGGGGATGGGGGATAGGATCTCATCAGGGAAGTCAGGATCCCTCGATTCAAACTGCGCAATTAAAGCGTTCCAAATCTGCTTCGACATAAGTTTGGGTGGGTTTGGGGATGATGGATGAAGGGTGGAAGATAGGGAGGTAACACATACGCGCATATTTCGGTGCTATTAATACACGGGTCGGTCGTTCGGTGCACGCACGCAGGGGAGTGGTTCCGGCGCGTCCGGGACGAGGCCAACGAGCTGGCCAAGGGCGCGCTGTCGCGGATCCCCATCGACCACACCATCGGTAAGGTGGCATCTATCTGCCAACAGCCTTGTGACAGATGTATACTATGCTGCGTGTATCTGCAATTGGTGGCGACGTAAGGACGTGCATGAAGACGACACTTGCCGCCCCTGCTCCCGTACGCACGTGGGTAGTATTTGGGTACACAACAATGCTGAATCTGTGCTGCAGTGAAGTAGGATTGCAAATGCTGTGGGAAATTGTGGGTCGACCTTCGCTGCCTGCTTCTACCGCGGGACGGACACAGCTGCGTGCTTTATTTGCTGCCCTGTCCCAATGTAACGAACGCGCAGGCATCAACCGCCGGGCTTCTGCAAACGCCGGCCCCAAGAGGGGCGCCTAAGAGCAGGCCCAAGCGAGGTGGGATTCGAAGGCTTCCCCAGGGTATAAGGAATTGCGATCAATGCCGCGGCGTTGTGACAGCTGACGGCGACAGTGTTGTTGTGGTAGCAAGCAACGGGACTAGGGTAGTAATGAAGGGGCGTGATCCATTTCAAATCAATGCGGAAGATCCGCGTTTTACAATGCGGAAGATCCGCGTTTTGTAATAATCTGTGAAGCATTGTTACGTTTTACGCTTGCATGGATTTTGGAGGCATCCGCAGATTTAGCGACGCACAGCAGGTGTTGGATCGCATGTTGTGCGGGTAGTACTCGACGATGACGTGAGTTTACGGTTGGTAGTCTAGTAGATTAAAGGACTTAACCAAGAGAACTAAATGAAGACTTCAAAGAATTACCAATGCCTGTGGCTACGGTGTCGGGGCTCGCTGGCCCCCACACAGCGGAAATGCCACAACCTTCAAAATGCATTTGCATCATATATCCCCAAATCCTTGACACGCACTCAATGTGCGATCTGATGGCGGATGGTGGTGATGGCGGGTGGTGGATGGTGGTGACGGCGGTGATGGTGGTGATGGCGGATGGTGGTGACGGCGGATGGTGGTGACTACGGTAATGGCTATGCACGTTTTGAACGGTCACCGACGAACGTTGTGCCGTGAAGCGTGAAGCATTATTGAGACTTTTTTTGTCAGAATAATATGTTCGAAAAACTGTAAGATTCTGTGAGCACTTAAACTTGTCGGATGATATCCGGAGTTCTCTTGATTGGGCCGGGCGGCTTCCTGGCCGGCTCTCTAGCCACAAACGCGCAGTGGATGTTAGAAAGAGATTACCATCGTATATGTCACAAATTGGGGTTCACTGCGATAGGTTCGAGCTGCAATCGAACCGAGTCAGCTGGTGGGGCTGTAAACCTGCCCGGGGAATGGGCCCCGTCAACTTGCGCGGGAGCTCTTCAGCAGCTCCTGCTTATAGCTGATATCGATAGCCATGACTTGGGTACGTTCCTGGTGGAACCCGTACGGTCCGGCCTTCCCAATCCCAACCCCGCCGCGTGCCATCATCAGGCAGGTATCGGAAGTTCACAGCTGTCGTGAAGTAGCGCGTAGCGACATTTTGTCGTTATGTCAGAGATGCCGTCATGTGGACATTTATATATATATATATATATGTATGAACAATACGGTATAAGTTGGAATGAATAGGAGTTCTGGATGCGTTTGAGCGAGTGCGGCCTCGGACCATGGACTCAGTATCTTTTATACTGATACATGCACTATTGGTTTTTAATATTGTAATTGAGTTTATCAAGGACTATTGTACTGCTTTACAGCGTACCGAGTCATCAAGGTTGGTCGTCACTCACTCACTCACTCACTCAGCCAGCCAGCCAGCTAGCCAGCCAGCCAGCCAGCCAGCCAGCCAGCCAGCCAGCCAGCCAGCCAGACACAAATAGGGGCAACCTTAGAAGCGGGGCCCCCAAGAGCGCTTCGCGCTGGGGCCCCGCCAAACAAAAAGGAGAGCTGGGCCTTAAGCCCTAGCGTGTGTTTAGGGAGCCCTAGGGAGCAGACTAATGCATCTCCGGGGACATGAGCTCGCAGTGGCTCGAGTGCGGAATAAAAACGCTAGCATGCTGCGGCCACTTTATTGCCATCTCTCGCGCTCAGAGCAATCCAATCCAGTATGTATGAACCGATATGGACTACCGGTATAATCTGGGACCGTCACCAGATGGGGATCTTCGTGGCTACGTACTCCACCCTGACCTCGGAGTTTGCCATTCCTCCCGGGCGGTCTCGCTCGTCCTTGTCTGGGTGCCTCGTGCTGTTAGGCTTGCTGATTGCGCTTTGGTTTGCTATGTTTGCCTCAGATCCTTGCTTTGCCCCCTGCTGGTTTGCTCTGGTCATCTCCACTGCAGTGCATGCATGGAAAGCTAGATAGCCCGCTGGCTCGTCTCTTCCCAAGGAGGGTTGCAAGGATTAGGAATTGGGTTCGGGTACCGGTCAGGCAGAAATTAGGATTTGGCGGGCGGGGACAGGATTAGGATACAAAGACGATGTCAGGTTTAGGATTAGGGCCACGGGTGTAGGATTAGGATTCGCCCCCAGCCGCAGGATTAGGATTGGGACCCCGCCCACAGGATTAGGATTGCGGCCCAGCGGGCAGGATTCGGATTAATACCCAACATTCAGAGTTAGGATTAAGACATTGGATTTAGATGGAGATTAGGCACCAATCCGGTCTTCGCATACTTCTCCTCCGAAATCAACTACACGACATTGAGGGATGCTCCAACCTCCAAGGCAGTGATGATGAATATCCCCTTGAGGGATTGTTATACAATTCGAGTAGATGAAATGCCAGCCAATGCATGAAAATAATCATGAGCACACGTTTAAATTATTGGCTCAACATACGTTTCGCGAGGCACGTCCTGCTTATCGGGCTGTATAGTAAAGCTTCATAATCCCCTAATAGTTATAGCATTGAAGATCTTTGCTTCGCTGTAAGTGTGGAAAGTGGGCCACAGGTGAACCATTGGCTCACCTCTCACCTCTCTCAACCAGCTGCAGCTTCTTCGCACAGGAATATGCTTGCTCGCCTTCCATGCACATATGCGTGTTACGTATTATCTTGTGCATATGAATCGGGCTCTCGTGCCGTTTGCATTATCACGCGGATTCCCCTCGCGCCCTACTTACAACTTTGGGAGAGCGCAAGGGCTTACAGTACCCTGTCATTGATTCAAGGTGTTTAAATGCAACATATTACAGTGTCGTAAGGCACGGTCGTGCGAGCGATAGTGTTCAGGATAGTTGGCTGCTTTACATAATTCAGGTTTCGTTTCATGTATCCGCTGTAAGACTTTCAAGCTTGGTTGCGTTGGGCGTTGCCTCGATCGCGCCTGCTGTACGGCAGCCAAAGTTAGGGTTACTGAAACGATCACACGATTACGATTGGAACACAGCTTCACGATACGGATTGCGACACAGGAGACAGGATTAGGATTTGGACCAGGTACAAGGTTAAGGTTATGGGACTGGACGCAGGATTAGGATTGGGACCCAGGCCCTAGGATTAGGATTGGGACACTGCACGGGGATGTGGATTACAACCCCGCCCCTAGGATTTGGATACGAACCCCACTCTGGGATAGAGAATTGAAAGTGGTACCCCACAGCAGGGATTGAAGGATTGCTGACCAGTACCCACCCCTTGGATTGGAGGATTGGGACCCCTTTGCAACCCTCCGCTTCCCATCTGCACCGAGGGTCTGGGTCCCTCCATCTGCGGCAATACAACGTGAGGAAGGCAATGTCCTCTTCTAAAAATATTGCCCGCCAGCACCTTCCTACAAATTTCAGGATTGGGTCTTGGATTAGGGGTGTTTCTATGGGCCCGAAACCACAATCTACGGGGACCTACGGGGTAGCTCGTCCCACCGTACCGTAGGAAAATTCTCCTACTTTGCTACGCCGACTTTGGCCCGTAGCAAAGTAGGAAGTCGTAGGATGGAGCTAGTGGAGCTAGCGGAGCGAGCTCATTACTGCAACTTTCCCGCTTCCTTGGCCACCGATGTACTCGGAAAAAAGCGGGCTGCTCCCAAGGCTAATTGTTCAGAAGGAGCGGCTTCTTAGCATGGAAATGTGCAATTCTCAGAGGCATTCATAGATGTCTTGCTTTATACTATAAGTTATCAAGTCATAGCATACTAGCCTCTTATGCGAGGGCGCGTTTGCAAGCCATCACTAGACCATGAACAACTGGGGTTCCTTTTCGTTGAACGCGCCGCATCAGAATGATAATCTCGGACTTCTGGGAACATCTGGAGTCTGTACTGGATCATGTCCATAAGCAGGGCAATGACCTGCTCGTTTGTGGGAGCCATCCTTATATCGGCGTGGGTTCGCGGTGCCGATAGCTCTAACGGAGTGTCCTAAATTCATGATACAACTCCATAAGATTGATCCTAGCAATAGGTGCAAAATTGCATCGGTTCCACTATGGTTTCAGGAGGTCCATAGAAACGGCCCCTGTACGGATTCTACGCGCATTCTATGTACGAGGTAGATACGCCCGGAACCAAAAGCCATAGAAACACCCCTATTGGCCTTCAGCACGCTACATACTAATACCGGCGGACGAATGAATCCAATGCGCAGCAAGCCAGTCGATTTCTGTCATACAAAATAACCACTTTGAAAGTTCCTATAAAATAATTAACGAACGGAATAGCATTGTAGTATATGATCCATCATGCGGATCCAGATAAACCGCGGTCGTCGTCGCGGTGCGACAGCGGTTGGTTCCGCTCGGGCGACGGTTAGTTGGCCCGATAAAGACGACGTGCCGACTGCGCCCCTCGGAACGTCCGAAAAACTCATAACGGCCCCCTCGGCAAGCTACTACACTTGCACTGCCCTTACGAAAAGTGTCAATCCTCGGCTCAGTCATAGTGGCCGTGATTATGTTATTAAGACCAATTGCGACTCTGTATTCATCATAAAACCACAGGTTGCTCCATTTCCACAAAGATTTGCTTCAGAGCTTAATAGTCAGAAGCATAGATATTTAGCTGGCGAAAGCTTGGCCAGAGCTAGTCTCCTCATCGTGAGTCGCTCTGTGTCAAAGATGGCGGGCTCTGGGCGAGCGCGAGGCCCTGCTGGGGGCGGGCCGCAAGGCTCTCGCGTTTGCATGAGGCACCACTACAACGGTGGCCTGGCAGAGGCTACAAGATGGCGACGAAGGGCCAGCGGCAGCTGCGCAGGCAGCGTCGCGACCTGCTCGCCTTCGCTTGGGTTGGCCCTACTAACCCTGTTCAGTTCGATGCTGCTAGCGCGCGGCGCGACACAGGCGAGTCGCGACCTTCACAGCTTCACCTGCTGCATGTATTAACCATCTGACAACTAAGCGAGGGAATGAATGCAACGTGGAAGAAGCCATGCACGTGCGCATCCAACCTAGCGCGCGCGCTCACAGCGGCTCATGCAGCCACTTAATGGGGCGTTATGGCCCGCCGGCTTACTATGAAGCCCTCTCTTTAAACGCACCGGCTCACGCAGCGGCCCAGAATAGAGCACCTCGCCAGTGTGCACCGACCCAATGTGCTCACCTTCCTTTCCATTCAGAGCCATACGTTTGCATTGCCCTGCTGACATATACCTGCATCTGTACGGCGGCTGGATTGGATGTGTTTATGTACTGCAGTGTATCAGCTACACTACCGACGTGTCCTTCCCGGGGGGCAGCCCCGGCAGTGTGCTGAGCACCTTGTTGGTGGGCGACCAAGTGGGGCCCAGTGTGGGAGCGATTGAGGTCCGCGATCTGTCTCTGCGTCATGGCAGGCTGGGCGCACTGTTGGTGAGTCCACTTGCTGGTGCCGGTGGGTGGGTGGGTGGGGGCAGCGAGGCAGCAGGCACCGCGGGGGCTGTGGACGGCACTGCCGGGCGCAGGCATTGGCGCGAAATCGCAAGCTATTGCATTCAGTGAACACAGCTTAACCGGAATGCGGTGCCCGGACCTATCTATCTAGAGCATCCAGAGCCTGTGCCACTCCTGACCCGCCCTCTGGTGAGGTAAAAAGCGGTTTGCGCCGTTGGTTGGTTGTCTCTGCTTTCCGTTCGCTGCGTGTTGTTCTTTAGATTGGCCTTGCTTCCCAAGCCGTTCCCGGCTCCTGCTGCTGGTTTGGACGCAGCCCGTCAGCAGCCCGTCAGCGGCCCGCCGCTGGTCTGGGCTCTGAGGACCGCTATATGCGACTGAGACCAGCCGACCTATGCCACTGACCTTGTACTTTGTACTTATCGCACTGGGCCATCCTCTGTATCCGTAGGTGGCGTTGTATTGGCTTCCCTACTCGGATGCACCGGCGGATTTGCCTCTAACCGCCAACGACCTGGCGGGCGCGTCCAGGGCTCGTGCCGTGCTCAAGGGCTTGAAGCAGGGCCAGGGCGCGCAACAGCTCGCCAACGTCTCGTTCGCTGATTACTTCAACGCCTCGTTGGGTGTGGACCAACCATCCCCGCCGACGCTGACGGGCGCGTACAGGTATGTGTACGACATTATATGTACGACGCGGCAGGGCCTACCTTGTGCCATGAGGCTGGAGAGAAACCGTTGTAAGAGAGCCCGCATCGCGCTAGCAGATGCCTCACCCACCCGAAAACATGTGGTTGTCCGTTTATGCGGCCAAACTACCGGCACCACTCTCCGGCGTGTGCAGGCCCTCGAGCCCTCTTTCGGTCTTCACCGCATCCAACGTGACGAGCCGCGGCCGCTGGGTGCTGCGACTGGCTGACCTTGGCGAAAACTGGCAGGAGTGAGTACGATGCATGACGACATGCTGTTGGTTAGTACGGACATGTGTATGCGGCAGACGGCAGCTTTTGTCAGTGGGCTGACGGGGCACCACCACACTATCAGGGCAACTGGTGGGTGGTATTTCATACGCGGCGACAGAACGCTGGCGTTACGTACTGCCATCCAGACATCTGCCAGAGACGAGCCGTTTGAGATCCGAACCTTGGACACAAACTTGTTTTTACGCTGCCGCTCTTCGCATCCCCACCCACCCAGGCGCAAGATCGAGCTCCAGTCGTGGACCCTGGTGCTGTGCCCGCCCGCCAACAGCTCCCTGCCCGCACTGCTGGAGCTTTCCATGGTAGGTACTTACCGGTTGCGTACAGCGGTACGGAGGTACAACATACGGATGAGCCGGTAGAGCCTCGGACATGCGGGCTTGCGGGGTCTTGAGTTGGCTACATTACTCGATCTACTTCGCTTGCTTTTAGCTCCTGTTGCACAGAACGAATGCAGAGTATTGCCGCTAGCTTCCAATATGCCCCGAGCCCATGCAAACCGAATATTACATGTTACCTGCCTGCTGCTGCCCACCGCTGTGCGGACCCGGCCCGGCCCCGGTGGATCCACCCGCCGCCGTAGGCTCAGCAAGCGCTGGGTGACGGCAGCGTGTTCCGTGGCGCCGCGAGTGGCCTGGGCTCCGGTGTGCGCCTCAACGCGCTCAGCGGCGGTCCGCTGGCCGCTGCCATTGGCACATTGGTTACTCGGGATGCTTCCATTCAGTACAAGACATATTCGCAGCTCGCGGACGCGGCGGTCAGTGGTGAGTGTTGCGTGGGAGGTGGAGACTGATGAGCAGTTGTGGGGTAACAACAGGAATCCCGCCGGCAGCAGCAGCAGCAGCGCGCAGTTCAATGTGATGGTGGGCGAGGACAGATGCCAAAACTGGAGATGCGCACAAGAGCGTGGGCGAACTGTGCCACCTCCACCACTGTGCCACCCATTCCATCCTGTATGATTGGCTTCGTGAGGAGCGAAGCAACCGTAATTAAGATTGCCCATCATGCCCACCCATGCCCACCCATCATCACCGAGCGGGCGTAGCTTGCCCCGCCGGATAAGTCGCACGCTCTCACCCGTACCCTGAGGAGCGATATGAGAATCTCCATATACCGTAACGTATGTCTGCTTAATGTCGTGAATGCAGAGGTGATCGGCGGGATCGACAACATCCAGACGCTCCTCGGACTGCCGTACACTCCCACGCCGCTCATCAAAACATTTCAGCCCTGGGTAGAGCTACTGATCGGTGAGTGAATGCGGTGTAACCTGGATACGAAATTCTCGCGAAGCTCCGTCACTATTACGGATTTCGGCAAGTTCGCGGCTCTAGTGCCGTGCGATTGAGTGCCCCTGCAGCGGCGCCTTCGCCCCTCAAGGCGCCCCGTAAGGGATGGGTATAGGATCAATCTGATGGTCTCCGGCACCTGGCAGCAGTAACACGCCCAGTGCCGCATGCCGCCGCCGCCGCATGTGTGCTTGCGTTGCAGGCGGTTCTGAGCTAATTATCCAGAACCAAGTGTGGCCGGGCAAGATCGTTGCATACGCTTTGGATATTGAGGTACGGTGGCGGTTTTCTTAGGGCAGTGCCCATTTATCTTACACGGCGAAAGGCCACCCGACGGTTGTGTATCTCAACCGTCTGCTTACAAAGCTGTGTTGCCGTACTGGCATGAATGTACGTCCGCATGTCTAGTCTCCATCTACTGTCTTCATATTGTCTTGGCGGTCCTTTGCAGTTGTCTGTGCGCGCCCGGAGGGCCATGACCTCTTCGGCAGCAGCTGCGGGCGCTGCGGCCAACAGCACTGCTGCTGGTGCTGCGGGTGCTGCGGGTGCTGCTGGTGCTGCTGGTGCTGCTGGTGCCGCTGCCGGGGCAACTGGCGGTGGTGCTGGCGGCGCTGGCGGTGGCAGCGGTACCGCCGGCGGTGGCAGCAGCGGTGCTCCTGGCGTCGGCGCTGCGGGCGGCAGCGTTGGACGTAGGCTTGCGGCCACAGGAAGTGATGATGCCCTGGTCCAAGGGCTGCGGGCTGACGAGGACCAGGAGTGCAGTGATGATGAATCTGTGTACGACGTGAACAACCCTTGGGGCATCATGGGTAAGCGGCGGACATCGATCGGGTCACATACGTAATTCACTTCAATCCTGAAGGGCGCAGGATAAATTATGTTGGCACTCCTGGTCGAACTCAGCGCGGTCAAGGTGTCCTGGCATAACTGGGAAAATTGGGAAGAATGCGTGCGGGTACCCAGATGTGATTCGAGTGAGCCAGAGCCCAGAGACGGAGGGGTAGTGATCTGTACCCGCCGAAGAGGTATCAGCAGTCTCCTCCCTAAACACGGGTAAGGGCATACGGTCCAATTTCCCTTTTCTCCTTTCCCTTCGCTGCCGCCCTGCCTGCCCACAGATGGCCCCAACGGATCCGCGCCATTCGACAAACAGCTGATGCTCGATGACTTGTGCAGCCTCACCGTCCCCGGAGCCGAATGGCTGTTCAGCCGCATACCCGACGCTGTTCGATCCGGTGCGGTGAATGTTACGAATGGAACGGCCGCGGGCGGCTCCACACGCAGCAGCCCGACCAGCTGGTTCCCGACAGTGGACAGCCCCCTGGAGCCGCTAGACTTCACCGTCCCCTCGGGGCCCGCCCTGCGGGACAGCTCGGTGCGCCGCATGTTCGACAGCTCCCGGCGGGTGAGCCATACACCATTGCTGATGCGGCGTGCTAGCGCTGCGCTAGCGTTGTGCTGGCGCTTCGCTGCGCCGTCGCGATTTTTGTACTAAGACCTAACAAGGGCTCTTCATTGCGGATGCGCGGACGGTGCAGACCACCGCATATTGACCGTTATCAGCTCCTCCACTTGCCTTGCCGCTGCATGCTACTGGGGTGGTGCTGCCCTGGAGCTGATTCTGCTGGCTCTGCGGCTGCTGACATCCCCTTCTGCTGTTGCTTCCGCTTTCTTTCTCCGATGTTCCTGGAAGGGTTCCTTCCGCTCGTCCACTTCGAGACTCCAGGCGCTGCGCGATGCGGAGCTGGACCCCAACTTCTTGGATAACGTGATGGAGGGCGTTATGGAGGTACGGCAGTAAGACGGAGGTAGCAGCAAAAGTGGTCTATGGGCTCCACAACGGGCATCATTCATGGCTTGGCTAATGGGTCCAGACTTTATGAAGCGCTCGGGAGTCGAGACACAGATCGGAACACCCGCCCTGCTGGGTGTGCGTTCGCGTTACGTGCTCTGATGCGGTAGGTTCTAGAGGCAAATAAAGGCTAGCCTTGCCGCGATGAAATGACCCCGTTAGAACGGCCCGCCGCCGCCGTCGCGCTGTGCCGCCATCCGTTGCTGCGGCCGCCACCGCCGCCGCCAATTCGCCGCCGCCGTGTGCGAATCAACGCAGGACGTCAACATCAACACCTACAGCGACGCTCTGTCGGACGGACTGACGGTGAGTCCAACATGAGGATTAAAATGGTGCACCCTGCATATTGTCTTTGCGTCTGACGACGGCGCCACCCCGCGTACGGTCCGGACGCCGGATCCCGGACAAAGCGGCCGGCTAGGAAAAGGCAGCAAAACCCCCGAGCCCCTTCCGTGGCCCCATTTAACCACGCCGTCGCCTCCCTCCTTTACGCACCCGCAGCGCTTGGTTGATCAGGCCAGCGCCGCCGCCGCTGCGTTAGGCACTGTGGCAAACTCGCCGACTCTGCAGCGAGCGGGCGGTGAGAACGCTGTGAAGGCGGCGCAGGCGCTGCAGGCGGGCGCGGAGACGTATGAGCTGGTGCTGCGGGTAAGAGCGTATTTATGTTGGTGAGTGTGTGGGACGTGTTCAGTAAAGAGGTTACTGGCTACTGAAGAAGGGTCGCGAGGAAACGTGGGGTTGACGGACTACCGGTAACGCGCCCGTGTTGTGTGTACATTTGAACGAGGGTGGCTTACAAATGACTTCGGCTATACGGGATGGCGCAGGTTGGATAGGGGGCCTCGAGTACGTTCGTTGTGTCCTGCACCTGCACGCCGCGTTCTCCTGTCGGCACTCGCACGCAGGCGGGTCGGGACAGCCTCAAGCGCCAAAACCAAAAGGACCTGGCGAACAAGACCCGCCAGTTCCTTAAGGACGGAGGGCTTACGGAGGCCGAGAAAGCTTTCGGTGAGTCTGTCGTGGGTGCGGCCGTTTTGTAGCGGGGCAAGCAGCAGGTGGTAACACGCAGTAGCCACTGCCCTTCTTCCACTCGAGCGCATGCCTGATCCCTCCCGGCCCCTCCCGGCCACTCCGGGCTCCTCCCGGCCCCATCACCCCACGGCCTTCGGTCTTAGTCTCATGTCCGCGCATTGTGCCGACAGGGTGGGCCTTCGCATCAGTGATGGCACGCTCGTGAATTGTTTGCACCCAGGGCATGCCCGGCCCCCTTGGGCCCCTCGCCGGCGGTGGCCTTGCTGACACATGTTGCTGCATGGGATTCATCCATGCATGCGTACGTGCGCGTGAAGACGGCGCCGCTCCCATACATACATATGCTCACCGCATCGCACCCCTGCCCGCCCCTCCCCACCCCGCCACGCCGCCCGCTATCTCCCGATTCGCGTGTCACCCATACGCGGGCCCCGCCGCCCGCCGCGCCCCGTGCGCTTGCGAACCCCAGCGCGGAGGTAAGCAGTCACAGCGGCAGCATACAGTTGCAGTCCCGCCCCATAGGGTGTCTTGACTAGTTTCATAGATCGTTTAGAGTTTCGAGCGTGCGTAACCTTTGCGCGGTGTGCAAAGCGCCGTGCACAGTTCGGCAGTGTACAATTTCCGCATCCGACCCTGGTTTGACTGGCCCATGGGTCAACCACGGAGGAAGAGGTGATTCCCAGAAACGCTCGCAACGGAGTCCGGCCAGCCCTGCGCCTTTCCCACCCCGCATCCTGAGCATTGTCCTTGTAGCCCTAAAACCCTGAAACCCCAACCTCCGGAACAGGTTCCGGTGGAGGATCAACTTCGTCCGCTTGGCGTTCCGCTTCGCCAACGCCGATGGCCTCCTCGTCACCTTCCAGCAGTGGCTGTTCCTCCAGGGAGA
Organism: Pleodorina starrii; assembly: GCA_030267565.1. NCBI lineage: Eukaryota > Viridiplantae > Chlorophyta > Chlorophyceae > Chlamydomonadales > Volvocaceae > Pleodorina > Pleodorina starrii. The sequence goes on from BRXU01000034.1 coordinate 731,816, forward strand.
CGTGGATCGAATCAAAGCAAATGCTAAGAAGCTGGCGGTGCGTGCACGGTTGCGGTTACTTTTGCGTGTGAACGGTCCGGTCCGCGCGCGTGCGTACTCGCGCGTGTGCGTGCATGCTTGAATTCGTGTGGGTGGGCGCACGACTGTGCGTTGTAAGAGTGATCTCGGCCTGGTGCGTTGCGCAATCTGATCGGACCATGACCTCCATTCATACGTGCCCGCCCCGCTAGCGCAACGGAGCAAAACCGGTTCTGTACGACTGTACTGCAGGCCATGGATGACGCTGCCAAGGGCAAGCAGGGCAAGAACAAGAACAAGGGCAAAAACGTCAACAGCATCAACAAGAACAAAGCCCGCAAGCTGCAAGCCGTGGACAGCGACCCGACCGCGGAGGACCGTTTCGAGCCCACCGTCGCGACGGCTGACGGCCCCATGTACGACAACGCCGCAGCTGTGCCGGATATCGTAAACCTGGCCGCTCCCGCAGCCTCGGAGCCGCAGCTGCTGCCTCTGGATCCGGATTCCGCCATGGACAAACTAAGGGCGGGGAAGCAGCAGGAGCCGGAGGAGGAGGAGGAGGAGATTCGATTCGACACCGGAGAGACACCTGGTGAGAGCACTTCCGCGATGGAATTATGACTTGGTACATACGGTGTACCCCTCTACTAACTGCTTGGGTTCGGTCCCTTCCCCCTCGCGCCTCCCCTCCCGCAGAGGAGTGGTTCAACCGGGTCGTTGCGGAGTCGGAGGCCAGCGCCAAGGCGGCGCTGAGTCGAATCCCCCTCGAGTCCTCGACGGGTGCGTCATTGAGCTCCTGCTAGCTTGCGTGCACGCGCGCAAGTGCGCGTGACCTGCTGCGTGGCTGGATCCGTTTGTGCTCCAAATTAATACGGCTACTGCAACGTCGTACCATGGTGTGTGTGTCTAGTCTTAGGCCGTTCCCGAGCGCTAGGGATGACCCACCGCCCGACGCGAGTCAATCACGGACCGTGAGTCAATCCTTGGCCCCGGCCCCCCCCTCCATTCGCCTCGCCTCGCATGCAGGCCTCGACCGACTACTGTAACCGCGTGGCGGTCAGGGAGGAAGAGGCTTACCACATGTGAGCACAAGAATGCACGCCGCCCGCAGCGGGATCCGGAGCTGCCGAGCCGGTGCCAGGGGCACAAGGCATGTTGCTGGAGAGCGGCTGCTGCCCGACTAGTGTCGTCGCGTCATGCCAGCAGACCGCGTGATCAATCAAGGGGGGCGTGGGAGTACTTGTCTCGGGTCCGAACGATGAATCGGTTTACGGTGAACGGATCCTGAGGATCATCACTCGGTCGCACCTGATACTGCTGGGGATAATAATAACACACACTCGTAGCCAGCTGATGTGAAGGCACGCTACCTGCGGGGTGAGGCCGGGGGTTTGGGGATGATGCATGGGGTTGCCGGTTGCGGGCAGGCCGGAGGCGCGCGGCTTTGCACGGTGGCTGGCCAATGCACTAGCCACCCGGGACATGAGGGAGAACTGAATGAAGGTGGGATGGCTATTCACGCAGGATCCATTCGGGCGGGCAGTGAGCTGGTGTGTTGGGGTGTTCGTGATACCTTGAAGCGTGACCGCAACAGCAGATGTGGTGTGCCGTTAGATAAGTTGGGGGAGCTTTGCCCTCACGCAGATCGTAGCTCGTGATCTCCGGACCCAATTTGAAATGGTCGCGGCCATAAATTTCGTAATAAGGGGGCTGTCAAAACTTCTGCGGGGGTTTTGGGTAGTTTGGGGGAGGGGCAGGTTCTGTCGGCTATTACGGCAGATTACGGCGTCGTTACGCGTGACATGTCCTAATTTGCTTTCCCGTCGGCGAAAGCATCTTTATAATGTCGGAGCGCTCGGAAGAAGACAGAAGGGTCGTCCACGCAGGCGACGGGGGATTGTATCTCCGACGCGAACACCGCACACCGTGCCGTACTGCATACGGTGCAAGTGGGTGATGAAGAGTGTGAGCGTGTATGGGTGTTTGGCTATCTGCTGTGGAATCTTCACTCATCTGTGTTCGACCCCTGTCCGACATTGTAAGCATGCATGCTTGCGGCCTCAATCTCCTAATGTAACCGACGACTGATCCTGAAGTGCGGACTGTCCGCAAGAAGGTTTTTAGTATGCCATTCGGTACGGCAGAGCGTACAACGATTTGACACATCCAAGCGACCTCGCGAGGGCAGTAGCACTGAAGCTTATATGGAATTTGAATCTCTGTTGCGTGGGGGTGTTTGCCCTGTTCGTGGCTGCTTGGCTGCCTGGCTGGCTGTCTGCCCGGCTGAGTGACGACCAACCTTGATGGTTGGATACACTATAAAGGCCAATTCATAGCCCTTAATACTCGTAATACTATATTAGAATTTCAAAAGCAATAGTGCATGTATCAGTATGAAAGATGTTCGACTGAGTCCGTGGTCCAAGCGGGTCCGAGGCTGCACTCGCTCCAACGCATCCGGAACTTCTGTTCATTCCATATTGTATCGTTGTAGTTCATTATGAATATTTACATGGCGGCGCTTAACCTTTCCGACATCCAAATAATTTCATAGCGAACATGTTCCCGCGACCACGCCAGCCGGTCTGCTAGCCGGTCCGACGGCCTTGACGCATATTACTAATACTTAAAATAACAACTTAGCCCCTGGAGCCCGTAATGGTTGTTCATTATCGTTATCGAAGTATGAGTAAATTAAATGCATGAATCCGTTTCCGTGTGTCAACGCCGTTGGGCCATGCTGGGGGGGAGGGGCTGCCGCCCCCCTCCCCCAGACCCCCTTCCCCCCGCTGGTGGGGGGCGGGGGGCTGTTGCCCCCCATCCCCCCACACCCCCCTTCCCCCGGGCCGTCCTTGTAGCAGTGTCGCAACGTTCATGACGTAAATCAAGGAGCAGCCGCGGGGACGGTAGTGCTTAGTGCCTGCTGTGGATGGCCCTGCTATTGCCACTTAGGAAAATCATTGATGCATTAGCAGGGCGGTTGTCAATTCGCGGACACTTGCCGAACTATCATTGTAGCTTAGGAGTATCGTCTCAGATGTCGACCATTATTATGAACGTCAGTAAGATCACGCTCGTCACATATTGTGTGGGTGTTTCAAAACCGACGGGATCATTTTGTCTCCCATATCGACTGTTATTGCGATCACTCAATTCAAATACTGTGCCGGTGTTACACAGTGATCGGAACAGCAAAACAGACGGGATCATTCTTATCGTACGCATGCGGCCGGCAATCGGAGATCCGCAAATTTTAACGTCAACCCATTTGAATTTCACATCATTTACGCGTCCTCATGCCAGTTGTCATTGCGGGGATGTGTCAAATCGTTATACGCGATGCCGTACAGTAATGATGTGCCGGCCCCCCATGAATAGACCGGTGGTTTCGGCTGTTGGCACAGGATTCAGGCCCCTGTATGCCAAAGTCCCGGGATCGAAACCCATCCCAGTCATATGGGTATAGGCGCTGAATATACTTGCGCTGAACTACTGAGTTACCGCTGCCTAGGCTGATAGCCTCTGGGGCTCAGTGTGTACGGTTTCGGGCAGTTTCACCACGGGAGGTTCGAGATGCAATCGGACCAAGTCAGCTGGCGGGGCTTCTGCCCCGCCCGGGGAGTGGGCCCCGTGAACAAAGTGGCCGTCTGACACGTTGAGATGTAGCCGAAAGGCGGCGCGGAATGTACGTCCGGCTGAACAGGTTGGCTCCTGTCCACTCAATACCACTGCCGCCGATATTGGGCTCCACCTGCTCCTCGCCGCCGCCACCGCTACCAGCACTGCCGCCGATACTGGGCTCCATCTGCCCCTCGCCGCCGCCACCGCTACCAGCACTGCCGCCGATATTGGGTTCCACCTGCTCCTCGCCGCCGCCGCCGCTACCAGCACTGCCGCCGATATTGGGCTCCACCTGCTCCTCGCCGCCGCCACAGCTACCAGCACTGCCGCCGATATTGGGCTCCACCTGCTCCTCGCCGCCGCCACCGCTACCAGCACTGCCGCCGATATTGGGCTCCACCTGCTCCTCGCCGCCGCCACAGCTACCAGCACTGCCGCCGATATTGGGCTCCACCTGCTCCTCGCCGCCGCCACAGCTACGCATCCTAAAAATTGCAAGGGACAAACTATGAGCGGCAAAGTGGTTGTTGGACGCCAAGCCGCAAATGAATACATTTTGTTTGCATTCATGCGTATTCATGTTTGTGAAACATGAACGTTTTGAGACCGAGGTCGCCTTCCTTTGTAATTTCACGGTTAGCACGGACACTGCAATTCAGAGTGCGCGGGGGGAAGGGGGGTGTGGGGGGAGGGGGGCCAGCAGCCCCCCTACCCCCAGCCGGGCCCAACGCCTGGAAAACGATTATGCATACGACGCATCGTATCCAGTAATGCATTGATGCAACTCCATTCTCGCATCAATCTTGCCATCCCAGCACCAACTCCCCAACGACAACATCTACCGATCACACCGACCTGCATTATGGGCGCCAGGGGCTAAGTTACCAACTTTGACCAAAGGCCAAGCTTCACACTTTTTGCTGCCTTGTTACGCAACGGCCAGTATTGACCAGATCACGATGTCCGCTCTGCCGGCAGCCTTGAATATGCTGACCGAATAACCGTACGACCGAGTAGTGCTCAACCGTCGGAATCCGCCAATCGCGTCATGGTGAATTTGTATTCATGTAATAATGTATTATCGATCATCAAGTGGAAGAGCGAATTATACATACCGGTACATTGCGCTTAATCGTTCGTCATACGCGAGCGAGCCGTCTACCGCTGTCAGACGCTGTCAAACAGGCCGACGAGCTGGCAACAGCGGGGAATCCGGAGCCCGCAGTTTTTAACTGCTGTTACACACACAAATGTGTGTATAGGAATGGCATGATATTGACGCAACTGGACGCCGGCTTGATCTGTAAGAAGCTTAGAACGAGCGAAAGGCAGTCTGACAGTTTGGATTCTATGGCGTCGAGCCAACGAGCCATAACTTAGTCATTTCCACTCTTGAGGATGCGGGGTGGGGGTATTGAGTGGACAGGAGCCAACCTGTTCAGCCGGACGTGCATTCCGCGCCGCCTTTCGGCTACACCTCAACGTGTCAGACGGCCACTTTGTTCACGGAGCCCATTCCCCGGGCGGGGCCGAAGCCCCGTAATGTAGGGTGATGCTTGTGTACGGCAGAGCGTATAACGATTTGACACATCCAATTCCATGAGCCTCCTGGCTCGTCTGGGCCTTATGAGCTCTCGAGCTTGTAATACAATACAGACACATCCAAGCGACCTCGCGAGGGCAGTAGCACTGAAGCTTATATGGAATTGGAATCTCTGTTGCGTGGGGGTGTTGGCCCTGTTCGTGGCTGCCTGGCTGGCTGGCTGCCCGGCGGAGTGACGACCAACCTTGATGGCTGGATACGCTATCGGGGCCCATTAATAGCCATTAATACTCGTAATAATATATTAGAAACTTAAAATCAATAGTGCATGTATCAGTATGAATGGCTGGCTGTCTGCCCGGCTGAGTGACGAGCAACCTTCGTGTCTGGATACGCTATCAACGCTAATTAATAGCCTTTAAATACGCGTAATATTATACTAGAATCCTAAAAGCAATAGTGCATGTATCAGTATGAACGATGTTGGACTGGGTCTGTGGCATGGTCCAAGCAGGTCCGAGGCTGCACTCGCTCCAACGCATCCGGAACTTCTGTTCATTACATATTATATCGTTGTCGTTAATTATAAATATTTACATGGCGGCGCTTCATCTTTCCGACATCCAAATAATTGCATAGCGAACATGTTCCCGCGACCACGCCAGCTAGCCGGTCTGCTAGCCGGTCCGACGGCCTTGACGCATATTGGGCGTTGGGTGTGGTCGGCGTCGGTTCGCGCAATTCCAGCATCGATCAAGGCATGGCGGAACCCCGTGTCGATTAGTTATGCCTGTGGAGGGCTTTCCCGTCGGGCACTTACTAGTAAATTCGTTCCCCAAGCGGCAGGATAGGCACCCTAGCCGCAAGTAGTGGTATGGAGTTCAGCATTCGGCTGCTGGGCGGGCTATTGCCCTAAGGCCATGGGGGGCCGGGGGTGTTGCTGATGTTTCTGGATGGCTGCCGTGTGAGCCGCTGGCCATCAAATGCTGAAAGCTGTAGCACGGGGCCGCGAAACGGGGAGAAGCACATTCGCATGCTGTGGTACCTGCAATCCGTTGGAGATAGTACTTAAAATTGACCGATAGGAGTCTCGTGTATTACGAGCCGCGCCTAAAACGACCTAGAAGACCGCTGTGCGCCCAGCTATAGGGAACGGCGCGCGCGTGGTTGGTTGAATCTTGTGCGACTAGTTATCACAGCTGTATACGGTTCGTTCAGGCGACAAGGCTGGGTTTGCAGGCGTTGTTACAGTTATGGGCGCCAGGAGACGCATCGGCGGGGAAACGCTTCTTCCTACACGCCCCAGGAAAAAAAGGCAGGTGGCAGCCTCCTCAACCATATCGCCCACCGTACTGCCAATTTAGGCGTCGCGCATCCCTTCGCGTCCGTATAAATATTTATCTCCGCAGTATTAAAACCGGGGCATCGGTTATTAACGTTCTTCGAGGCCCGGCGCAGCCCACCATAGCCGTGTGGCCCGCGGTCATGACCAGTTCGTACCCGGGTAGCCGCGCAGCCCCAGAAACTTGCTCTCGCGAATACCACAGAATTACCCGCCAAAGCCAACAGTGCTGTTCGGAAAATCACGCGCCCAAAATGCCGCGGCGAAACAGTGCACAACATTCTTTCCCACATCTGCTTTTGTGTGAATACGCAATCGAGCTGCACGCCACGGCTGGGACTCGAGTGCCCACAATTTTATTTCACAACCCCAGCTGTGATTTTGATCGACAATTCAGTTATTCGGCGCGGTCAGATAAACGGTCTGTTTAACCGCCGGTTCCCGTTGGCACCGCCGAGCCTCCAATGCCCTGGCCCACGTTGCCGCCAGTGGTGGTGCCGAACACTGCGCCCTCGGTTGTTGTGGGCGCAACACTTGGCCCGGCGGTCGTGAGGGAGCCGGCCCCGGGAAGCCCGCTCGCTCCTGCGCCGGACGGGGAGATGGGGCAATGCCGGATGAGAACCCCGCGGTCAGATCACGTCAAGTTTCCTATATGTAAATCAGTGAATACATGAATACATGAAAAATGAATGAAATGCATCTTGTTGGCCCTGCAGACACAGGGCAGCCATCGGGTCGGCGCGTGTGCACGGCAATGGCCTGCCCTGGTGTGCGATTGGCGCAGTGCCCCGATACGCACGTCCCGCATTGAAAACTTACCGCCGAAGGGGGCCTGCGTAGTGGTGGAGCCCACACCGGCACCGGCGCCAGGGGAGGGGGCCGCGCTGGGCTTAGGGGCAGGAGCCTTAGAAGGGGCGGGGGCCGGGGCCTTCTTCTCTTCCGGCTTCGTCTCCACGAGGACGACAGTTCTGGTTGCGAACCTGTTTGTACGGCACATACGGGACGACGACATCCTCATTTGTCAACCTTCTTTGGGTTGCGCCAGGTATTGCTTTTCGTGCTTTTGTTCAAAACTTTTAATTGGGGATGATGCATGTGGCTGCCTCCAGATTCGCTTACAAGCGCGTCCCAGATCCGCTGCTGCGGCATGCGCAGTGCGGCAGCAACAGACCGCGTGTCTCTCACAACAGCACCAATGCAGTCACAGACACTGCGAATACAGCACCCGATGATGAAGCGCCAAGGGCCCTGGCGGTGACCCTCCATTGCCGCGCTCACCTTCCGTCGTACTTGACGGTATTGGAGCACGAGACGACACCCAGAGGGCACAGCGCCGGAAGCTTCAGTCCGAGGCCGGCGCTCAGGAAGCGGCGAGGCAGCGCGGCGGCCAGCGCGCGCCGGGCCCCACGACCCAACTGCGTGGCAAAGCCCACCGCTCCGCTAGCAAGCGGTCCGCCGACTGCATCCTCGCCTGCGTGTGGTATCCCGATATGGCGCAATTAGACGCGGTCGCGATAGAGGGCTCTGTCACGCATGCAGGGACGCCTGAAGTAGATACAGGGTCAGGTACAGGTCCGGTTGTGACCCGTGGGTCGGACCCACCTTCGGGTACTGCCCCGGCTATCGCCAGGAGGACCACCAGCGTCGCCGCAACCCAACCGAGCCACCAAGACCGCATACGCATGGCTGCGACGAGTGCGCGCTTCGTCGCGGCGCACCGCAAATACTCCTCCTGGTCAGAGGAGACCACTGGATAAAATGTTCACCCGCCCACACACTACAGTTGGCTTCAACTTATGCTCAAAGGCTGGATGACTGATCGGACCTAAGCAGCTGATGCAAATGAACGGTTGCGACTGGGTTTTATTCTCAGGGGCTGGGGGGCCAGAGTGGGGCAACGGTCGACATGGGCCCATCACGAGGCTCCGGGTGCGTTGCTGTGACAGCCGGCTTTGACAGTCGAGTGCCTCCGGTGGAGATTGAGTTCTACGAACTGTCGGCCGCAACTGGATGGATATCCTAACACGTAGTAGCATGCGGCGTTCGTAGGCGGCCCGCAGCGATGCTTGGACGAGGCACTAACGAACGAAGGGGTCGTTCTGGGGAGTTAGACGCGGAGGGGTCCAAGTAATTACGTCGAGCGGTTAGTGTGTTGTTACGAGGCTGCATGTTGCAAATACGGTATTTCCTTGCAACGGTCGTGACTCTCATCATGTTGCCCGGCTGCGATTGCGGTCGCAGAGGGTCTCTGTGAATGTGCGAAACGGGCTTCTGAGCAGGGAGATACGGATATGCGTGAGAGATATCACACTTGGTTGAACAAGATGCAGTTAAGAGATTTCGTCGTGCGGAGACAGTATCAGGAAGGAACTAGGTTGCACGGCTCAGAGCCTCAAGACTGACTCGCTTGCAACGACTCGCCCATAACTTTTGGATTTGACCCAACCATTACCCGATCAACGACCCGCTCGCCTGGCTGGTGATATGTGACAACTGGCGGTGCATTATAAATATCTGTGACGCTTGCTTGGCCAGGCCTTGTCAGCGGCAGTATGCAGTGGTCATCCATCCGCCATCAGCGGCGCGGCGCACCTTGAACATTACCAGATGTCTACATAGCGGGGCACGCCAGAGGTCCCGCCTGCACCACTTCCCTAGCTAGGCAACTAGGCTACATTGGCCCCGTAACTCCAGGCACCCCGCATATGTCCGCATTGCCATCAACAGCAGCCCGTCATCCTGCAATCTCGTCCGGGCCTAAAACATTGGCGCCTTGGAAGACGGACCCCACTTCAAACTGATCCTATCAGATGTCGGTTCAGGTACCGTTGTACCGCACATCGTCGACACGACACAGGGCTGACGGCGACTGCTGCCTGAATTGTCGCCGCCGTACCCTACAGTATAGGCTCCAAAATGCACACCATGCTCGTAACCGTGTACTCCTTTGTAATTGTGTGTGTGTGTCGTTGGGGAGAGGCACGGAACCTTCACCATGCGGAAGGAGCGTAATCCTATCCAGTGTGTTTCGTTCGTGCGCTGCCAGGTCCGGTCGAGCACTCCAAACGTCCGCCGCGCGTCCGATTTGCACGCCAGGTCCCACAGGGCCTACACCAGGTCCATCTCTTAATCGGTACGGCATCGCCTGCGCCCGCGTACGACACCTTTCAAGCCCCTCGCTATCTTGCGCCATCTCAAGTGCCTGTCAATACATCGATGCACAACCACCACCATCACGGCATCATCACACACTCAGGGTTCCGAAAGAATGAAAATGTCCCACACAGCTTCACACACAGCTGCACATCGGGCCGACACCCACCTCCCACCACCCCCGAGAGCAGAACCGCAATGACTGCGCCAGGTCACGGTCGCGCCAGCCCGCCAGCCTGCCAGCCAGTGTCAGTGCCGATGTCCAACCTCTTCGTGGCTCACTTGCCACCCTTCTTGGCCTTCTTGGCGGGCGGCGACCCACCAACCTTCTCCTTCGCCTCCTCCTTCGCCGCCGCTGCCTCCTTCGCCTTGCCCCCCTTGCCGCCCTTCTCCCCCTCCTTTGCCGCCTCCTTCACCTCCTCCTTCCCGCCCTTCTTCCCCTTCTTGCCACTCTCCACCTTCACCTCCTCCTTCTTGACCTCCTCCTTCGCCTCCTCCTTCGCCTTGCCCTTGCCCTTAGCCTTCCCCTTGGGCTCCGGCGACGGCTCCGCCACCACCTTGTCCGCAGGCACCGTCGACACAAAGCCGTATTCGTGGAGGATCAGGGCCAGACGCAGCTGCTCCTCGGGATCTCCACCGGGAACCTTGAGCTTCTTGACGGGCAGGGGTCGCTCCAGGGAGGAAGAGAGGACCTCCAGCAGCGCAGGCGCAAAGATAGCGGGGAAGATGGGACCCTGGGAAGGGGCGGGAGGGAAGAGGGGCATGCAGACACAAGCAAGAAGTGGGCGCGAGAGGAGGGGCGCGGGAGTGGAGGGCGAGAGGGAGAAGAGGGTAACAGCGGGGGGGGAGACCCGTGCAGGGAGAGAGGGGACGTGAGCGGTGCGGGCGCAGAGGGAGGCGCGGTCCCAACAGGGAGGATGAGTCCTCCAGAGAGCAGAATGCGTGTTGAGCCGCAGGTTCAAAGACCCAGCAGGCGGCGAGCAAGCGCAGGTTAAAGGCTGTCTGCGCAGTTTTAAAGCACAAGATTTACCATGAGGTAGACCTTGCCAAAACACGCAAACCATGCCAAGCTGTACGTCTCGCCCCAGGGCCCCGAGCGAGACAGAGTCCAGCAACAGGGACAGGGACAGGGGGACAGAGGACGCGCAAAGATGCCTCCAACCCGCACCCACCTGCAACTCCTCCTCGTCCTCCTCGTCTTCCTCCTCCTCACTGTCGCTGTCGCCGCCGTCCTCCCCTTCGTCGTCGTCGTCGTCATCACCCTCGCCCTCCACATCCACCTCCATAATCTCCGGCTCGTCGCCACCCTCCTCCTCCTTCCCCTCCTCCTCATCCGCCTTCTTGCCGCCCTTCTTCCCCTTGGCCACCGGCTTCTCCTCCTCCGCCGCCTTCTTGTCGACCTTCTTGTCGTCCTTGGCCTCCTCCTCCTCCTCGTCCTCCTCCTCGCCCTCATCATCGCTGTCAGAGCCGTCACAGCCCGGAATGCCGCACATACCGTGCGCGTGGTCCTGGTCATGCTCTTCGTCGTCCTCCTCGTCCTCCTCGTCGTCTTTATCCGTAGAAATCATGTGCTTGAAGCGGCTGTTGCCCAGACACGTCACCAGCTTCACCAGGGCGGTCTGTTGGCGGAGGGCATGTATTGGCGGGCAGGCAGTGTGGGGCTGGAACGTGGGGAGGGAACACTACAGGGGCTCTTTGACAAGGGTAACGACCTTCTTTTCCGCGATAGTCATCTAGTCAATCACCCTAGTTACAGGCACCGAAAACGAATGCGTCTTTTTGAGGAGCTGCTGCCGCGCGAAAATAATCGTCTTTTACACGAGCGCCAGCTACGCACCAATCCCCAAAGCAGAAGCAGCAGGCACTCGCGCAAGCGCTCGCACGAACGCGCAAGCGCTAGGCCCAGCACTCATAGCACTCAAACTCGCACAAATGGGTTCCGACCCACTCTCTTCCGAGGTTCGCTGCCGTCCCAAACCGTGGGATGCTTTGGGCTCATCACATCACATCCCATGAAGCGACTCCCGCTTCGGCACTCTGCGCCCGTCTCCCCCATCCTCCCCACCAGTAGGCCCCCCCACTCACCTTCTTGTCGCCCTCCTCCTCCTCGTCGTCCTCCTCGTCCTCCTCCTCGTCGTCGCTCATGCCTCCCTCGGGCGCCTCGAACGGCACCAATCGGAACAGGTTCTTGCCGCGACAGGCGATGGCGTCATCCAGGGTGGGCTCCTCGCCCTGGTCCGGCACTTGGCAGGGGTGCGGCGGAATGCGGCTGCAAGCGATAGGGCGGGAGGGGCGGGAGCGGGGGGTTGAGCGGGAGCACACAGCGGGAGCGGGGGTTTGAGCGGGAGCACACAGCGGGCGGGAAGGCTGAAATGCGAGCAGCGGGAGGGCGATGAAGATGGGAGAAACCTCAACTTTGGGACCGCATCCCATCCCACCTCATCCACCATCACACCCCGCACACCCGGTCACTGGACACACACCCTGCAATCCCGTACCCCCCCCCCTGCAGCCGCCTCCCAAACAAGTCGCCGACTCACTGCAGCAAAAAGTCCAGCGACAAGTCGTCCACCGCTGACGTCAGCAGCTCCACCGGGGCCTTATCGAGCTGGTCAGCAAGAGCGCGCAGACCGGAAGCCAGCGAGGCGGCGTCAGGGCGCGCGGCCGCGGCCGCGGCGGCGGCGTCCGTAGCCTGCAGCTCCGCCTGTGACTCATCGGGGCGGGGGCGATTGGCAGACGGAGCGGGGCGGGGAGGCGCGAACTGAGCGAGTGTGCGTGGTGCGGTGGGGCTGGGTGATAGTCCACAATCCAATGCGTACAGTTGAGCCCATGGAGCAGCATCGATTGCGCAATCAAGAGAGCAACACGCAACATCCCGCAAGAGTAACCCAACATCAGCTCCTCTGCCCCTCAGCCCCTCAGCCCCCCTCAGCCCCCACCGATGCGCCGCCCCTCACCTGGAAGCCGTGTTTGAAGACGAAGCCCAACGGCAGCCCCTTCCGCAGCTCCAGCGGCAGGGCGCACGCGGGCGACCCCCCCTGGGACGCGGAAGCCGTCTGCAGACCCAAACAAACAAAACAGCGGACCAGTCAGTGCGGACCAGCGACAGGATGGTGAGCGGATAGAGCGCGGCGGAGGGCGAAGAGGTAAGGCATAGATAAGGCCCTCCGGTTGCAGGGACGGAAAGAAATCTTCACGACAGCGCGCTCCAGCCTTGGCGTTTAGGACGACTTAAAAAAGTCGCGAGCGACCCCCGACGCCTCCAAACGCCCCGGAGCGGTCTGTCTTTCCTGCCACCTTACTCGGCAGCTGCCACGTCCCTCGTTCCCTCCCTCCCTCCCTCCCTCCCTCCCCCTGCTCCCCTCCCCCCAGCGCACCTTGATGAGCTGTCCCGCGAGGCTCCCCCAGGTCCACTGCTGGAAGGTCGAGATGGTCAGGTGGCACGAACCCTCCTCCTGCGCACACCGCAGAAGGTCAATAGGGGGATGCGATACGCCGCGAGAGGTGGGGGAGGGGAGAGGTGGGGGCGAGATGTGGGGAAGGTGAGAGGGATGGACGAGGACACAAGGGGGGACATCGGCAAAGGCAGAGGCAGCAACGGGTCCGGGCACATCATACGTTTGGTGGGGCCGCCCGTCCGAATGGCACTGTGCGGAAGATGACAAGCGCCGCTCCGCTTCTTCGCAGCCAGAGTGAGCAGAGTGAGAAAATGAATGCCCCCTTCCCACCTGCTTCCCAGAAGAGGCAGAGCAAATGGATCGTTGGGCCGTTGCAACCCATCACGTCCGCTTTCTCCTGCCCTGCACAGTGCCCACGTTCCTCTCCCCGATCTCCGTTTCCAGCGCCTTTCCGCGCCCAGCCTTCCCGCGCCCAGCCCTCCCCTCCCACGCACATGCACATACCCACGAACACACGCACCTGCGCCTCCGCCTGGTGCACAGTGCCGCGGGGGATGTAGAGCACGTCCCCGGGCTTCATCATCACCTCGAGGAGTGGCTCACCCAGCCCCTCCTGAAGGGTGTGAACCGGGGTGGATGTCGGGAATGTCGGGAGTTGAGAGTTGGGAGTTGGGAGTCGAGAGAGTGAAACGCAGTCCGCCGGAAGTGGGGCAGCCCACCGGCCGGGCCGCAAAGCGGGGCGCAGTGAGGCGGCGATATTTGCGCTAAACGCACTCGCGCTTCACGAGCGCTGCTTGGCGTGCAAGGGGTGCGCTTGGGCCTCACGCTACAAGGCAGCACCAAACCCAAATCCCAAACACCCCTCACAAATCCCAACCCAAAAAGCAACCGGTGACACGCACCTGCGGCAGGTCTCCCGAGCACTTGCTGGGCAGCTCAAACCCGTCGACGGGCTTGTACAGCCGCCACTGCTTAGAACCTGTACATCGAGGATTGTCAAGAGGGGGATACAGGGGGCGAGGGGGTGAGCCGCGCACCAGCAATGGCGCCTGCAAATCAGCACCACGAGCCAGCCAGTTCGGTACTGCAGCCCCCCCTCCCCCCGGGTATCAACACCGGATTGGTTGGTAGCAGTGCCGGGTCCCGGGAGGCGGCAGCGAGCCCACACGCCCACGCACCCACCGACCCATGGGTCCGGCCTCCTTCCGCAGTCCCTCACCCTCACCCTCACCCTGGGTCTGACAAACGAAGAGCTCCACATCGTCGTGGTGGGGCGCCAGGCCCTGCCCATTCTTGGGTGTGATGTAGGCGTTACAGCCCACCAGGCAGCCCACCTGAGTCTCCAGAGCAGCCACCAGCCGCCACAGTCCGTTGATGAAGCGCTGCGGCTGGTGCAGCTGCAGAGTAGCGCCCGCCGACTCGTGGAGGGACCGGAGGGTGTCGCTGTCGGCAAACTGCACACGAGGGGACAAGGTGAGGGGGGCAGTTACTCATTGGGCGGATGCGTGGGTGTGAAGGGGATGGGTGGATGGGTGTCAGCAAACGACAAGTTTCTCAGAGGAAATAGAAAAGTTCGGCAAATTATAAGTTTCGGTTTCAGAGGAATTGTGCCTTTGATATCGCTGTCAACACACGCTGCAAACACACACGCATGTGGCGCGTCGTGGCGCTGGGGAAGCAAACAGACTCACGTCGCCGGAAATGGTCTCCCGCTTTCCGTCGATGTACCTCATCGCCACCACGTCCCTCCCGAACATGAGCGGACCGATCTCCCGACACATCTGGTCATTGACGTCTGCGTGGGGATCAAGGGGTGTGGCGAGAGGGATCAAGGAGTGTGATCATTGGGATCAAGGGTTGTGATAATTGGGATCAAGGGGTGTGATCCATGGGATGAAGGAATGTGGTGAGGGGGAGCTGAGGGAAGCAAGGACGTGGACATAGCGCCTGAGCTTGAGAATGCCGATGGTCCAGGAGGGCGACCACGTACGACCACGGCGAAGTGCCAATGGTTTTTTTTTATCAAGGCCACAGAGCCCCGGTTTTCGCGGCAGGTAGCGCCCCCCGCCTAGTCCGGCGGGCGCTGTCCGGTGGTCCCCTAGGGTCCCCGGTGCAAGCCCAGCAGCTGAAGTACTGTGTGCTGTGTGCGCTCACCATCCTCGAGCGACAGCGCATCGCCTTTGGGGCCCGGGTCCTGGTCCATGAGAAGCAGGACCCCGGCCTCCAGCGCATCGGAGGTGCGGGCCAGCTCATCGAAGTTGAAGAGACCGTCGAAAAAGCCCTTCCGCTCCTCGTCAGCGGGAATATGAAGGGGCTTCTTCTCCCAGAACTCCGACGAGAATTTCGACAGGTCCTGCGGGACGAAGCGGAGGCCATGGCAGACACGGTGCGCAAATGGCGGGAAGCAGACATCAATTACAATTGAATATCGTATTTGCCGCTGCATATATATGCATCCGAAACTCCGTAAGGTTCGCATTAGGGTCCTAAATGCAAGCTCTGTTACCTCAAGGATCTATCGGCCAAACGAACGAAACCAGAACTTAAAGCATTACCGCTGAAGAACGGAGACAAAAGCGACATATATAACTTAGTCCCAATGCTTGCTGCTAATGACATGCATCCGTCTCGGTCAGGTGTCGGAAATGGCGGCGTTTAACCCGCACGAACCGTGGGCGCAATCAAAAACTGAAGAGGGTTGATGTCTATTGGGCCAGGGGCAAACTCCTCCTCCTGCTCCTCCTGCTCCTCTTGCTCCTGAGCCTCCGCCGCCTCCGACTCCTTGGCCGGTGCCGGCTCCCCGCCCGAAAGCTTCCTCTTCGTCATTGTCACGAATTATTTCGAGTCTTTTGAACGTGTTACACAGTGTACCACAAGACTGGTCAATTCTACTTCAAATAGCCAACTTCCGTTTTTGCCGCACGGGTTCCGGAGCGGGCAAAGCGGGCGCCCACACAATTGCACACAAAAGTGGCGAATTCCACCATCACACGTAGCTACAATCCATGGTATATGAAAATTTATTCTAAGCACAACAATTTTGTTCGACTGTCGCGCTTCTGAGTATTACGAGTAAAATTTGCAACATCTCGGCGGGATTTTGGTGCAGGCTCCTGGCAAGCAAGCGCGACATCGACTTGCACCGTCCGGGATAACATGCGACTGTCCCAAAACTCAGCCATATACGGCCCGGGCTGCTATACGTTGCAGCCTGCGCTTACAGGCACGATTGTCCCCGCCCCTCCACGATTGTCCCCGCCCAAGCCCCAGCACGCCGCCGCGTTTCCCCAGGCGCCGCACGTTCGGACATCCGTATTTTCGGACATCCGTATTTTTACGACAACCACAAATTTCACAACAATAAACATACACTTTATTGAGTTGATTATTGCAGCCGTGCCGCACCTACAGCGGGTCGCGGGCCAAAGACCGCTCTGCGAGCCGCGCCACCGTACACGACCCACTTGTACACAAACGACCAACGTCTTATTCTCTTCCTTTACGTCTTATTCTCTTCCATCTATCCTACGCGGCTGCGCCACGGCATCAGTACGCACTGTTCGCATAGCAGAAGTATGTGGCCCCCCCACACGACCACTACTGCCGCTCTTGAGACCCCATAGCATCACCATCGTGCCACAACTCCGAAGACTCGTGCCTTGAAAGAGCAGGTTGCGTATCAGCTTGGGTCCAGCCCAAACATATCATGTACTTGGAGCCTGTACTTGGTCAGTTAGCCTTCAGTCCATCAGCTCCCAGCCACCAGCCGTCATCGGCGGAACGCTGCCACAAACACACAATCACACACACAAGCCATTGCCCACCGCCCTGACTAACACCTTTGCTGCTGCTGCTAGCGCTGCTCCGTTCTCCCCCTCTCTCCTTCCGATCATAAGCCCTCCCAACACACTCCCAGCCCTCGTGGCACCCTCAGTTCAGTTTTCTTCACGCCGCCGCATCGCCCAGCGGTCCGGGTACCGGGCGAATCCTGAAACCCCAGCCGCCAGACGCCCCAGACGTCACAGGCGCCACAGGCGCGCCGTTCGAGAAGCCACCACCGACCGTAAACACTGCACACGTGTACCATACTTTGGCACACCCACCACGGCCGTCCCCTCCAACCGCCGGCGTTCAGCGGCGCAACCCCTCCGCCGTCGGTCCACCGCCGCCGCCGCCGCCTCGAAGCGACGCAACCGCCGCCAGCATATCCTCCACGCTCCCGAGCGACGAGGCGTTAGTCCCCGACGCCAGCGCCGATGTCGGCGTCGACGCCGGATCGGCGGCGGCGCCGCCGCCGCCACAACGGCTGACGCCTCCGGCGCTGCCCCGCGCACGCGCCGCCGCAGCGCCCACGTCAAAGTAGCCGTCGTCGCGGCGCTCCAAATTGCCGTACACGACGTCGCCGGCGTCGTTGGCGGTCACCGCTTCGCCATCCGAGTCGATGTGGAAGCGCGCATTGGGGTCGATTGGGCTGCCCAGTACGGCAGCGACGGAGTTGAGGCCGCCGTTAGTCATCGAGGTGCCGGCGACGGAGTTGCCGGCTGCCGTACTCAGGACGTTGGCACGCAGCGAGTGGATGGCGGAGCTGTACAGCTGCCGATCGGCGCGGCTCATGCGAGCCATCCCGGTACCGCCAGCGGCGGCGGCGGCAGCCAGCGCCGCCGCCGAGGCCCGCGACGCGGCGGCGGCAGCGGCGGCTTCGCCGCCGACGCCGGTCGTACTGCGGATATCCAGGCTGTTGCGCGTGTACGTCAGGCACTTTGCGATGAAAGCGCTCTCCAGGGAGGCCGACGAGGAGGCTGAATCCGCGTCGTCATCATCGTCGACGCTGCCGCCGCCGCCTAGGCGGCCTTGGCCGCCGTCGCCGCGGCGGCGGCGCGGCTCCGCCGCCGGCGGCCTCCCGCCACCGTTGTACGACACCTCGATGAACCGCTGCTGTTGCGGCGGCGGCTGCCTGTAACGCGGCGGTGGCAGTGCCGGCGCGCCGCCACCGCCGCCGCTGCCGCCGTACTCGTGCTCGTCCACCTCCCGCAGCCGCTCGTCGTCGAAGTCGCCGTCGTCGCCGCCGTCGACCGTGTTGCGCGCGAGCGACGCAATGGAGCGATACATCTCCCCCGACGAGCTCGACGAGCCCTCGCCGCCAGAACCCGAGCCCTCGCCGTACTCGCTGCCGTATGCGCTGCCGTACGCCCTGCCGTATGAGCCCCGCGCCACCGACGGCGGCGCGGGCGCGCCATAGAGGCCATGGTGCTGGTAATGCTGCTGGTGGTGCTGCGGTTGCGGTTGCGGGGGATATCCCCGGTGCTGCGGCGTATGGCGCGCGTGTTGCTGTCGCGGCGGGTGCCGGTGCGGAAGCGACACATTGCTGGCGTTGCTGCCGCCGATGCCGCCCAGCTGCAGCGCCGGTACAACCTGCCGTGCCTCGCTGCCATGCGGCTGTTGCTGCTGCTCCGGAACCCAGTGCGGCTCGCCGCCGTAAGGCAACGGACCCGCCAGGTACGGCAGCTTCTGCGGGGAGCTGTTCTCGTCCTCCGTGATCGGGGCGAGGGCCAGGTGCTGGGGAGGCAGCTGCAGACCAGGCGGCGGGGCGGCGGGCCCGCCGCCGTGGCCGCCGTAGGGCTGATGCTGGTGCTGGTGCTGGTGCTGCAGGGCGGGCAGCAAAGGGCCGGAAAAAAAGTCGTTGTGCGGAGGAGTGTGTTTCGGGCGGTAGGGAGCGGGAGCGCTAGGTGATGGTGCATGATAGAGGCCGGCGAAGTGCAGGAGAGCTGGGAGGGAATAGATAGTAAAAGGTGCTGGCCTCAGAGAGGAATTAGTAATTAGTAATGATTAGCAACAGAAATCCAACTGGATCTGCCAACAAACCTCGCAAAGACCATCACACCGTCAGTCGCTGCTTCGTCCTCGTAAACTTACTGACCGACCCACCGACCCACCGACCCACGCACCGACCCTACGGACCTGAAGGCCACGACGAGCGCCCGTGCGGCTTCCCTCGCCCGGCTGCTGCTGCTGATGCTGATGCTGCATCATGCCGCCGGGCGGTGCCAAGGCCAGTGACTGCGATTGCGACTGCGACTGGGGCTGCCAGCGGCCTGCGTGGCTTGAGGAGCTGGGGACGCGGCCTGCGAGGGATGCGGTGGAGTGGGTCCCGGGCGGGCAAGAAGGGGTTTAGGAGAGCAACAGGGCTCTTAAAGAGTGAGGTTTGAACACAGGTGCGATTACGGGGTACCGTACTCCTCTCCCTTCCCCTTCCCCTGCCTCCCGGGGGTCGCTGCGCAGTACACAAGAGTGCTCACCTTGCGGCTGCAGGTTGCTGGCGGCCGACATGAGCGCTGACGGAGCGCCGCCCCGCCCCGCCCTGCGGCCGCCCACCCGCCTGCCGATCCTCTTGGCCTGCGCCTTTTGGAATGCGCGTATGCGGGCGAGTGTGTCGGAGAAGAGTATGGCCTGCAGCGGACCCGCTTGCTTGCGGGACACGCGCACACCTGGGGAGGAGGGGGAGGGAGGGAGGAGAGGGGAGGGGAGGGAGGGGGGGGAGAGGAAAGGTCGGTGAGAGGGGGAGTGAGAAGGGTCCATCTCCACCCAACAACCTCGAATCCATCCCCGCCGCTTCCCGACTCAGATCCAGGGCACAAGCAGATCCATACTATCCAGATCAAGATCAACATCAAGATTCCAGATCAAGATCCAGATCCGGCACTCCGCATCCCGCTAAAGGACCGCCGCACCTGACATGACGGTCATGACCTTGCCCCACTCCCTCCGAGCAAACGACAGCAGCTCCTCCCGCGCAGCCAGGTCCGCCAATTCGCAACGCAGCCGCTCGCGCTCCGAAGCCAGCCGCCCGCCAAGAGAGCCGCCGCCGCCGCCGCCGGACGCGGCGCCGCCCGACGGGTCAGTGCCTCCGCCTCCGCCTCCGCCCCCCTGAGAGGGCATCATCTCCAACAGCGACCCCACCAGCTTGAGTCTGCGGGGCGGGGCGGTGCGAGTTTGTTGTTTTGGGGAGGGGGAGGTAAAGACGTGGGTAAAGACGTGAATGTGAATGTCTTCGGCTGCGTTTCATCCTCTGCTATGCTCTCTGTCGCCATCTCACCTCAGTGTGTGCTTGCTCCGCGCCGCCGCCACTGCCGCCAGCTCCTCATCCAAAGAGGCCACCAGTGAGCTCAGCTCGCTGGCAATGGCCTCAGCGCCCAGAGTGCCGCCAGCCGCAGCGGCAGCCAGCACGGCGCCGCCGCCGGCGTCGGCGCCGACGTCACTCGCCGCCGCAGCCAACGCCGCCGCGGCGGCGCCCGCGCCAGCCTGTTGTCTGCTGCCACGGCGTCGGCGGCCACCGCCGCCGTCGGCGTCGGTGTACGGCAGCGGCGGCGATGCGAAGGTGACGGCGGCGCCGCCGCCGCGCTGGTCAGCGTAGGTGGCGCGGTGACCCGGAATGGGCGCTGCCAGGCCGGCGGGGTCGGCAGCGGCCGCGTGGGGGTAGAGTACGCCGCCTCCGGGGCCGCCGACCCCGCCATGCCCGCCGTGCTGCGGCGCGGGGAAGGCGCTGGACTGCTGCCGCCGCGGTGGCGGCACCGGCACCTCGGAAAGGAGCACCTCCGAGAAAGCTATGTCAGTGACGGCGCCGCCGCCGCTGCCCTGAGGTTCGACGCCGTACAGAGTGCCGTACGCATGGGGCATCGGCGGCGGCGCGCGGACCGGCGTGACAAACTGCGCATCGTTCTCCGCCGCTCGGAATGCCGCCGCCGCCGCAGCGGCGGCTGCGGCGGCGGCTCCGCCGCCATGGTCGCCGCCCAGCACAGAGCCCCGCCGCACGACCACGTCGGCCTCCTCGCCAGCCGCGTCATACGGCGCCTGCACCGAGCTCCCGCGCGCGGCGGCGGCGGTGGCGGCGGCGCCGCCGCCGCCGCCATTCGCAGATCCGAATTGCGGTCGCGGTCGCGCCGCGATGGCTCCAGGGCTGGCCGGTGCGGCGTAGCCGAGGCAGCCGCGGACCGCAGGCGCGCGACCCGGGCCGCCGCCGCCGCCACGCGGCGTGGGCTGTGATACCGTGGCGTCGCTGCCAGAGACCGGCGCCGGTGTTGCGGCGGGCGTCGAGTGACAGGGTGTCGTGCCGCCGCCGCCGGCGCCGCCGGCGGCGGGAGCGCTGCTGCCGGCGCTATCTGCCGTGTTGTGGGCGTTACTGCCTGAGGCCGATTGAGAACCCGGTTGCTTCCAGGGCGGCAGCGAAGGGGTGTGGGAGGACGCGCGACGCCCTTGGTTGGAGGTGGAGGAGAAAGCCGAGTCGGAAGGCGCCACGGTGGCGGCGGCGTTGGCGGCCGCCGCGGCGGTGGCGGCGGCGCGCACAGCGGCGGCGGAGCGCACGGCCGCGGGCGAGCGTTTCGTGGGCGAGCGCGAAGGCTTCGGGGAGGCTGGATGCTTGGCGCTGCCGCCACCGCCACCGCTGCTAGTGAGCTTGCGCTTGACTGCGCGGGGAGGGGCAGGAAGGCAGGGGATGCAGTGGTTAGGTGGGGGCAGGCGTGAGGGACAGAGGCGGCAGCGTGCGTCGCCAGTGACCCCATGTCCCCACGGGCGCCCTGCAGGCCTAAGCCCAAGGAAACCCATTTCAAGGAAACCCATTTTAAGGAAACCCATTTCAAGGAAACCCATTTCAAGGGAAGCAGCAAGCAGCAGCAGGCAGCCCAGGGCCGCTGCTGCGCCTCGCCTCCCCTTGCCCGACGCCCCAGCCAGCCCGTGCTCACATTTGGTCAGGAGGCGGCGCAGGATGCCCTTCTTCTGTCCGGCAGCCTCCTGTACGGCAGCCATTGGGAGTTCGGAGTTGGGAGTTGGCGGCTTCGGTTGTGTTACGCAGCGGCATGGAATCGGCGTGGAAGGGAGATCGGACGGGGATGGGCAGGGCAGGGCAACCGCCCGGGGGCGCGGAAAGCGGGAGCGGCAGAGTCAGTGATGCGCACACCTGCTCAGCGCTGAGCAGGCGCGGAGCAGACCCGTGCAGTGTCGTGCAGCGTGCGCCCTGCAGAGGGCCTTATGTGTGTCCAAGGACTTCAGACAGCGTGAGGGGTGAGCGCACATCTTCCGGGTCGTGGAGCCTGAGGGGTGAGGGCACTGGCTAACCCCTGACCCCGGTCTGTGCCCTATCCTAGGTTCCTGGCGCGCTACCGCTAACCCCAGGCCACCAAGAAACCCTGCGGGCAACCAGGAGGAGCAAAGTCCCCACCTGCAGCTGCTTGGGGTCCAATTCGCCCACGCCGTACGGGTCGTACTCGCCGCTGTCCAGATCGCGAGGGGTGTAGGCGGCCATGGCTGCTGCCGTCGAGGGGCTGAGAGCGGGTCCGCGGCGGGCACGCGACTAAGGAACGTCCGGGAAGACGTTCTGGCCAGGACAGCGCGCCTTTGAAATAGGATGGGCACGAAGGCTAAAAATTCTTTGCTGGCTTTGTCGTCCTCGTCGCCTGCAGGACAGCACAGCAGGGCAGCACAGCAGGAATAAAGCCAGAAGGCAAAGCGGATGGAAAGCGGGAAAGGAAAGCGGAAGGTCAACTGTGCAACTGGATGCTTCCGCATCTCGTCGCGAGGCAGCAATCCACTATATCCGGGAAGCTGCTGCTGGCAACCTGCGCCCGAAATCGGGTCAGGTCGGGTCCCCGCGTTGCGAAATCGGAGGCGATGGTGCTCAGACTGTTGCCGGAAACGAGCTTTCGCCAAGCCCAGCATATCCTTCGCTTTAAGCTAAGCAAATTCAACGGGAAGGGCATCAAGGCTGTTGTGTGCTGGGAAAGCCGCGCGCCGTTAGGCCAGGAGAGACTGCTCGTGACTACCTTGACTGCCGGCGCACCTCTTTGCCGAAGTACTGGGCGCGACACCAGATCGCCGCGAGGTCGGTCTACGTGTTACTGATCGCACCAAAGCTGAGCCACCGGAAGGCTTATCGAAACAAGTCAGGCTGTGGAGGTAAAGATGGTACAAGAAACGCCGTTTGGACAGATACTGCCGGGATCACAACATATACCATCCGCTTGCTGAAGTATTTCCGTGTATCATCCGTTGGTACAGTGTGTAGGGCAAGGCCGCTGAAAGCCGGCGTCGTGGATCATCTCCGGGAGCTTACGACATCGCTTCCCGCCAGGCCAAAGCGCGGTGACCATGCGACCCAAAATTTGCCCGATGATCCGAAACCAGGAGAACGGAACGCAAGCATCCCGCCGCGTGCGCTGAAGGTCGATCTTTGTTAATGTCGCTATTTTTGGGCTAAATTGCGCTTCTCAAGTTCATCTGGCCCTATCTGGCAGCTTCTCGGCCGACCCGCGGGCCGCTCTCAAAGCAAAATCATCTGGACGAATGACTGAAGCTGCCCGCGGTCAACAGCAGGTAGTATTATGCTCGATTCTTTTGTATTATTTTCCAATCCCTTGCCGCCAACTATCAGGCTCGTTGCCTTGGTAATAACAACTTTTAAAAACGCCTGCCATCAATCGATTCGTTCAGCCGCCTTCACGCATATCTGTCTAGAGTTTTAAAGAATTTTCCATCACAATATTGTGGCTCGATCAACTATGAAGGCAACGGTGGCGCCCTCCGCTGCTTTCCGGCAGGTGGCTTCCCTCCGCGAAGACGACCGCTCGGCACCCTCCACTTCGTCGGCTCTGCACCAGCCTTCGTTGGCCTCTTGCTCCGGCACTAGTTCAGGTCTGGGCGCCCGGAACCCGCGGCCCGACACCCGGTCCGTCAGGGGACCGCACACCGCCAGCCCTCGAAGACCCCACGACGGCGCCGACATCAGCAATGCGCCTCCTCCTGG
This sequence comes from Pleodorina starrii, assembly GCA_030267565.1. Classification (NCBI taxonomy): domain Eukaryota; kingdom Viridiplantae; phylum Chlorophyta; class Chlorophyceae; order Chlamydomonadales; family Volvocaceae; genus Pleodorina; species Pleodorina starrii. The sequence goes on from BRXU01000034.1 coordinate 755,683, forward strand.
CAATGACCCGCCTGACGGAAGCACGGGCGCTGCTGGTGACGGCGGAAACGGCGGAACCGCTGCCGGCAACCCTCCTGACAGCCAGCGCGCCCGCGGCCGCGGCCGCCGCGGGCGCGGCAGCGACGAAGGCGGCCGCGCAGATGGGGGGCCCCGTGGCGGCGCTTTCCGGCGCTTCCGCGAGCAGACGTACGACGTGTTTCGTCCGCAGCCCACCCTCCCTGGCGCCCTTGCGGTGCTGGGTCTGCTGTTCGCGTTGGGGCTGGGGCTGGGCATCCCGCTGCTGCTGGCTTCGCTGCGAGTGGTTGAAATCCGGATCCGCTACGACAACGCGGATCCGTTGGCCACCGCCGCTGGCGGCAACATTAGCGACGTAGGATGGGATCCGCAGCGGGCGCTGTGGGCCTCCGGTGACGACGGTGTACGGCAGTCCTTGACGCTGACCGTACCACGCGCCATGCGACCGCCCATCTTCGTGATGTACGAGCTTGAGGGGCTGTACGGCACCCACAAGCGCTACGTTCGCAGCGCTAGCTGGGAGCAGCTCAAAGGAGGTCACCCGCCGGCCAGCTCCCTCGACATGTACGGACGCCGCAGTACCAAGTGCAGCGTGATTAGTTGGTTGGTTGGCAGGTTGTTTGGTTGGTTGGGTGGGTGGTTTAGGAGCAGTGTCACGTGCCATCACTTCCTCGACGTCCGTATGGGTCGGGAACATGCGGTTCACGTTGGGTCCCGCTTCCGGTTCCGGTCCCAGCCGCCGGCAACCTGCCGCCGGCAAATCGGCCCCGCCCGAAAACGATACTTCCGTCTCGCGGCTAAGCCGCCCCGCCATCCCGTCGCCACCCCGCCGCCCCGCGCCCTCGTCTCATGCAGCTGCCAGCCGCGAGTTTACTTGGGCGGCCGGCCCAACGCCTCACTGCCCTCCTCCGGCCTCATACACCCCTGCGGTCTGCGAGCCACCTCCCTCTTCAACGACACCTTCGCCCTGGAGGCCGATGCAGCCACCTGCGGCCCCGCTGCTGCTGCTGCTGGCGGCAGTAGTGGTGGGGTTAGCGGAGCGAGTGGAGGCAGCGGTGGCGGGAGCAGCGGTTCCGTCGGGGGCCGTCGTGCCGCCGGCAGGCTGCTGCTGCTTCAGCACCAGACCGCGGGGACGGCGACGGCATCGCTGCTGCTTGGGCGCCGGTTGCGCCAGCAGCAGCAGCAGCAGCAGCAGCAGCAGCAGCGACCCGAGTCGGCGGCGTTGAGGCCCGACGGCGCCGGGCGGCAGTTCGCGCCGCTTGCGCTTGACGAGCAGGGAATCAAATGGCCGCTGGAGGTACGGCACCTGTACGGCATGTACAACGCGACGAACCTGAACAGCGTACCGGCGCTGCGTACGGGCGGCGGGTTGGACGAGCCGGTGGCGGCGGAGGGGCACTTCCAGGTGTGGATGCGGCCCAGCGCCAGGTACGACAAAACGTACGACAAATCGTGCGCGAGGGTGGTTTGGAGACTGGGGGTGTGCTGTTGGGACAGCCGTCATGCATGTACGGAAAGTGCAGCCTGCCAGGCAGCTGTGCGGCCTCAACTTTCTTCGGGGTCAGTGGGTCGGTGGGTCGGTGTCAGTCAGTCGGTGATAGCGGAAGCGGTTTGCAGACGGAGGGCCTTACGGTAATGGCCCCATAGGGCTCCAGTAGTGCATAGGGCCCCAGGGAGGGGCGTGCGTGTGCGCCGATCGCCTTGACCAGGTTATCCAGGCAGGCACCCTGACAACCCTGATAAGGGTGTCTGGCGTTCCGAAGGACTCGGGATTACCCTCCGTGGTAACGACTGAGAGCAAGGTGGGCACGCACCTTCGCTGGCAGCAAGAGCCGTGTTGGAATTCGCATGCCCTGTTGTTGGATATTTGATCCAAACCTTCGTCCCTCGCCTGCCCGCCCACTTGCGTACGTGCAGGCCCACCGCGCTCAAACTGTACGGCGTACTGCACGAGCAGCTACCGGCGGGCTGCGTGCTGCGGCTGCACGTGGCCAACCGCTACAACTCGTACGGCTGGGGCGGCGCAAAACGTGTCGTATTGACGACACAGTCGTGGTACGGCATGCGCAACCTTGTGGTGCCGTGCGCGCTGCTGGCGGTGGCGGCGGCGGCACTCGCGTCGGCGGCGCTGCTGCTGGGTCTGAGCACGTGCCTGAAGCGGGCCGCGTAGCGTCTCCATCCCGGCAGCTCCGGTGTACCGCAGTACCGGCCAGAGTCAGAGCCACGCAGCGGCCCGGACGCTTCCCTTCGGGTTGAGGAAGTTAGCTGCCCTCCCGACACATCGTGTCAGCGTGCTCGCAGACAGCCGTAGTCGCAGGAAGTGGGCAGCAGGCCGACGTGGAAGGGTGTTGGGAGCGACGGGAGGGACCCCGCGTCCTTTCGATCGATTCGGATTGGGACACGGCGTGGACAGCGCGGGGGAGCTGATCTGAGTTGGGATGATGGGAGCCATATTGCTGCCAAGTGCTGCGTGGGGTGTATACCTGGAGGCGGCGTGTTGAAGCACGGCGGCTGTGGCTTTTGGGTTGCGTGAGCAGCTTGGATGTGGATGGATGTGCCGTTGTGTGCTTCTTTATCATGGTATGATGCGTGCCGTCTGGTGGCCAGCGTGGAATGGGTGTCCGCTAGGTAGAGCGGCACTTCGGGCTTGGCCACGTTCGCTCGGCAGCTCAGGCGCGCTTGCCCGATGATTGTCCAAGACAACTTAATGCGCTGACCTCATTTAAAATGTTGGTAGGACAGCTTGTTGTACTGCCTCCTTCCGGCCATGTAACGCAATGGCAGTGCCGAATGCAACCACCGCAAGTGCCACGGCCTCCATAGGTCCTGATAAACAATTCGGCCAGTTCGTCCTATCGCACCTAGTCTCTGAAAGCGTAAGCATTGATTGTTGCTTGCTCGAAAGTTGCTCGACACATCACACCAGGGCATCACACATTGGAACGTACGTACGTCGTACGGGTGCCGTTTTTCTGAGCTTTGAAGCCTTTGGGTACGCTATGAGCCGCAATGGCCAGACTACGCTATGAGCCGCAATCAGATTCAAATTCTTACTAATCATTCTGCTTTATAGGATAACGACTGACGTTCTTGTGTTCAAGTACTTGACTCGACAGACAATCGCGATGACTGCCGCCATCTTTAAAGCTATTTGCTTACTTGCAGCGGTTATAGTTGCTTCTGCTGGCTACAATGAGACAGCATTACGGTTGATGTACGGGTCTGTTGTGGACTGGGTGCACTTCAGCCCTCGCGTCGACATCAGGCAAGCTTGCATTCTCAACGAACCTATGCTTATCAGTTTATCTGTGAACTTCTGGGAGTGCCCTCTCCACGCAGCCAGCCGTGCCGAAATGGACATCCGCTGCGCATCGCCTACTTCACACGCCACAGCGGCACCCTATGGGACTGGATTGCGGTGGCAAGCCACTTGGGAGCACCATGGACACGGGTTAACCCCGGCCTGTAAGTAGATGCTTGGATATGGGGTGTTGCAGGGCCGTTTCCAAGCGCGGACAACAGGCAGCTCAAGTGAAACCCATGCTGAACGCAAATGCGATGCGAGGGCTCCATACTTGTCAGCATTTTTTTCTTTCCAGCCAACAGCACACCCCATGGCCAAGCGCAGCTGCTCCCCTTGGCGTGCTGCAGGTTCCAAGCGTACGGTGTTAACACGACGGCGGCAAACGCCATTTGGGCGCACCTGGGCCATATGCTGTGTCACATGTCCGACATCCTGGTCTTCAGCGATACCATTCCGGACGCGCGGCCGCTGCTCCAGGGCGGCTGCACGACGCCCACCATCTTGCAGGTGGGGGACTGCACGGCTTTGCTGCGGCCCGCTACCGTCGCTTCTCAGTGCGCTCTAAAACAGCGCTGAGCCAGCCCACCGCGGCCCACAGCCCGGGGCAAGGATTCTGGCCCACAACTACCAGACCTGGTCGAAGTTGGAGCACGGAGGCGCTGTCGTGCCCTGTCGCTGCCGGCAAAGACTGCTAGGGACCTTTAGCAGGACAGGCTGGAGGAGAGGCCCCCTCCCTCGTCCCGTCCCGTCCCGTTCCGTTCCGTTCCGGTGGCCCCTCAGCCGCCCCGTGTCCTTCCGGGTTCTTTGCAGTCCTGCCGGCACAGCCCGGATCGGGTTTGGAGCGCTGGCGGTAACCTGGGCGGTGCTGGATCCGGCATCCGCTGCCGACATGGGAATATAGGGGAGGGGAAGTGGGAAGCTGAGGGCCGAGGTTTACGCCCTGGCTCGCCCGCCTGATGCCCTTGTGTCCCCACCGCCGCTCGTCCCAATCGTGTCCCCTGCGCCGGTCCGGTGGGTCGGTGTCCTGTGTGTGTGGGCTGTCACCGCCAGATCACCAACCGCTTCGACTACGGCATCTCGCCCGATGACCAGGACGCCTACCGACTGCTCATGTCGGAGGCAGCCACGCGGAGGCACGTGTGGTGGGTGGTCAACAACCCATACGAGGTGCTCTTCATCTCCCAGTGAGTACCAACAGCGAGTGGGTGGGTGGGTGGGTGGGTGGGTGGGTGGGTGGGTGCCGGCAGCGACCGACCGACCGAACCCACGCGCGCCTGATGCGACTCCCCTGCGACCCACGGGTCATTATCAATCATTGCTCGTCCATTTGCAGGCGCGGCATTAAGCTGCCCCTGGACCGGCTGCTGCTGCTGCGGCCCGTGGGGGAGTGCCTGCTGCCGTCCGCCCTGTCGCTAACGCGGGAGCGGCCCCGCGTGGCGCTCGTACAGCCAACTGGGTCGTACCATCTTGAAAACACGGTCATCGCGCCGTGGATCCGGAGCCAGAATCTTTCGGACTATGTACGGATGTACCGCCAGCACTACGGCGGGCCCACCGTACTGGCGCACCATCGCGGCGTCATCACGGTGCCGTACCAGGTGGGCCCGGGAGTGCAGCACGCGGGAGGAAACAAAGTGGGCGGCTGGCAGAGGTGGAGGTGGAGGCGGAGGTGGAGGTGGATGAGGACGGGATCAGTGTGCGGCAGGCTTACGAGCACCTGCCCCTCTGGCAGGCGAAGGGAAGGCGGAGCCGTGCCGCTGGCACATCGTGTGGGGAGGCCGAGTGAGAGTGGTTTGCGATGCCCATGCATGCATGCGGCATGTAGTGGGCTTCTGCTTGGGGACGGTGTCGCGTCCGGAATGTCCGCACCTGCCCTGCGTACCCATGAACCGCATTGTTCGTACTGTACTGTACTGCACTGTACTGCACTGCCCGTGCAGACGTCGGTGATGAAGATGTACGAGGGCCTCAGCGCGGGGGCGGTGTTTATAATTCCCAGCCCCGCCTTCTTCCAGAAGCTGCTGCAGCAGTACAACGACGAGATCATGGTATTCTGCTGTAGGTAAGAGCCGAGACGAGCGGAGCGAGGTGCGGAGACGTCAATGGGACTTAACGAGGGACGCTCGTCCACTTCGTGGACGAGCGTCCCCCCATAAGGCCTCCGGCCGTGGATAAGCCCCGCCCCCCGCACCCCCCCCCACACGCACACGCACACACGCAATGTACCATGGCTGCTGGGTCCACCCTGAGGTGCCCTTGTTGGGTGTGGTGCCCCCCTCGCTGCACCGGTGCAGGGACCTTCTTCGCGACCGGCCCGCGGACTGGCAGGAGTTCTTCGACTGGTACCACAAGGACTTCATCGCCTCCCACATACTGTACGACTCGTGGGAGGAGCTGCACGCCATCATCCGCGGTGAGATTGAGATGTTGATCGCGATTGATCGCTTTTTGTCGGCTTTGAGTGCCGCCGCCGCCGTCGTCGCCACCGCCGCCGGCTTGCGGCCCCGGTTAACCAAAGCGCGCAACCTTCGCCTTCTCCAACCCTTCACCAACCCATACTTCTTTCCCAAACTTTGCCCTCCCTGCCGCCCTGCCGCCCTGCTCCTTCTCCGCTCCGCCGCCATGCTCCCGCCCTTATCTTCCCTCCTGGCGTTCGCGCTGCCCCCATCCTGATCCTATTCCTCCACCCCTCCCTCTTGTCAACTCCGCCTCCTCCTCCGCCTCCTCCAGATCGCGAGAGGTCCCACCGGTTGATCGAGGAGAAGCGGGCCATAGGTATGGAGGCCATGCGCCGCTCTCGACAGAACACGCTGGACGGCTACAGCTCGCTCTACCGCTCCGTCAGCCAGCAGGCGTGCGAGGCCAGCGGTGTAGCAGACGTGCTGTCGGCGGGCTTTATTGGCAGGCCGCTCGGGTGAGGGGGACGAGAAGGCGAGGGGAAGAACCTAGGCAATTGCATCGAAGAGGACGTGTGAGGTGGGGATGAGGTGAGGGCAGGGCGGGGCGGGGCGGGGGCTGCCCCTGTGCCTTTGGCTCTGCTGATTCATAGAGGGGGCAGGGCAGCGACGGAGAAGCGGTGCCGGGAGGGCGGTGGCGGCAGAAAAGGAAACAGCGGCCCTGGAGGTCAGCGGCGACGTCTGCGGCGGCCGGTGCCCGGCGACATCCCGGGTTGACTTCCGCTTTCGAAAGGGTTGGTGGTACACGTTATCGGCAAACGCAGCTGCGTTGACAGCGTGCTGCTGCTGGTGCTGCTGCTGGTGCTGCTGCTGGTGGGTTTTCAGGCTGGCGCTGGCTGCGGGGCGGGGGAAGGGCCTTCTGCGCGGGATGGGGTTAGTGGCGCCTTGGAAAGCGGATGGCGGCTTGGAGGTGAGAGAGTCATCGGACAGTAGGGACACCGGGTGCATCGAGAGGGGGCAGGGGCGGGAGAGGCAGAATCAGGCGCACAACCGAAGGCCCGACTGCGGCTGCGTTGCGGCCGCCGCCCCTTGGCGGTCCCTGGGCGAGCGTGTCCTTGCCCGAAGGGGCTTATGTCGCTTCGGGGTTACAGCAGCACCCTTTGGGGTTCACGTTCTGAGAGAGGGAGAGAGAGAGTGTGTGTATGAGAGAGTGTGAGAGTGTGAGTGTGGCTGTGTGAGAGAGAGAGAGAGTGGAAGATAGCGAGAGCGCGCGTGGATTGTTCGGGCGTGGTGAGCGGGCGTGTTTTCGGGCAGAGCAGCGATTCGTGAGGCAGCGGCCCCCGGTGGGGCAATGGGGGGTAAAAAATGATACCGCAGCGGAGACGGAGACGGGGGGAAGAGCCCTTGGTGTTGTGCGCGATGGAGGAGGCTCTACCTGGGTGCACCGGGCGGAGGGGAGCTTGGGGAGTGGGCAGTAGATACCCCGGTACACAAACGTTGCCAGATGGCCATTGGGTGTGTGTATAGGGCATCTGCATAGCAGGCATGACCATATGTACAACATTCGGCGGGCGGGTCTGCGGGCTCGATGCGTATACCGGGGAAGGGGGCGTGTGGGGCTCTTGCGGTGCAGGGCACCCGAAGTCTCAGTCTCATACCGGCGCCGAGGTAACCAGCGCAAATCGATGACGTATTCGATCATCGAATTGATGGTCGTACCAGCCGCGGCTGCTGCTGTTGCACATGACACATGATGCACCACCTGCATTGCAGCCGCCACACCGGTACCCCAAAATCCTCTGTTGAGGCTGGAATGAACCGCTGGACGCCGGTCCTTCTACGTTCTAGAGCTGAAGAGAGTGATCGCAACGTGGAGCGAGGGGGCAGTGTGGAATTGTGGATGAATACGGTAGCAGTAGTACGATAGATAGTTAAGTCGTTGTAACAGTCGGCTCCGGAACCCCCTGAGGATAGCTCGGAGGTACAGCCGGCGGACCCGCGGGCGATGCACCCTGGTCCGCCAGTCTGCCTTGGCTTCACGTAGAAGCGTGAGAAGGCCACGTGGTTCCGGAGCTGACCCGTAGGCCAGTGACCCGTAGGTCAGCGACCCGTAGGCCAGTGACCCGTAGGTCAGCGACCCGTAGGCCAGTGATCCGTAGGTCAGCGACCTATAGGCCAGTGACCCGTAGGCCAGTGACCCGTAGGTCAGCGACCCGTAGGCCAGTGATCCGTAGGTCAGCGCCCTATAGGCCAGTGATCCGTAGGCCAGTGATCCGTAGGTCAGCGACCTATAGGCCAGTGACCCGTAGGCCAGTGACCCGTAGGTCAGTGACCCATAGGCCAGTGACCCTGACCCATAGGCCAGTGACCCGTAGGTCAGCGACCCGTAGGCCAGCGACCCGTAGGCCAGCGACCCATAGGCCAGTTACCCGTAGGTCAGTGACCCATAGGCCAGTGACCCGTAGGCCAGTGACCCGTAGGTCAGTGACCCGTAGGCCAGTGACCCGTAGGTCAGCGACCCGTAGGCCAGTGACCCGTAGGTCAGCGACCCGTAGGCCAGTGATCCGTAGGCCAGTAACCCGTAGGTCAGCGACCCGTAGGCCAGTGATCCGTAGGTCAGCGACCTATAGGCCAGTGACCCGTAGGCCAGTGACCCGGAGGTCAGCGACCCGTAGGCCAGTGATCCGTAGGTCAGCGCCCTATAGGCCAGTGATCCGTAGGTCAGCGACCTATAGGCCAGTGACCTGTAGGCCAGTGACCCGTAGGTCAGCGACCCATAGGCCAGTGACCCATAGGTCAGTGACCCGTAGGTCAGCGACCCGTAGGCCAGTGACCCGTAGGCCAGTGACCCGTAGGTCAGCGACCCATAGGCCAGTGACCCATAGGCCAGTGACCCGTAGGTCAGTGACCCGTAGGCCAGTGACCTGTAGGCCAGTGACCCGTAGGCCAGTGACCCGTAGGTCAGTGACCCATAGGCCAGTGACCCGGAGGTCAGCGACCCGTAGGCCAGTGACCCGTAGGTCAGTGACCCATAGGCCAGTGACCCTGACCCATAGGCCAGTGACCCGTAGGTCAGCGACCCGTAGGCCAGCGACCCGTAGGCCAGCGACCCATAGGCCAGTGACCCGAAGGTCAGTGACCCATAGGCCAGTGACCCGTAGGCCAGTGACCCGTACGTCAGTGACCCGTAGGTCAGCGACCCGTAGGCCAGCGACCCGTAGGCCAGTGACCCATAGGTCAGTGACCCGTAGGTCAGCGACCCGAAGGCCAGTGACCCGTAGGGCAGTGACCCGTAGGCCAGTGACCCGTAGGTCAGCGACCCATAGGCCAGTGACCCATAGGCCAGTGACCCGTAGGTCAGTGACCGGTAGGCCAGTGACCTGTAGGCCAGTGACCCGTAGGCCAGTGACCCGTAGGTCAGTGACCCATAGGCCAGTGACCCGGAGGTCAGCGACCCGTAGGCCAGTGACCCGTAGGTCAGTGACCCATAGGCCAGTGACCCTGACCCATAGGCCAGTGACCCGTAGGTCAGCGACCCGTAGGCCAGCGACCCGTAGGCCAGCGACCCATAGGCCAGTTACCCGTAGGTCAGTGACCCATAGGCCAGTGACCCGTAGGCCAGTGACCCGTAGGTCAGTGACCCGTAGGTCAGCGACCCGTAGGCCAGCGACCCGTGGGCCAGTGACCCGTAGGTCAGTGACCCGTAGGCCAGTGACCCGTAGGTCAGTGACCGATAGGCCAGTGACCCGTAGGTCAGCGACCCGTAGGCCAGCGACCCGTAGGCCAGCGACCCATAGGCCAGTGACCCGTAGGCCAGTCACCCGTAGGTCAGCGACCCGTAGGCCAGTGATCCGTAGGTCAGCGCCCTATAGGCCAGTGATCCGTAGGCCAGTGATCCGTAGGTCAGCGACCTATAGGCCAGTGACCCGTAGGCCAGTGACCCGTAGGTCAGTGACCCATAGGCCAGTGACCCTGACCCATAGGCCAGTGACCCGTAGGTCAGCGACCCGTAGGCCAGCGACCCGTAGGCCAGCGACCCATAGGCCAGTTACCCGTAGGTCAGTGACCCATAGGCCAGTGACCCGTAGGCCAGTGACCCGTAGGTCAGTGACCCGTAGGCCAGTGACCCGTAGGTCAGCGACCCGTAGGCCAGTGACCCGTAGGTCAGCGACCCGTAGGCCAGTGATCCGTAGGCCAGTGACCCGTAGGTCAGCGACCCGTAGGCCAGTGATCCGTAGGTCAGCGACCTATAGGCCAGTGACCCGTAGGCCAGTGACCCGGAGGTCAGCGACCCGTAGGCCAGTGATCCGTAGGTCAGCGCCCTATAGGCCAGTGACCTGTAGGCCAGTGACCCGTAGGTCAGCGACCCATAGGCCAGTGACCCATAGGTCAGTGACCCGTAGGTCAGCGACCCGTAGGCCAGTGACCCATAGGCCAGTGACCCGTAGGCCAGTGACCCGTAGGTCAGCGACCCATAGGCCAGTGACCCATAGGCCAGTGACCCGTAGGTCAGTGACCCGTAGGCCAGTGACCTGTAGGCCAGTGACCCGTAGGCCAGTGACCCGTAGGTCAGTGACCCATAGGCCAGTGACCCGGAGGTCAGCGACCCGTAGGCCAGTGACCCGTAGGTCAGTGACCCATAGGCCAGTGACCCTGACCCATAGGCCAGTGACCCGTAGGTCAGCGACCCGTAGGCCAGCGACCCGTAGGCCAGCGACCCATAGGCCAGTGACCCGAAGGTCAGTGACCCATAGGCCAGTGACCCGTAGGCCAGTGACCCGTACGTCAGTGACCCGTAGGTCAGCGACCCGTAGGCCAGCGACCCGTAGGCCAGTGACCCATAGGTCAGTGACCCGTAGGTCAGCGACCCGAAGGCCAGTGACCCGTAGGGCAGTGACCCGTAGGCCAGTGACCCGTAGGTCAGCGACCCATAGGCCAGTGACCCATAGGCCAGTGACCCGTAGGTCAGTGACCGGTAGGCCAGTGACCTGTAGGCCAGTGACCCGTAGGCCAGTGACCCGTAGGTCAGTGACCCATAGGCCAGTGACCCGGAGGTCAGCGACCCGTAGGCCAGTGACCCGTAGGTCAGTGACCCATAGGCCAGTGACCCTGACCCATAGGCCAGTGACCCGTAGGTCAGCGACCCGTAGGCCAGCGACCCGTAGGCCAGCGACCCATAGGCCAGTTACCCGTAGGTCAGTGACCCATAGGCCAGTGACCCGTAGGCCAGTGACCCGTAGGTCAGTGACCCGTAGGTCAGCGACCCGTAGGCCAGCGACCCGTAGGCCAGTGACCCGTAGGTCAGTGACCCGTAGGCCAGTGACCCGTAGGTCAGTGACCCATAGGCCAGTGACCCGTAGGTCAGCGACCCGTAGGCCAGCGACCCGTAGGCCAGCGACCCATAGGCCAGTGACCCGTAGGCCAGTCACCCGTAGGCCAGTGACCCGTAGGCCAGTGACCCGTAGGTCAGTGACCCGTAGGCCAGCGACCCATAGGCCAGTGACCCGTAGGCCAGTCACCCGTAGGCCAGTGACCCGTAGGCCAGTGACCCGTAGGTCAGTGACCCGAAGGCCAGTGACCTGTAGGCCAGTGACCCGTAGGCCAGTGACCCATAGGCCAGTCACCCGTAGGCCAGTGACCCGTAGGGCAGTGATCCGTAGGCCAGTGACCTGTAGGTCAGCGACCCATAGGCCAGTGACCCATAGGCCAGTGACCCGTAGGCCAGTGACCTTAAGGTTTTAGGGGTTTTTGGGTTTTTGGGTTTTAGGGTTTTAGGGTTTTAGGGACCGTACTCCGTTACAGCTGCTGCCTGTGCACGTGCTCGGCCTTACACCCAAACCCTTTCTCTCGCGCAACGCCATTGGGGAGCACCTCACGAGGCCTTACCTACCCGGCGCCCTCGGGCAGAGCCAGGCCTCTATCCCGCTAGCTGCCAAACTCTACAGTCATTTACGTCGTAAACAACCGAACATGCAAGTCGCTCTTCTGCGGCAGATTTATTTGCCACGTGATGTATGTTTGGCTGAAAGGTCTTGCAAATTGTGAAAGTAGGGGCGGAGCCGCTATAGCTAAATCGGGCCAGTACGCTGCAAATATGCTCGCGAATGCAAACTTCCTTGCTTGTAGGCACGACCTTCCAAGAGATGTTTACAGAAAACGCTATACCGTTATTCGTGGCACAAAGCCCTATAGAGCGAGCAGCTGCCGTGTTGCACTTTGTGACGGGCCGCGATTCGAACGGTCAGCGCACCCTTTGTCGCGAACTGATTCCGTGGGTCCTGCAGAAGCATACAAACACATCTGTAAACATAGGAAAAAATAATGGATAATGTTTACGAGGGGAAGAAGGCCGCCATTTCGACATGGAGGCCACCTTTGCGACGCACACGGGACTCGGCGACTCGCAGCCTCTCAAGATGCACCTGACGTACACAACAGCCTCAAGCCGCTTCCGGTTGCTCAGGCCTCACTTCCACCAACTGTATAAATTCTCAGCCCCAAATCTAACATTATGAGTTCCAAGCTCAAAGAGCCGCTTGCAAGCCTGTACGCATACCCGAACTCGACGCACCGGTCGATACGGACGAGATACCTACGAACCTACCCTGTCGCCGGGCTTAGTTCGCCGGAGCTCAATAGCATTACAATTGTTTGTGCAAAAATTATATTCGTCTCATGTTATTACGCACATAGTTGCGTTATCGCACCTTGGGCGGCTGCAGCAACGTTCGCAACTTTCAGATCGGACTTGCTTAAGACTTGCTTGTGCAATCTGACCGCAAGTGCACAATACAGATAGCCTCTTCTGTCGCTTACTAGCTCAACTCACAGGCCGCGGCGGCTGACAGTGTGTCGGCGGGGGTCCATTTCCACGGGGGGACTGCACGTAACAGCAAAACCGGCTGTATTGCGAGATGGGAGAATTGCCAGGTCAGGAGGCATAAAATATAGCGCAAGGGAGATGGCGGGGCAGCCAGGTGGCAGTTGAGGAGGTGGTTCCAGTGGAGGCTGAACCGCCCTTCCAGGCTCTTGAAGACCGCCATGGGCGCGCTTATCCTGGCCCTGCGATGCTCTCGTAGCTTGCCACGTGGAAGCTACCACCTTGATCTCCCCGCCTCGCCGTTGCGCCCCGCTGCGCCCTCCTTGCCAACCCACAGGCTTCCAACCCACTGCCAACAAGGCTCCATCGTCAGCCGCTGCTGCTGCTACTGGCCGCGGCATCGAAGACATCCTCCTGAGCCTCAGGAACGAGCGCCTGCGACTGGAAGCAGCGGCGACGGTGACGCCCGAACAAGCCGTGTCCGCCTACACCCGCGCCGCCCAGCTCGTTCATTTGCTGCTGGCCGTTGCGGAAACGTCGCCCATCCGCAGTCAAGCTCAGCTCGGACGGCTCATCTCCACTGTCCCCGACCTCTTCCGTGTGCTGAAGAAGCGGAGCTGCAGAGCACAGGCACAGGACATCCCGCTGCTGCTGCTGCGGTTCAAAGTGTTTAGCCACACGGCGGCGTTGGTGGACGCCATGCTCGATGCGTACGACCGCGTGACGTCAGCTGCTGCAGCGCCGCCGCCGCGGCGGGGCCGCCAGCCGGGAAGGCCTCGAGGCGCCCGAGGCGCCGGCGGCGGCGCCCCCTTCGATATCCACCTGTTATTCGGCATCTCGGAGGTGGTTATCCGTCTGATCCAGGGGCTTGTCAGCACCGTCGAGTTTGTGAAGCGGCAGCCCCCTGTGATGACGGCGCCGGGCACTGCTGCGGGTGCGGCCTCCGTCTCCGCCTCCTCCACCGCCCCCGCCTCCGCGGCCGCTGCCTCCACTTCCCTGGAGCAGCTGCTGGCGGACGTTGTGGCGGCGGTACGACCGCTGTCGCGAATCCCTGCCTTCGTGCAGCGAGAGCTGTGGCCGCGGTCCGAGCGGGCGACGGCGGCGGGCCGCCGCAGCACCAGCAACCGCGACAACGACGACGACGACGACGATGACAATGAAGATGGGCCCGTTTGGTGCGGTCTCCAGCTCCTGCTCTCCATTGTGAAGCTCCTGAGGGGGTCACTGCAGGTGGCGGTCAACCTGGCGGCGGCCCGCCCCGGCGGCGGCGGCGGCGGCGGCGGCAACGCCCTCAGCTCAGTCGGGTACCTGGACAGCCTGGTTCAGACCCGCCTTCTGGCCTCCCTCACTGCTGCGCTGTCGGCGGCACCTCTAGGGTCCACCATCGTCATAGACACGGTCGGATACCGCAAGCAAGACGTTGATGTGCAGTACTGCTGGCTCGTCTTAATGCGGGAACTCAGCGACGCCATTCCGGCCCTGGGCGCTGCGGCGGCGGCGCCGCTGGATGCTCCCGAGGTACGGCAGCTGCAGCGGGAGGCGCTGAGGCAGGCCGCGGCTGCCGCGGAGCACTTTGCGCCGGCGGGGCGCCAGGCGGTGGTTGGTACCTGCGGCGGCAGCGGCCACGGCGGCGGCGGCGGCGGCGGTCGCAGCACGGGCGCGGGCGCGGGTGCACCTCCCCAGCACTGGCTGATGTTCCAAATCGACACTCTAACTACGCCCCTGAAGATCCATGTTCCCTGGCAGCAGCAGATGGCCGATCATATGCGCGCGTGTGTCCAGGCGGCGATCCGCCCCATCGTGCAACTCGACCGCCACGGCCACACCGCCGCCGCATCCCGCCTTGCACAGCGGCTTTTCCCGTGCCGTACAGAGGCGGCGGCCCTGACGGCTGCGGTGTCAGCGGCGTTGCACGCGTGTGTGGACGCGACCTGGAGCAGCGCCGTCCGGCCAGGGGAGGGCGGGGACGAGGGCGGGGGCGAGGGCGAGGGCGACTCGGCCTCACTCCCAGCGGAGTCGAGGCGGGCTGGCGCGGCGTCGACAGTCAAGGCGGCTGAGCAGGACAAGGACCACATTTCCCCGCAGAAGATGGCGATTTGCGGCCTGGATCTGGCGCGGGCGGTGGCGCTCCGCATGGCGGGTGCGATGGAGGAGGAGGAGGAGGCTTGCCTGCCGGACCTGCTGGAGGCAATGGCTTGGCTGGCGGGGGTGGGCGCAGCGGCTGGGGCCTCGGAGCTGGAGCCGGGCCAGCCGACGGTGGCACTGCCTTTGCTGTCGATGCTTTCGGCGTTTGTGGATGGCGAGGCGTTCCTGCAGACGAAGCCAGCGAGTATGCAGGGTGGGTGTGCGGGTGTGCGGGGCGGAGGGTGCGGGGCACAACGGGACGTGGGCCTGGAGCTGGAAGCAGCGATGCGATGTGAGGCCTCTCCGGGGCGAGGCGAGGCGGTGGCGGTGACGCGCAGCGGTGACGGTGGCTGTGGGAGGCCGAACGATGCGGCTGCTGCTGCTGCTGGGCCCAGAATTCGGTACAGCAGTGCGACAGAACGACAGCTCGCGCCGCGTCGGGCGGATGTGCAAGCGAGAGGGCGCTCCATGGATTCGTGTGGAATGGGGCCTCGGCCTACCGGTACCGTATTTCGCCGTCTTTGCCTCCTACATTCCCCCTTCCCACGTAACACAATGGCTGACCCCCCCCTCCCTCCCTCCTTCCTTTTCCTGCGCTGCCTTCTCCGTCCCGCCGCCGTGACGGCTCCACAGCCGCCATGCTTCTCAATTCCGGCGCTTCATCCTGGTCCCAGCTCAGCCCCGAAACCAGGGCGCGATGCCTAGGGCGGCTGGCTCCCACGGACCTGCCGCGGTCGCTGAATGCGCTGCTGCGCGCCGCAATCGTCCAGGGCGACCTGGGCCCGGACTTCCAGCGGCAGCAACAGCAGCCGCAGCTGGCGCCTCGGCAGCAGCTTGAGCGTCACGTGGCACCCACAACGCTCACCCCAGCGCTGGGGGAGTTGCTGGGGCCGCTTCTCTGCGCGAGTTGGGAACGCAGGATCGTACAGCAGCAGCAGCAGCAGCAGCAGCAGCAGCAGCCGGCCAGCTCCAGCAGCAACGGTGGTAAGGGCGTTGGCGCTTCCGAGGACGCTGACAATTCGTGGCGAGTGCAAGAGGAGCTGGGGTTGCTGATCACCGCCCTCAAGCTGCTGCGGCGGGACGTAACCTCAGCCGCTGCTCAGGGCCATGGGGCCAGCGCGCTGCAGCCGCCGCGGCCGCAGCTTCATCAGAATATCCCACGGCTCAACCTGGCGTGTTTCATCGCGCAGCTGGGCTTGTCCGACCAGGGCCTGCCGCGGCTCCTGAAGCAGATGGGACGAGCCGCCGCAGGAGGCGGTGCCGGTGCGGTCGCGGCCGTGGCCGACGCAGAGGTCGAGGTGGTGGCGCAAGCGGTGGCAGCGTGCGGCTGCGCCGCTTTGCCCGTCTTTGAGCAACTGTTGAAGGCGGCCCTCGACGGACTGGGACCGGGACAGGCGGGAGGTGTTGCGGGCCTGGTGGCGGGGCGCGCGGCTGAACCGGAGCTGGAGACGTCTGCGGCAGCGGCGAGCAGTGGCGGCGGTAGCAACAGCCCTGACGGAAGCAGAGCCAGCGGCGGGGTTCCCAGCGGCGGCGGCGGCGACAGTGTTGCCTCCTCGGGACTGGCGGATCTGGGCCGTGGCTTGTGCAATCAGGAGCCGGAGGACGTGGCCGCGTGCGTGGCGACTGCGGCCGTGGTCACGGTTACGGCGGCCGCGAAGCATCTGCCGGCGGAGGTGCTGCTGCCGCTGGCGCCGCAGCGACTGCTGATGTTGCTCGGGCGGCTGGTTCGGCAGCTCATGGAGCGGCAGCAGCAGCAGCAACAACAACAGCGGGACGCCGGCGGCTGGAGCAAGTTGACGGAGCACAATGTTGAGATTGCCATTCCTGTGTGTTTGACGGGGATCATGCGGGCCGTGGTGCTGCTGTCTGCGGACGAACAGCTGTTGCAGCGCTGCGTGCCGGGCTGGGTGTGGGCGGGGGCGGTACCAGGCACGCCACCAGGCGATCTTCCGGTAGCCAAATGCGGCTTGGGCGCGCTGGTGGCAACGCGGGAGGGCGAGGGTGGGCGGTGGGAGGCACCGCGGGGCCCGGTCGTGACGTTCTGTGTGGGCAGCTGCCCCGAGGCCGCGTTGCTGGGCTCACGGCGTTGGGAGGAGCACGAGCAGCACCGGGGGCAGGTGGTGGCGCTGGCCAAGAGTGCGGCGGTGCTATTGGGTGTGCCGGAGGGGCGGGCGTGGGAGGTGGTGGAGCAGGTGTGGGGCGCGGCGGCGGCGACGGAGGCGGGAGGCGATGGCGGCACGGCGGCGACGGAGGCGAGGGCGGCGGCGGCCATCATGTGGCCGCTGCGTCGGCTGCGGCTGTGCGACAATCCCTCTTGTGGCAGCTTTGGCGGCAAGAGCGAGGAGAGCCTCGCGCTTAAAAAGTGCGCTCGCTGCCGCGCCGTTCGGTATTGCAGCGCGGACTGCCAGCTGCAGCACTGGCCGGTGCACAAGGCGACTTGCAGGCGGTGAAGGGGTGGGGCAAGCAGCGTGCACTTGGGCTACACGGCTATATTCATTGTGGGACAACGCGCAGGTGTGCTACCGTTGGCCCGCAATGTCGTTTGGAGCAGACAAGGCGCGCATTGTGCGGATCGGACTTGACAGCTTTTGCCTGAGGCGCTCGGCAACTTCCCCGCCTGAGGGGCTCGACTGTATGCGGTATACACTGGAAAAGGGAGGTCGAGGCAACGCGGACGTGTGATGTGATGTGATGAGGTTTGGGGAATGGTGACGCGTGGGAGAGCAGGTGCTGGAAACCCTACACGCTCCTGAAGGTCCACAGTACGACAAGTCGGCCGAGTCGGTTCCGTTCCGTTCCTTGGGACGAAAGCTTTGGAGGCAGCCGACCTCGACCTCACCCGATTAACCTGCTCCGAATGCTCAGCTGTGGCTACGAGCCTGGGAGAGCCCTTGTCCCTGTGCGTCTACGAGAGTCCGCGTGCATTCTTTTTTGAATTTTGGGTTTTACCCTAAGATCCGCCCATCCGATTCGCCCGTGCAGCTGCACCCGGGTGGCCAGCACCCGGCTTGCTTCGGGGACGCTCCCAAAATGCACGACGAAGTCGACGCTTGATCATGTACATAAGTGCGGGGCCCGGCCCTCCCGAATGGGCAGCTCTACTGGGGGGGGGCAAACCCAGTGGAGGCCGATGCGCCTGATAGACCTCGTCCGCCGCCATTCGCTGCTGCCCCTCTCTCTCTCTAACTCTCTCTACACGTACCTAGCCCGTGAAACACACAAGCATAGCTGCCGATGCCAACTACCGATATCAACGACCTCGCGGCGATAAATGCGCTTCCTCTCAACAATGCGGACGAGACGACCTACGACCTACGCCACTCAGCCACACGCCTCCCTGACTGCTGTACACCCAAACGGGCACCGCTGCCCCCCAGATGTTCAACTCAGCCCCAGGGGGTCAACGCACCTCCGGCCTTCAGGTGCCGCGCGCCGCCGCAGAAGCCCCAGCTACCGCCGGCTCCGAAACCTTGACGACCCCGCTGTCCTGTCGGCTCTGCCCCAACCCTCCTCGCACATCCTGCCGTGCACCAACCGCCACTATCCCTGCCCCCGCCCCCGCCTCCGCCGTAAGCCCCGACCCGCTAACGCCGGCGTCGGCCGGAGTGCCATCCTGCGTCTGGGATTGCGGCAGCGGCAGCGCCGCAGCCGCAGCCGCCGCGGCGACGGCTGTGCCGTAGGTCTCTAGCAGCTGCGCTGTCATGTACTGCAGCTCGGGGTCGTCCAAAGCGGCCGCCAGCGCCGCCGCCGCGTGCAGCGCGCGCAGGCCGGCCGGCAAGCGGGCCGCAGGACCGCGAGGCGGCGCCGGCAAGCCCTCCCGTTCCTCGCCCATGCCGAGACCCCTCCAGCTGCCAATGAGCTGCACGTCTGGATCCAGATCCGCCGTTGCTGTTTCCAGATCCAGATCCAGGTCCACATCCGGTTCCAGGTCGAGATCCAGTCCGTCGCCGCTCCGAATCCGCACCTCCACCACCGCCAGCAGCGCCCGCAGCCAGGACCGAGTCGGCCGCACCCGCAGCGCTGCCAGAGCGCCCGCCAGATCCGCCAGCTGCCGTACAGTCAGCTCCGGCATCGCCGCCGCCAGGCGCTCCGCGACGGCGCCCACCAGCGCCGCGCTGACCGGCAGACCGCCGCCTCCGCCACCTCCACGACCACCTGGCTCCTCCCGGATGTGGTGCTCGGTGAGCGCCGCCACCGCCACCTGCGGGTGCGGCGGCTGCTGCGGCGGCGGCTGCGAGCCCGTGGGTTCCCGCATTCGTCGCCATCCGGGCCAGGCCAGCAGCCGTAGCAGCTCCAACAGCACCGCCGGCGGTGCCGCACACAGCTTTGCACCTCGCGCCACCGCCGCCAGGTTGGCCAGCCACTGGTGCGGCGGCGCCAGGCGCAGCAGCCGCCAGGCGCGAAGGTGCAGGAGAGCCTCGTCCAGGTAACTGTACGGCAGACGCGACTGCGACGCGGCCAGCAGCGCGCGCAGGTGGATGGCGGCGAGCAGCGGCGAGGGCGGCGGCGGCGGCGGCGAGGGCTTCGAGAGCCCGGCGGCTGGCGCTGTTGGGTGGGGAGTGGCCGCTCGCCTGGCCGCGACGAGTACGGCAACGCCGTACAGGCCCTGCGCGAACAGCCGCGCGGAGAGCCACCGCCGCCGTTGCTGCGCCGGCGCCGCGGCGGCGGCACTGCCACCGTTGCCGCTGCCGTACATGTCCCCGGCCGCCGCCGCCGCCACCAGCATCTTCAGCAGCCGATCCACGACGTTGCGGCCGGGGCGGTGCCGCAGCCGCGCCCAAGCCGCCGCCACGCGCGCCGCCGCACGGCCGTCCAGACGGCCGGCGGCGAGCAGCGGCCGCAGCGCGGCCTCGTGCTCGTCCAGCCACGCCGGCCCAGGTGAGTACGACAGGTGCGACAGGGCGGACAGCGACAGCACCAGCGCCTGCGCACTGCAGCCCACCAGCCGCTGCCGCAGTGCCGTACACAGCTGCTGCAGCCAGCGTTCCGGCACCACGGCGGCGGCGGCGACGCCGCTGCTGCTGTTGCTGTCACCATGCGCCGCCGCAGCGGCGGTGGCGGCAGCAGCGCCCTTGGGCCAGTGTGCCACGCCCACCAGCAGCAACACGAGGTCCTGCGCGCTGCCCCGCTGCAACAGCGGCCCGGCGGCCGCCAGCAGCGCCTGCCGTACACGGGCCGGCGGCGTGTGGCCCATACGCGCCGTGCAGTACGACACGAGCGCCAGGCTCTGGCACGTGGCGGCGGGGAAGGGCGCGGTTGTGCCGCCGCCCTTGCTCCGGACCGGAGGCAAGAAGGGATTCGGATTCGCTGCTGCGGCGGCCGCGTCATCAGGGCCGGCGGCGGCGGCGGCGGAAGGGGTGGTCGAGGTTATCGCGGTGGGGAAGGCACACTGCGACAACGCGCCGTCAAGCCAGGCAGGAGGCGCGGCGACGTCCAGCCGCCATAGCGCCCACAGCAGCAGCGACAGCGAGTGCGCGTCGGCGCGGCGCCCTGACGCCGCCGCCTCCACCGCCGCCCCCGGCGGTGCACCGCTCGCCGCGACCCACGGGTCATCATTCCCATGACTGTGCCCACCACTGTGCCGCACGTCCACTGCTGCTCCGAAACCGCCCGGCTGGTGACCCGCATCTAGCCACGCCTCCAGCAGCGCTCCCAGCCAGGCCTCCCCGGGTCGGTACCGCATCGCAGCAAGCGCCCAGGCCGCCGCCGCCAGGTCCCGCGGCGGGAAGGCCCTCAGCCAGTTACGCGATGCGGCCAGATAGCGCTCCAGCCAAACGTCGTCGGGTCGATAGCCCATCTTCGCCAGCGCATACAGCAGTGTGCTGTACGAACGAGAGCTGTGACCATACCGCCGTACTGCCTGTTGCGGCGGCAACGGCAACGGCGGCGACGGCGGCCGCTCGCGCCCCTGCCGCCAGCCGCCTGGCTCCAGGGGCAGCCGGCACGCCGCCAAGCCCACCGCCGCCAGCTCGTCCACCAAGTCGCTTCGGCCGACCCGTGGGTCAGTCGTCACCTCCGACCCCAGCTGCGCCAGCGCCGCCGCAATAATCGCCACGCCCGCCGCGTCCAGCTCCCCCCGCCGCGCCGCCAGCAACACCGGCGGCGTCAGCCGCGCCGCCAGCAGCTGCCGCAGCCGCCGCCGCCCAGAGGCACTGAAGGCCTCCGGCATGCGCGGCAGCGAGCTCACTACCGCCGTCAGGGAGGGCACGCTCAGAGACTCTACGGCGGGCAACACCGGCTGCTGCTGCTGCTGCTGCAGCTGCTGCAACGGCGGCGGCACCAGTGGCGGCGGCGGCGCGTGTCCGTCCAGCAAAGCCTCCAGATCGTCCAAGCAGCGGCACGCCCGCAGCGCAGCGCGAAATGCAGCACCCGCACCCGCAGAGCCCACAGCCCCAAACGAGCCGCCTTTTGGGCCGTCGGCCGTTGTCGAAACCAAGGCCTGCACGCCGTGCACGGACCCACCGGCCACCGGCGCTCCGCGGTCCGCAGCCTCAGGCTCTGCGGGCACGAGGGTCGACGGCTCCAGGGGAGGCGGCTGGTGCGGCAGGAATGGCTGAATCGATGCCGGGCAAGATTCCTGGGGCGGCGGCCCCGGCCCCGCGTCGTATCCCCGGGACTGCGCCGGCGCGCCGGGCCCGGGGTCCCAGGCGCGCCGTGGCGGCAGCGGCGGGGGCAGGTTCGGCCCTATCTCGCCCCCGCTCACCAAGCCTGCCCGCGGGTGTGCCTCGGGCGGCGGCGCTTGCGCGCCACGATCCGAGCGCCCCCCTCCCCCTCCCCCTGAGGGCTGCCGCCAACGCTCCGGCTGCTCCGGCGCCTTCCACCCTACGCTACCCGCGCCCTGCTGTCCATGTTGCTGCTGCTGCTGCTGTGATAATGGCTGCCGCGGCGGTGGCGGCGCCAACACCTCAGGCTGCTGCTGCTGCGGCAACTGCGGCGGTGGTGGGCTCCACTCAGGCGCCTCATCGTGCAGCTCAGCCGCAGGGATGGGCGCGGGAGGAGGTCCGCAGCTCAGCGCCGATGGGGCGGCCGAGGAGGACGCGAGCAGTCGCCCGCTGCCAGCGGCGTCGCCAGCGGGGCCAGCTGCCGCGACCGCCCAGGCGCCGCGCTGGGGCCGTTGGTTGCGGTGGCGATGTCCGCACTGCCACTGGAAACATCCGCACCAAGAGCAAGAAGACTGAAGAAGGAGGTCCCGTCTGCGCGGGGCGAGGTGCTGGGGTGCTGCCGGCCTGTGGGACTCGCCCTTCGCCTGCAGAGGAGGGGCGCACGGAAACAAGTCTTCGATCCAGGTTTGCACGGTTTAAGAAGTTAATCCATAGTTTTGACGATGTTTGTACATGCCCCCCGGCGGAGGCGCTGCTGCCGTCGATTTCCGGTCTGCAATTTGTGTGGTGCAAGCGTGGTTCGGTCGCTGTAAGCCAGCTCCACAGGACAGCGGCAAAAGGAACCATTCATTCGATGATTTTGAGAGACAATAAACCAAGAAATTGAGCAGAAACATTTGGGCTGTGCTTCAGGGCTCACCTGACAGCTAGCACCACGCGTGTGGGAAGCGTTTTGTGGACAATATATTTGGCTGGAATCGCGTAACACATACATCAAACACTATGATGAGTTGCTAAGCGTGCTCCTGTCGTCTTGGTGTCACGAGGCTTCAAAGCGCGCATACATCCCTTTCCAACGCATCAAATAATTTTTAATGGTATAATAATTTACAAATGAAGAAATGACTGAATGGATGCCTTTGGGATCAGCGGCTTGGTTGTACGTATTGTTTGGCGAGGAGCCTCGCGATCAAAATATTTGTGGACGCAGTACAACTTGAGTATAAATACGCAACGATTTTCATTTTGCAGTCAGAGAGTTGCAGCTCAAATGCAGGCTCCAGCTCCGAAACTTATCGGCGACCGACCCGGAGGTCATCAGGGTCATAAGGGTCACGTTGTGCTGGCCACGCTGGCAGTAATCTGAATACAGCCATCGAAATATCCACAGTCGAATGCGACCAGCAATGGAATGTAACAGCTGCGTTCTGCAAAGACGGGAGGTTTGTGGAGGTGCTGCGGTATCGAAATCTGTACCTATCTGTACACCGAGGACGTGGGGCGCATCATTGCAACCAAAGCTCTGTACACGTCCGGGCCTTTGAAGAGTTCGTTCACGTTCACGCCCCCGATGAACTATGTTGACCAGGCCCTGACCAGGCAACAGGGCTCAAAAGGGTGTCCCAAACACCCCAAGACCGTCATGCGTGTTCGTGTTACAGAAGTATCGTTGGTACAATGCGATGCAATCTGCGACCGGAAAGGGCCCGGTCGAACCTACAGCGCCGGAGCGGGGCGTGCACCTGGAGTTGTAGGGTTTTTTTAGTCAGCACATTCCTATTATTTCTCCTCCTCCTCCTCCTGCGGATCGGCAGCAAGAACGACAACCGCTTGTGCACTGTCGTCCGTTGCTGATGCCGTACAACACATTCACCTCCTGGAGGGTTTGGTGAACCCCCGGCGAAGCCCCCTGGCACACAGCACACACGGCACACCGCATGCACAATGGTTTTCAGACGCTGCAACCCTCTAATGAATGAACATGGCCGCTAGCAGAGCCAAGCGGGTACCGGCAGCAGCGCACCACACCCCGCACGACGCCTCCGCACTGACCGAGGGGCCCACACCAACAGCCGCTTTGGTTGGCTCCTGATCCTTCAAGAGAAGGGTGCACACTCGTTTTCTTCCTGTGTCCGACCACACCACGCAACCTCGCAACCGTAACCGCAATCGCAACAACCCCAACCGTTCCGGGACAGGTTCCGGCAACTGTCCAACTGCCGACCCTCGCCACCGCTCTCCGCGGCACCCGCAGGTATCCGATCATCATCCGGGTAGCACAGCGCAGCGCAGATTGGGGTAACGAACGGCACAAGAGCTCCGGAGGCGGCAGCAGCGCATAGGGACGCTTTCGTCCCTACGGACCAACGGCGCAGCACGTCCGACAACAGCGTACAGCGCCGATCCCTCGCTCAAGCCTCGCGCCCGCTCCAGCCCTTCCGCTGCCCCCAATCCCCATGACAGCACCAAACAAGTCAAAACCCCCCAAAACCGCAACCCGTCCTCCTCCCTTCTTTGCGCTGTGCACGTGCTCACCTCCCCCGGACGTTGCACCCGAACACCGACACCCTCCTTCTTAACAGACGATCAAAACCCCGACACCAACCCGCTCAAGGAGAAGCACTCCCGCGGCCCCCACACGAGACCACTGCCCCGCGCCTGCATCCCCCGCTCACAAGAAAACCTTGCCTCGCATATAAGGCCCTCCGGACCGCGAGTTCTCGCTTCGAAACGCCCTTGCCCCCTGGCCCCGGCCCTCCTCCGCCAATCCGCCCCCCAGCCAGACCCCAACACCCCGAGGGGCACCGCGAGTCCTTTCAGGTCGGCCGGCCGGCCCACAGTCGCAAAGTCGGGGGGGGCCACCGCCGCGGCCGCCGTGCCTGGACGGCCCAACTCCCGGTCCCTCGCAGCAGCAGCCACCCAGGGTTGCCACTGCCGCCCCTGCAGGAGCTACAGCCGAGCCGCTCTGTTGCTGCTGCCGCCCTCTGCTGCCGTATTCGCTGCCTCTGACCGGACATTTGACTGTTGCTGAGGTGGCGGATCAGCGACACGCGTCCGTCTTTTGCCTGTTTGCACTGCACTGCACTGCATGCTGCTGGCCGCCCCTGCAACCGCCACCACCACCACCACCACAGCCACCCCCGCCACCACCCCCGCCGCCGCCTGCCAGCTGCTGCTGTTTATGCTCCCCATCGACTTCCCCCAGCTCCCAACTCCCCATCTCACTGCATGCTGCTGGCCTCGCTGCCGTCTCCCTCCGTGATGGGTCGCAGAGTGGAGCCCATGGGCGCCAGACCCGCGTGCGCGCCGTGTCCGCCCTCCGCCATGTCGCCGTGCCGACCCGTCACCACCACCGCGCCGTCATCGCCGCCGCCCGCCACGCCCTTGACCACCGCCAGCGGACAGGGCGAGTTGTGCGACAGGTAGTCGGAGACGGAGCCCATGCCCACCAGCCCCAGCAGACTGCGAGTGATGGCGCCCATGCCGCGGCTGCCCACCACCATCAGATCTACGCCCTCGGACTGAGCGGAATCAGCGTGAGGGGGCGTGAGGGAGCATGGGAGTGAGAGGGCGCGACAGTGTAAGGGCGTGAGCGTGAGAGGGCGCGAAAGCGTGAGGGCGCGTGCGTGTGGGCGCGACAGCACGAGCGTCATCGCCGCCGTCAGCCCGGCCCCGCCCCGCCCAGCCCCGCCCACCTTGGCGTGCTTGCACAGCGCCTCCCCAATGTCTCCCGACGAGCTCCCCGGCGGCAGCGCCACCGTCGTGAGCTTGGTCTTGCCCACCCCCCGCCGCTGCGCCGCCGCCGCGCAGCGCTCCGCCACATCCTGCGCAGTCGCCTTCGCCGCCTCCGCCGCCTCGCGGTACTGAGCCGACTGCATCGCCGCCACCGTGGCAGGCTCGTCCAGGACCTGCCGTGCACGTGTGCGTGTGTGTATGTGTGTATGTACGGCAGGCGGGCCGGGACGGGTGCAGGGGATAGCAGCCGGGCTTCGTGAACGGCGTGCGCGCAATCAGGAAAAGGAGTACTGTAGTGGGATCAGCCATGTTTCCGTCTCTCTGGGGTATCGGTTTTTATCCTCCGCGGGACTCAGGAGGGTAAACGGGTCAAATACAGGATCCGGATCCGGATCCGGATCCGCGTTGGTGCCGGTTCTTCATGCGCTGCCTTGGCTGTGGCATCCTTCCGTTCCCACCCCAAAACTTGTCCAACCAATCAACCAACCAACCAACCAACCAACCAACCAAGTAACCCCTCCCTTTTAATCCACGAGACCGAAGCCAACCAGACCGAAGCACCCAGACCGAACTGACACAGCCCTCCCGCTACCCCCCCTCCTCCTCCTCCTCCTCACCGGGAACGGCACGGGCATGGCCACCGCCGCCAGCACCAGGTGGTCGTTGGGCAGCAGCGTGTTGTCTAGGGCCCACAGCAACGCAGCGTGGGCGTGGGGGGAGTCGTCGCAGCAGGCCATCACGCGCTTGGGCTGGGGTGGGCGGGGGCGGGGGCCGAGGCGGGGGGGGGGGGCGCAGTGCGTGTGTGGGGGACAGGACGCGGAGAGGCGCGCGCCCGGGGGAGGGTTGGGAGGAAGAGGTGGAGGGTTGGGAGTGAAAGTGAAATGCCAGGAAGCGGAAACGGGGGGAGGGGCAGGGAGGGCAGGAGGAGAGAGGAGGGCTGGGACGTGTAAGAGCAATGGGCTTGGAACCCCATCCCCCCCGGGACCACCCTGGACCACACCCGGCTCACCTGAGCGCTCTGGGGCGGGTGCGCCTCGTCAGCCTGCATAGTGGGACGCATGGGCAGTTGGCAGTGGGTTCTGAGGGCGCGGCATGGCCGTTTGTTGCGCTCGTCGACAACATATCACCCACGCCTCGTCGCCCAGGCTCTTCCGCACCCCCTTACATCGCCCCACCCCTCCCCCCGGGGATGCTGTCGTTGAGCTGGGGGTGTGGCGCCCCACACGCACCCTGTCGCCCCATCTGGGACAAGGGCCGCTTGTGACGAGGCCCGCGGGGGGCCGCTGCTGGTGGCTGCTGCGCCGCTGCTGGTGGCTGCGGCACCGCTGCTGGTGGCTGCGGCGCCGTTGCTGGTGGTGGCACCGAGACTGAACCCTGACATGTCGCAGACCGAGAGCGGTGTAACGCCCTCACCCCCCTTCCCCCACACCCCCCACTTCCCCCCCCTCTACGCTACCTGCATGAGCCCCCTCGACAGCACCGCCTCCTCCCCGCGCACCACCAGAGTGGGACAGGGCATGTGGTGGCAGCAGTGGTCGCTAACACTGCCCAGTCCGATGAACGACATCAGCGACCTGGACAGCGGGCGGTGGGGCGGGCGGGCGAGCGGGTGGGTGCGTGGGTGGGTAGGCGGGCGGGTGGGTGAGTGGTGGGTGGGCCAGTCCTTGGGGGGTCAGAACGTGGGTTGGTGCGTGGGTCGGTCCAGGAAGGGTGGTCCAGGGAGGCGCAAGGAGGCGACCGCATGGGGTCGGTGTGGTGAGGGCCGGGCAGGTCCGAGGAGCCAGCTCGGGAAGGCCAGGAACGGGAGCAAGAGCTTTTAGATGTCCGCGCCGGGGTCCGCTCGTCCGCTAGGGGCTGCACACGCGGGGGAGTGGGCCCCTTGGCAGATGCACACGCGGACGTCCATTCCCGCCTCATTCCCGTGTCTGAGCCCCAATACACTGCCGTACCTCTGGAATGCGCCCATTCCTCTGGTGGTCGGTTGACCCACGGGGCGGCAGTATGGAGGGAGGCGGGCAGGGGGCCGGGCGGCGGCGGGGTCACACACATGCACAACACGCGAACACGGAGGAAGAGGCGGAGGAGGAGGGGGGCGTGAGCGGAAGCGGCATCACGCAACCGCACAACACAGAAACGCAAGTGGCCGCCACCGCACCACAGCAGCAGCCCTCAGCGCAACAGAGTACCTAATCGCGGTCCAAATCGCGGCGGCGGCCATAAACCGAGTCCATATGCCACACACCCCCGCGCCGCCGTGTATTGCCGCGCAATCTCTCCCTCCCGTTCCCTCCTTCCCCCTTTTCCCTCCTTCCGCTCCGAAACCCCAAAGCTCCGAAACCCACACAGCCCCGAGCCCACCTGCAGCCCACCACTGCCAGATCGATCAGGTACGTCCGGGCATACTCCACCAGGCTCTCGGCCACACCTGCAAGTCGACCCGCGGGTCGGTCCCAACGACGGGTGCAGCAAAGTTGAGACCATAAACAACGGGGATGGGGCGGGGTGTGTAACTTGTGTCCCTTCCCGGCCACTTCGGAAGCGCGGACAGGAAGTACGACAGTCCGTACGCCGTACCTGAGGCGCCTCCCGCAGCTGGCAGCGCCTTTGTGTGGACCAGGTCGCGAGGTACCTGCGGGACGGTGAGAAAGTGGGAGGGCGGGGATCAGGACGGAAAAGCGCAAAAACAGGAGTTGGCGAAAACAAGCATCCAGCTGTGCCGTCGGGTGGTGGTTTCCCTACGGTTATGGTTTCGGCGCCCACCTTGTTGTGTTGCGTGCAGACCAAGTCCACGGCCGCTTTGAGCACCTCTGCGACGACGACAAGGCAAGCGCAACAAGGCAGGCAGGAAGCGTCAACGACGCAGGGTGGACAAGCAGCCTCAGCAGCTCGCGGTTCCGGAAGGGCAGCTGCCTGCAGAGGGTTGCAACCTTGAGCCCCCTCGGGAAGAGTGCTGTGTAGCACTACTTGCCTGCCGCTTGGTGCTCCTCGGCCCGGCGCTGCGCCTCCCACTGGTGGGTGACAGCGGCCACAGCGGCTCCCGTGGCCACCGGCGCGACAGGATAGACATTGTACAGCAAAGGCGGGAGCACGGTCACTAGATGGAGCTCATCGGATGCCCGCCGCAAGTGCAGTAAGGTCCACTCCAAAGCCCGGACGCTCTGCTTTGATTCATCGAGGCAAAAGAGAAGCCGACGGGGAGCCATCCTGCAGCGAGCACGTCCGGCGCGCAGGACGAACTTAGTGCCGGAAGGTCAAATGTTCATAACCCGCCCCAAGGGCCCTGCAAAACAATATCACTAAGCACGTTGTGCTCATTACGCCGTGCCGCAGCGCCTGGCGGCGCAAGTGCGCGGCAATGCCCTTAACCGCAAAGAGGACACCGAGACAGCAAGACCTTCCAGCGGCGCAAGGAATTCAAAACAGAGGGTTTCTAGAGGGCATACCGTAACGCCAGACGCTAACTTGAAATGCAAAGCAGATGATTACGTTTTACAGGGGTCTATAGAAGTTGTCGGGCGCTCATATTGCGACGTTCGTTGAGGTTCTGCTAGGATAAGTGGAGTAGGTATATGTGTAGTTTGCTTCCTTGTGATTGAAGAACAAGGTGGTCGTGCGTCTCAAAAAGTATCAGGGCGGAAACCGCCCTGAAAAATACGGAAGTCGAGAAACGGGACTGGTGCTTTCATGCGCAGCACGGCATCATGCAGCTGCTTTATACTGACGACGACGCGTGCAATGCCCTTGGCTTATAGTCGCCGCTGACTGCCTGAGCTCTTGGTCCGCCAAACAGATGCATCATGCTATGCGTACAAATCTTTGCCGGTAACATAACATGCAGAGTTTGAACTGCCAATATCCTGCTTACGCCCTGTAATGCGCGTTTTGCTCGGGGCGGGCCTATGCTTGTTTCTGGCTTGCTTCCTAGCAATTGACGGACAGCAGGCCACTGCACGCATCGTGGGTGTGGATGCACAAGGCGGCGTGGAACATGAGATTGATTTCGCATCCCTCGACGAACACTTGTCGTCGGTACTTCACCTCACCGTGCATGCCGATGGCGGAAGCGACGAGTCCCTGGACGCAAGCATCGACCCCAGGGAGCTGAAAACCGTCCTTAAAGCACTGGAGGAGGTTGTATCGGTGGTGAAATTGCGCACTTCCCTAGGCTTGGCTGGTGTCCACGAGCTCAAAGACCCCGCCGCGGCACCCCTCGTGGCTGCGTTGTCCCGGCGGGTCCCGGCCAAGCCTCAGGATGCCCTGAAGCTTCTTCGAAGTATCATGGTGGGAGTGGGCAACGACCTTGCGGCGCGGGGGTGGGGAGAGAGGACCCAGGGGGAGAGCTGACGAACGTCGCGGGATGTTATGTACATGTACGGCACAGGCGATCACATGGGCGACCGCACGCGCGAAAGGCCGGCCCATCAAATCCCAATGATCCACTCGCGCTCGGCCACTCGCACAGCTCGCGGCGGTCCCAACCCCGTTAGTTCAGTCCCTCCCACCTCGCTTGTAGACACGACCGTAAGACCTTAACCGTAAAAACAGCCAACCACCAATCGCCAAACCCTCTAACCACCCAGCCAACACCCCTATCAGCATTCGCACATCACCCAGATTACCCTTCATATGCAACCCGTCCGACGCGCCTTCAGGAGGCGGTTCATGGACTGCTGGTCGAAGCCGGATCCCGCGGCGGCGCCAGCAGCGGTGGTTTGGTTCCGGAGCTCAGCTTCCCGCTGCTCCGCCGCGCCACCGTGGCTCGCCTGACGCAGTTGTGGCTGCTGCACCTGCGCGGTGGCGGCGCTGCGGGCGGATCCAGATCCGGATCTGGGTCGGGTTCCAAGCCCGCAGGCTGGGCGGTGGCCGCGCGGCGCGATGTGGGTCGGACGCTGCTGCTGGTGAGGGACAGAGACTGGGAGTGGGTCGGGGCCGGGATCACGACGCGAGAGGGGCGGTTCGGTTCCGGGGTATCCGTCCTGGCTTGCTTCTCACGCTTCCGGTCGGGTCCTTGCGCCGGCTTCCCAGGCCCTCTCTCCGGCGTTCCGTTCCGTCCCATTTGGTCCCT
Organism: Pleodorina starrii; assembly: GCA_030267565.1. NCBI lineage: Eukaryota > Viridiplantae > Chlorophyta > Chlorophyceae > Chlamydomonadales > Volvocaceae > Pleodorina > Pleodorina starrii. The sequence goes on from BRXU01000034.1 coordinate 785,744, forward strand.
TTATATCCCCGGAGCTTCCCCGCGCTTTCCCTCCCTCCCTGTGCCCCCCTCCCTCCCTCCCTCCCGTCGGCGTTGTAAACCTCCCCGGTCTTCTCCCTCCCTCCCTCCCTGCCGCTGGCTATCTGGCTCCTGCCAGCTATTCCGACTGCACAGGCGCGGCATGCAGTCCCGTCGGGCGGTTGAGTTTCTGCACATCAGCAAGGCCGCGGGGACCAGCATGTGCAAGCTGGCAGGTGGGGCCAGGGGGTGAGAGGGCAGGGGGGGCCGCCGCCCGTTTCCAAGTGGCCCTTCCGGTGGTCGGAGATCCGGGCAGCGGCACCAGTGCGCGGCACACCACCGTCAGATGCGTGCGGACAGAGCATCATCAACGCACATGAGCCTTTGCCGCCGCAGCAGCAGCAGCAGCTACGGCGGATAAACCCATCGCTCTACATTAACAGCGCTCGCGTTGGTTGCCGCCCCCACGCATTATCGCTGCTGCTGCTGCGGCCCTGCCACACACGGGCCCCGCTGCTGCCGCCGCCCACCGCGCCACTGCCGCCGCCGCCTCCGCCGCTTCTGCCGTTGCCCGCCCTCCCCTGCTGCTGCCGCTGCTGCTGCTGCTGCTGTCTAATTCGGTCGGCCCCGGTGCGCAGAGGTGTCTGGCTGCCGCGCGCAGGACTTCAGCATGGGGCGGACCTGCATCATGCGCGACTTTGACGACCAGCCGCGATGGATCAACGGCACCCACCACTGGAAGCTCATCGCCACTGCCGCGGAGCCCTGGGGCGCACACCCCTAGTGAGCGGGGTCGGGTCGGGTCGGGTCGGGTCGGGTCGGGTCGGGTCGGGTCGGGTCGGGTCGGGTCGGGTCGGATCGGATCGGATCGGGTCGGGTTCGACTGGACTGGACTGTGGAGTGTGGAAAGCAAAAGGCCTCCGCCGGCCAGCGGGTTGGGTGGACAGCTCAGCTTGTTGCGGGTTGCTCTTGAGACGATACCCCACCTCGCCGGTTGCCGCCCCCTTGGTCACTGCCTGCCGTATGCTCCGTACCCTGTCGTACCTCGCAGCGCGCTCCTGCTGTACGGCGTGCCCCGGGGGCAAAACCGCAAGCGCACCTGCGCCTCTCGACTTAAAGTGCTGAAGAAGCACAACTATGACTTTTTCGCGAACGAGGTACGGCAACAACTCATGGCTGTACGGCGTGAACCTCTCGCCGGGGGTCAGTGGGCAGCGGCGTGCAATGCCGGTCCCGATTTGTTTCCATCATTCCGCTTGGGTCACGTCATCCCCTCACCCCGGCTCTAGCCATTCAGACTGTTAGGGTAAAAAATGATACCGCAGCGGAGACTGTTAGGGTACCCGCGGTTCTAGTTTTTACTGCTGAAGAGGTTTCGTCGCATTCGGGTGGCCGGGAAAGTTCCGGAAAAGGGAGATGGTGACGTGCTAGGCGAGATTAAGTCCATCGGCCACATGGTCTGACGCACCTATCGCCCGCCTGGACGTCCCATGCCGTACCACGCGGTACTGTGCCGTACCGCAGTACACCATCTACAACGACCGCACGGCATACAACATAACCGAGCCAGAGAATGACGAAGCCGACGACGACAATGGCTCGGAGGACATGGTCGCGGACGTGCATGGGGCTGCGAGCATCTCGCCGCCTTCACCCCCGTCACCTCGGCCGCCGCTGTCTCCGTTGTCGGTGGTGTTTGAGGAGACGTCGGAGCGCTACGCCGCCTTTGTTTCCGGCCTCCTTGCCGCGGAGGGCGGGGCAGTGGCCGCCACCGCCGACGGGGGCTCCGCGACGGCGGGTGCTGAGGCTGCAACCGCCGGCGCCTCCGTAGCGGCCTTCGTAGCGAATGGCGGCGGCGGTGGCATTCGCGGCGGCGGCGCGTCCGCTATCGCCAGCGGCGCTCACCTCTGTCGCAAGTTCGCCAACGTGGCTGTTCTGAGGTGAGGTTGGGGGAGGCGAGGCAACGCTGGACGGGCAGTGATGAGGAAGTTGCCCCCGAGGCCGAACATCCCTCCCCAAAATCCCGCACGCCGTTTCCCCCCGTCACCCCGCCACCACCACCAAACCATCCCCAGGGACCCCGCCGAGCGCTTCGTCTCCCACCTTACCTTCATCGCCCAGACGTACGGCACGATGTACAAATGGCCCGGCATCGCGCAGGCGTTCGCGCCGGGCCGTACATCGGCGTCGTGGTGGCGGGCGTTTTCGCCGCCTCTCTTCGACAACTACATGCTTCGGACTCTGGGCGGCGAGGCGGTGTTCGCGATGTCGTACGACGACCTGGAGGCGGGCGCGGTGTCGTACATGGCCCTGGCGAGGGCCATGCTAGCGCAATACGACGTGATTCTGGTGCTGGAGGTACGGTGACGTCGTACGATTAGTGGCGGGCGACGCACGGGCGAGTGGGCTGGCGAGCGACTGCAGGGCTGCGCGCCGTCGAGGCGTGGTACGGCACGGCGGGCGCGCCTGGTTAGTTATACGGCATTGACGGCCTAGAATGCTGCGCGCGTTTTAGGCAACTAAGCGCCCTCCACATGTCCTCCACATACGCTACTGTTCACCGGTGGTGTGTTTCTCGATCGATGATCGCACTGCACACGCACTGTACTGCATGTGTACACCCGTCGTACATGTGCTGCCGGGGGCTGGGCTGCGCGCAGGCGGATGAGGGCGGCCACCTGCGCGCCTGCAACTTCGGTCTGGGCTGGGCCCACGTGCTGAGCGAGTTCCAGCTGCGGAATGCCTCGGCGCTGCTCAAGAAGATACAGGAGATGGTGGTGGGTGCGCGCAGCGGCCGGGGGGGCGGGGGCGAGTGAGCGGGAGGACGTGTTGGGTATGTGTGGGTATGTGTGTGGGTATGTGGTACGCACCCAGGCAGCAAGCTTCCTCTGGCTCCGAGACCGGAGCATGACTATTGGCGCTTGCGCCAGCCGACAGTTGCTTCATTGACCGACTGATCAATGGTGTCGTCCCAGTCGTCGTCGCCAACCGAAGCCAACCGACGGCTCCCGGCGCTGACTGCTGAGTGGGGTGGCCGCTGTAGGTGCTGGGCGCGGACCTCCGGCTGCTGCTACCCGAGGAGACGCTGCTGGACGAGCTCAAGCAGTTTGCCGTACGGTACGACAGCCAGTTGTATCAGTACGGCGCGCTGCTGGCGGGCTTGGACGACGCGGTGTGGCGGGTGGCGGAGGAGGCGCTGGGGGAGCCGTTGCCGGGGTTTCGGAGCGGGCAGGTCCCTCGGTGCGGCTACGTGCGCAGCGCAGCGGAGGGGCCGCCGGCACGCGTTGCTGGAGTTCCACTGCCGGCGGCGCCGCAAGCCGGCTAGCCGCAAGTCTCCGGTGCCCGTGTCTTGAGCCTTGGAAAGCTGTGAGCCGGCAGCTTGGAAGGACAGCGAGTTGACTCCCGGGGTGGTTGTGGGTGGTTGTGGGAACGACGGCGTGGCGCCTGATGTGAAAGACTGCCGCCGCTGACGATTCTTTGGGCAGAGCGCTACAGGGAGGGGGTCGTATGGAGCTGCATGCAGTTGGGCGGGTGCAAGGAGAGAGTTTATTGTACGTTTCAAGAGGGCTGAGGGCAGGGGAGCAGGGATCAGAGATACGGAGAGAGCGGAGTAGTGGAGAGCGAGTGGAGCGACGGGACGGGTGACAGGTGGCAGAGTGGGCGTGGGGCGGCTGCCTTCGCCATCGCGGCGCGGCACGGTGGCGACAGGCCTGGTGTCTGGTTGCACCTCCCTTAAGAGGTGCAACCAGCCTGCGCGCGAGCCTGCGCCTGGCCAGATGAAAGTGATATTATGAGTTGTCAGGGGAGCTGACTCCGCTTTTCCGGGATGCTTACGACCGCACATTCGGGCCTTTCGGGCGTGAGTGTTGCACTCACCTTCTTGTCCTCATTCGTTACACTTATTAACGCTAGATAGAGCCCCAGCGGCGATGCCACCGGAGCCGAGACTCGAACACCGCTAATAACGACGCTATATCCTGACAATGCAACCGACTCCAACGTTGCCACCCAGACCAACCAACCCTTCGCCGCCCCGCTGATCGGCTTGGCGATAAACCCGGTCTCCCCGCTGATCGGCTCGACCTCGATTCGTCTCCCAAAACCCCCCAAAAACCCCATTTTCAAGTTGGACCAGTGGCCGGCCGTGACCTAGGCTCTCAACCACCGGGCGGTTCAGACCCGGTGGAGAAGCGACGCGCCGCGCGCGCCAACACAGGGTGGGAGAGGGCGGGAACAAAAGGATGAACCTAGAGTCAGAACACGGCGAATAGCCGGTCAAGAGAACATCCTCAGCATAACTCAGATGTCGACAATACGACAAGAGATACTTAACTACTTCGTCCAAGAACCCGCCTTCTCGTACCGAGAAGCCTACGCGTCTCACGCGTGTTTGTGGGGGTACACTGCGCATTGCGATGCGCGCGATCGGCATAGTGCGAGCAACATAGTCTTATTTTTGGGGTGTGCTCGAAGCACCTTGCGCTCCCTTGAGAACAGGCCCCTGCATACGTACGTATGTACGCTTCTGGATGGGCGCGTGACACGGCAGGGGGCAAGATGCGCAGTGAAATCGCAGGGTGCTTCAAGGGTGGTTGGCCGACACAAGATGTGTGCCGCTGACCTTACCCGACAAAAGTTTCAGTTCCGCGGGCGGGACGGAGGCTCAAAGTGATCAAGGGAACCCTAACGACCCCCCCTCCAGAAAGGGATTTTCCACGGCTTCCGGCTGCGACCCAAATTCAAACCTGTTCGTCATTGCAACACCTATACACCTTGCTCGCCGTGGAAACTTGGTTCCCCAACCTCGGCCCTAACAAGTAACAACTCGGCCTGCTGACGCGCGCACGCGAACTTCGTGTGCTGACCTGTCGTCTTCATGTAAATACAACTTACGATGCGACAATGGCCAGACTTTGCAGTCCTTAAACCGCAAAAGCAGTCCCGACATTTCTCGGCCGCACGCTTGCGGTTTTACGTGCAGGCAGGCACTCTGCATTCACGTTATCCTTGGAGTTGATGGAGGAACATATACAAGTTCATGCAGTAATTCTACAGCGGCGCGGCTTGCAGTGCGAAGGAAAATTTCAACAGAAAATTATGACGCCACCAAGGCCGTTGTAACCCGAATACGGCAGGCCTGTCGCAGGCCGACATCCAAGAGGTTATATTAATCCCGTAGTATCGCACCCCTTGGATATATGAGTTATGTGCGGCCCCCCTTGGCGGAAGTCCGTTGGGGGAACACATGTTACTGGCGTACATCCAGTACAACGTGTAAATGCCTAATGCCGTGCCGATCGCGCCTCTGCAGCAATGAAAGCTGCAAAGACGCGCTCCTCGTGACATCAACGCAAGTCATTTCACCAAGGCCGTGAGTTTCCTTGACAGCAGCGGCAGCAGCGGCCATGAACACAGTCATAACGTTTAGCGTCCGCGCAGCCTTCTTAACCTATATTTGAGCCATGCTTGAATGCATATACTACGTAAATATTCACCGTCGCTTAACCATATTATGTGGAAAGGCGGCAGAGCTGAAGTGGGCCGGGTCAACTTGCAGCGACTCGCCAGCAGCGGCATCTCTGTATTGCAAGTCGAGATAACAGCCTGTTTACAATGCCTCATACTATAGCGGGCGTCTTGCGATGCTGCCCGTGCGCTTACAGCGCGGACGCCTCTCTCAGCACACGCCGGGTTGGGCGCTAGTCTCAGTGCTGCTTGTATTCATTCTGCCGAACTACTGCTCCGCAGCCCAGAATGGGTGAGACGGCCATCCGTTGCGCGCGTTCCAAACATAGGTTTGCGCATGGAGGACACGCCAACATGCTGCACCCGCACAGGTCCCTCAGGCTCGGTTACCCCAGCTGCTGCGCTGGATCGCTGTGCAGCGGGGACGTCAACGCGTCTCAGGTGCGAGCTGCACCCTCTCGGGCCCAACAGCCCTCCTTCTTTCACCCTTCAAGCAGCCCCCGGCCCCTGGCCCTGATGCTGCAGGCGCCCGCCATCACAATCCTGTCGGGCCTGCGCCCCAACGAGCCCCACATCTCCACTTTGGCGCGTGAGCACACCCAACGTGCGCTGGCACCGGCTCGGGACGCGCGGTTGAGCAGGGTTGAGCTGGCAGGGGAGGAGGAGGCGGGGTCTTCTCTGGAGCAGGAGGGCCCTGGGCTCAGCGACGCTTGGTACGCCCCCAACGGAGCAGCTGATGTACAGCTCCTCTGGTACGTTCTGTGTACTTTTTCAAAAGCGCACGAGTGTGGGGGGGAAGCGCCCTCTATTTGCACGGGTGCCCCTGCGCACGATGCCATCAGCCGCTGCACGGATCGCGTCCGTACGAGGGCCGCCGTTTCAACGGTCATGTAGTGGCCTAGCAACGCTGTGGCGTTACGGCAGACTTCTTTCTCCATCCTTGGCACACACGCCAGCCTGGCGGCTTGAGCTCTTGAAGCCACGGGGGCTGAAAGGGTCACGGAGGAGGACGGCCCCAGCTGCAGCGCATGCACGGCGCGGCGCAGATCAGACACCCAGACGTGCCTCTTCCCTCTCCTTTCGCCCACCATGTTGGTTCGTGTTTCTGGACTCCTGGCCTCCGTCAGCTCCTGGGCCCATCACCCAAAGTGCGATGTGCCGTTGCGCCTGCACGCCACCGCAGGGACGTGCGGTACCTCAACGATAGCTCAGCGGCGGCAGCGCAGACTGGGGCTCGAGTGACAGCAGCAGCATCCGGCGTGGCAGTAACGGCGGCGGGGACGGCGGCTGTCGGCTCTCACCTTGGCGGCTCGGAGCCAGTCTGGAACGCGCGTGTGATGGGTGCTCTGGAGTATGCGATGGTACCGCTGGTAAGGGAGTGACCTTTGCCATTGGGCTGGGGCCTGCTGGCTTATGCGGCTTGCCCCGGGCGTGCTGGAGTTGTAGACGCAGTGAGCCGGGCGAGTGAAGCGAAGTGATGGCCAGACGGAACGGAGCGGGCCGACGAGTGCTTACCAAACGTGGTAACTGAGCAGCACCTGGATTGGCTGTGCCGCCAAGCTGGGTGGGCAGTGGCGCATGCGGGGTTGTGCTGGGCAGGCTTGGTTATGAAGCACCATAATGGCTGTGTTGCGGGGGGGGCTACGTGGGGACCATGTGAGCGACATGGCCGCTTTGCCGGGCTGCATGGGCTCTCCGGGGTGTTGATAGCAAGTGGATGGGATTGCCAGCTCGTAAGACGGGGGCAGTCTGAGCAGAGGGAGGCAGGTCTTTTGGCGTCCGAGTGACCGGGCAATGCTCCCTTCGCCCTGCAGCTTCGTCAGCACGCCTCTGGCAACACGAGCTGGCTGCGGCAGTTGGAAGTCAGCGCAGCCGCCGGGGAGTCCCTGCCGCCGCAGCTGATGGTGCCGCCGCCGGGAAAGCCCGGGGGCCCGGCCGCCACCCCGCTGCTGCTGCTGTACCGACGGGACTGGTGGAGGGCTCTGGTGGCGGCGGGCGGCACGGGAAGGAGCGGCAGCAGCGGCAGTGTGGGGGCGACAGCTGAGGAGCAGTATGCGGACGCGGCTGCTGCACTGCCTCCGACGTGGCCCATGTTGGCACAGCTGGCTTCGGAGCTGATTAATCGGGACCTAGACGGCGACGGAACACCAGACCACGTGCTGTGCCTTGACCTGATGCCGGGTAGGTGGGATGCCGGGTGGCTGCGGGACCCCGATTGTGGAACATGGGGCGTTGTAGATGCGGCAGTCAAGGCTGAATTCGTGTGGAACCAGCTAGCTGGGTAAGCATGTGGGTGCTTTGATGGGGATGTGGCTCGGCATGGGCGTAACCAGGCCGATCCGTCCAGAAGCTGGCGGCAAGTGACCCACGGGTCCGTTGTGCGGGATTGCGGGCTCGCCTTGCCCCGTCCTTTGCTTCCGGCTTCCGAGATTTTGGCCCCTTCCCCCCTCATTGACGCGTCCCTCCCTCCAGGTTGCAAGGGCTGGGCGCTGCTGTCCGCCATTTACGCGTCAATGGTGCAAACCAACGGCACGCAGCAGGGCGTGTGGTTCAACCTGACCGATCTGTCTCCGGCACTGGGTGAGTGGTTCCTCCAGATTGGATGATGAATGGGATAAAGCGATGTGATGACCTGGGAATGTCTCCTCTTTAATGCTTGGCTGGATTAAACTCCTCCACGCAACATCATGTATCTTCACACCGAGCGGTGTAAAACTTTGCGCTGACTTCGCACGCCTCCCTCACCCTCTCCCTCTTGTCCCGAGGGCAGGCGGCCCCTCGCTGCCCACCGCGCTCCGCCTGTACGCCGACCTGGCTGCCAGCAACGCCGCGGCCTTCACCCCGGGCGGGTCCAACCTCTCTCGCAGCACCGTCAGCGTGTCCCCGGCCGAGCTGCTGGCGGGCGGGGGGGCGGTGGACGCGGCCTCGGGAGCCCCGCTGTGCGGCGCCGTCAACCCGCTCTTTGCGGCGGGGCGCTGCCTCTTCACGGTGGATTGGGCGGCGGCGGCGCTGAGGCTGACGCAGGACGGCGCGCCGGGTGGGGCGGGGAGCGGGGCGGGGTTGGGGTGGGTGATGCGGGGCATGCGTCTGCCTAGCCGCCCTGATGTGCGGATTAAGCCGGTGCTGCCGCCGGCGCCGGTATTGGGGCCCGAGTAACGCATCCAGGGTTGTCAAAAGCTGCTGCGCCCGATCTGGAGGCTGCGCGGGCAGTGCTGCTAGGCCACTTGGCAGTGGGTCGCGCCGGATGGGCCTGGCTATGGCGGCCTATGGAGAACTACACTGCGCATCCCATCGTAGCACGCATCCTATACTGATCTACAGGGTACCATACCACCGTCCCGCCGTGCCTCTCGGGCTGCGCGAGGGAGCGGAGATGGGGACAGCCCAGTCACAAGTGCACACGGCCTCGACTCGCCCCGTGGTCCTGCCCCTCCGCGCAGGTCTGGCTGGATCGCTGGGGGCGGCGCTGCTGCCCGGCAGCGACACAGTGGTCCCGGCGCCGCAGCCGCAACCGCAACCGTCCGCCGCACCCTCTCCCGCACCCGCAACCCTTTCCTCGCTGTCCCCCAGCAACGCCGCGAGCGACTCGGGCTCGGACAGCTCCAGCGGCAGCAGAATCGCGATGCAGTCGTGTACGGCAACGACGTGTCCGCACGGCGACGTCGTACCGGTGGCGGCGTTGGCCGCGCTGGCGGCGGTTGTGCAGCAGACGCCGACGGCGACCCCGCCGCTTCCGCTGCTTGTGAATCGCGCGCCGCTGGTTGGCGATGCTGCCAATGTGTGGATGCTGGGTCAGAGGCAGTCGATCGACAGCTTCATTCGCGTGGACGACTTTCTGCGGTGGGTGGCAGGGCGGGGCTGGGCGCCCAGCCCGGGTGGGGCGGGGCGGGGCCAGGGTGTGTCGGGGTAACGTCCTGGTGCCTTCACGTGGCACGGCGCGGCGGGGCCGACACCGGGAGTCCCGAAGCCGCAGCCGATTGGTCGAAGAGGTGCATGCACCGCATCTGCTCTGTTGGAGGAGGAGGAGGATGACTCGTATCGGACGCTGCCTCAGCCTCCGCACTTGTCTTCTCGGGCCCTGCACCGTGAGCCGGGATGTCGCGGCGCGTCCTGTCTCCCTCCATCACCCGCGTCCCGGCTCCTGAACCTCCCAAAGCCTGCACCTGCGCGCAGCGACACAATCTCACACCTCCCTTCCTTCCTCCCACCCACATGTAGGCACGGGCCCTTGGACTCCCAGTCCTATCCGGTGTATCAAACCGCTCCCCACTTGCCGCACCCTCCCGCCCTCCTCCCCTCCTCAGGCTGGTGGGCTATCAGATGGGGCTCAAGTATTCGGCGCTGCTGCGACCGCTGCTGGAGCGGCAGCAAGCGCAGCCGGCCCCCCCGCTACCGGCTGCCGAGGCGGCTGCAGCGGCGGCGACCGGGCCCCCGCCCTTCCCTGGCAGGCTGGCGGCGATGTATTCGGGCGTGGCGGTGGATCTGGAGGCTGCGGACGGGCGGGCGGTGCTGCAGGTGCAGGAGGGGGGGAAGGGAGGGAGGGAGGGGGAGGGAGATGAGGCCGCAGCGATGGGACGGAGGGGGCTGCACGGGGTAGACAGAGGAAGGTGGACACGAGGCAAGCGTTGGGTGTAGGGGTGCTGAGGAGTTGGGTGGTGGAGGTTTGAATAGCGCGGGTGTCTGTCTGCACCCAGGACAGGAAACACACCAGACGCCCCGCCCTGCCCCACAGGCCGCCACAGCGGCCGTGGAGCATCCCAACGCCGCCATGGACGTACTGCTGCCGTACAGCTCGTCTTACAGGTGTGGCTTGTCGTCGTACTGGATGCGCATGGCGCCCTGGGGAGGCCGGAGGAGGGCGCCGGGGGGGTCGGGGGTCGGGGCCCAGCCGCCAGCTTGGCTCGGGGGCTGCACCGTCGGGCGCTGGTTGGGTTGTTGGTCGGATGGTGATGTTGGGTGAAGCGCTGCCACCGTGCCCGACCGCGGCGCCACCCTCTTCGTCTCACCAGCCTCCAATCTGGGGGTGCACTATCCAGTGCACCCCCTCCGGATCACGAATCGCACCCAGTAACCACCTCCGCAACAACCCAATGCCACCCCCCGCACCTCCTCCTCCCCGCTCTCTCATTGCCACTTGTCTCGCCCCGGAAACACAGCTCATCTCAACACCTACATACGCACATACACACATACACACGCATGTGCGCCTCCACATCTGTCCTCGTTCGGCCCACACAGGGCGGTCATAGACGACCTGGCCGCCACAGCCGTGTCGATGGCGCAGAGCGCCCCTGGAGCCCCGCCGCTGCCCCCGACACCGCCGCTGGCTCCACCGGCGGCGACTGACGCGGCCAACGTGTCGCTGTCCGACCCGCTGGATGGGCTGGTGGCGGAAGCGGCGGCACGGCTGAGCAACGTGACGCAAGGTGCGTGCCGAGCCGAGCTGCACCGCACAGCGCATAGGGTGGACACTGGACAGCAATGGGAAATACCGCCGCCGCGTAGAAAAGTCCGGCGGCCTGCTGGGCTTGCGGAAGCGGCGTGGCTGCTGACCTGACCTGACCTCCTTGGCCCTCGGAATTGGAGTCCCTCGAACGCTGTACCTGCGCCCCTCAGCGCCCGATTCACACCCCTTGCCCGCCGCTGCAAGCCGTACTGTGCCGGAAGGGAATGACTGCGTCTTCGGTCGGGCCAAAACAGCGGTACGGCATCCCTGTGCATGCTGCCCCCTCCCATCTGCCTATAACGCATGGTGGACCCCGCCGCCGCAGCCTTCCCCTACACCTCCATCCTGCTGCACCTCTACCGCCACTCCATCGGCGCGCCGCCGCCCGACGGCCTGCGGGCGGACGACGACGGCGGCGGCGGCGGCTCGCGCACAGTGCCGTGGCGCGTGACGGTGTCTGTCGCCATCAGCGCCGCGCTCTTCCTGCTCGTCCTGGCGCTGGCGGCGTGTCTCGTGGCGGCGCTGCGGCGGCGCTGGCGCGCGAAGCGGCGCCTGCCGCCGTCGTGTCGCGCCAAGCCGCCGGGCGCCGGGCCGGCGACGACGATGGCGCTGACGGACGTGCAGGTGAGGCTGGCGGCGCGCGGGGGCTGGTGGTGGGTGGGGAGGCGAGCGGACGAACGGCACTACCGTATCATTATTTATGAATGGTTGGTTCGCCATCCGCTTGTCACGGAGCCGCGCTGTTTCACCTTCTGGGCTGGCGCTGCGGGCGCTGATGTCTCTTGCTGTCGCTGGAGTACATCGCTCGGGGAACAGCCTGTGTTTGTCGTTGCTCTGGTCGTGCTGATGCACACGACCGCCCCCTAGCCTGCTGCTGCATTACTATCGCTGTTGCCATTCCCTATCGCTGCTGCTATTCACTACTGTTGCTGCTGCTGTTGCTCCTGTTGCTCGTGTGTCTGGCGCTGGTCCTGCCTCTGGCGCTGGTCCTGCCGCTGCCGCTGGTACTGCCGTGCAGAGCTCCACTGCGTTGTGGGAGGTGCTCTCAGCGGAGCTGATGGACGCCTGCATGTCCATACACCACGGCATCATGCGCAAGGTGGGGCGCTGGCGGGCGACCCGCGGGTCGGTCGGTCGGTCGGTCGGTGCGCCGCCCTCGCACGCGACGGCGCGAGCGCCTGCCTGATGCTCCGCTCCTCAGTCCTCACCCCAGATCCTGACTGCTAAGGCCCCGATGTCAGGCGCTCGGCTTACCCTCCTCGCCGCCATTGCCGCATGGCACTTGCCCCCTTTCCCCCTCGTCCCCCTCCAAAACGAAACAGGCCATTGAGTCTCACGGCGGCTACGAGGTGTTCACGGAGGGTGACGCCTTCGCGGTGGCCTTCCACGGACCGGACGACGCGTTGGGCTTCGCAATGGACGTGCAGGTGCGGGCTGCGGGGAGGGAGGGGCGGGGATGGACGGACGGACGGATGGATGGATGGGGGAGAGGGCGGGAACAGCCAGGGAGACGGAGGGACCTTCGGAAGGGACGCCAGAGCTGTAGGCTCAACGGCCAATAGCAGCGGCCGGCGCCAACGTCTCTCCAACCGCGGTGTCGTTTTTGTTTCCCTCCGGTTTACGTGTTTCCATTTCGTTCACCCTCTGCCGGCTCCTCTCCTCTCCCTGCTTGCAGGCGGCTATGCTGGCGGCGGAGTGGCCCCAGGAGCTGTTGGACCACCCGGAGGCGTGTGAGGTGTGGGCCAGGCGAAACACACACCTGCAGCTGACGGCCAACGTCGCGGCCGCCAACGCCGCAGCCGCGGCCGCGGCCGCAAACGCCTCTGGCACGCAGGGCATGGGCTCTCCGCGCCGCATCACCAGCGCCGGCTCCATAACGGCTTCGGGAGGCGGAGGCGGCGCGACTGACAACGCACTGCTCGGCTTGGTGCGGTTAACCAAGGGCAGCAAGAGGTGCGCCCGCGTGTCATGCCTGCCTGTCGGCCTGCCGTTAGCCGTGCCCGCCTGCCTGCCTGCCGGCCGGCCGGCCGGCCGTTAGCCGTGTGTCCGCCTGCATACAACACCTAGATGGATCGCTGCGGGTTGGTGAATGAGTGGGACTTTGCGTGCCTAGCGACCTCGGAGGACGGCCCAGCCGTCGCCATTGGGCCTGCATGGGTACCCAAGTACTATCGCCGGCTGCTCGCCGCGCCCTTCTCGCCGTCACTGTTGTTCTCAAACCTCCGCTGCCTCCTCGCTGCCGCCGACCGACTCTGGTCGGACTCTACTCCGCCGGATCCATCCCAGGCTGCGCGCGCTCCTCGGCGGCGCCGGCAGCTCCAGGGGCGGCGGCGCAGCGGCCTCCTCCATCGCCTCCGGAGAGAGCTACCTGGCATCCGCCTCCGCAGCCATGATGCGCCTGCTGCCGCAGTCCGCCGCCGCCGCAGCAGCAGCGGCAGCAGCGGGCGCCCAGATCTCGCCCTACCAGTCCCATTCGCAGCGCCTGTTCTCCGGCTTTGGGGGGCATGGGCTGGAGCCGGCGCATGGCGTGAGCCCCACCGGCGTCGGCGGCGCCGCCGCCGCCCTGGCGGCGGCGGAGCTGGAGGCCGTCGCGACGATTGCGCACTACGGCAGCCTGGGCCAGGCTCCTTGGAGCACCGGCGGCCAGCGGCCGCTGCCTCCCCTCAACTTTGAGCGGTTTCGGAGCATGCAAGCTCACGTGTCGCCCGGCGCCGACGGGGCCAGCTTCCGGCCCTGGGACAACGCCAGTGCGGCCCTTCGGATGAGCCGCGTGTTTGGCCGCCAATCCGCAGGGGGCGGCGTGCCCTGGGAAGAGGCGGGAGCGGCCCCGGGGTCCGCCGCCGCCGCGGTGGGGGCAGGCCGCCAGGCGGCCCACGGCGAACCAGACTACGTGCCCCGCTTTACGCTGCAGGACGGGTACGGGTACGGCACCTGGAGCGGCGCCATCCCCGGTCCGCAGCAGCTGCTGTTGCCGCTGCAGCAGCAGCAGCAGCAGATGGCCGCGGCGTGGAGCCTCCAGATGCGTTCGCAGTCGTTGCAGCAGCCGGCGGACCGCAGGCAGCTGTCGCCTGCGGTGCTCCGAGTCGGCGGTGAGCTGCTGGAGCAGAGCGTCGCACCGCAGCAGCTGCTGCAGCAGCCGCTGAGGGTGCCGTCGGCGTACCTGGCAGCTAGTCGGAGCGCGGGCGCCGCCTCTGGTGGCGGGCCGTCGCAGGCGGCGGTGCAGCCCCTGCGGCCGCAGCAGCTGCCACAGCACGCCGAGAGCCCCCCCGGCGGCGCCGCGGCGGTGACGGCTTCCGGCCAGCTGGGTGTCGCCGCCGCGCTTGTGAGGCCAAGTCCGGGCGGGGCTGCCCTGGTGGGTGCTAGGGGCGGCGACAACCCCCATCTCTCCCCAGGGCCCGAGGCGGCTCGGACCCTGGGGGCGATAGGCGAGGAGCACGCCGCGGCGGACAACGGCGGGCTAGCCGGCGGCGGCAGCGGTCCCGCGCCGGCCGGCCATGGTGCCCGCTCCGCGCCCGTCCCGAGCGCCGCTGGTGGCGCCCCTGTCATCTCTGAGGCGGTGCCCCTCCAGTCGCTGCCGCAGCCGCTGCCGCCACATCAGCAACAGGTACAGCAGCAGCAGCACCCAGCCGCCGGGGTGCACGGCCTGCCGGCCGTGGCGGAGGAAGCCCCCAGAGGCCTGCGGCGACAGCTCAGCCACCTCGCGCTGCCGCTGCCGCCGCTGCCACTGCCCCAGCCGCACCCGTCGTCTCCATCGCCGTCGCAGCAGCAGCAGCAGCCGCACTCGCGCCGCGGTGCGGTGCGAACAGCCTCGCGGCTGTCGCTCGTCAGCATGGACCGAGACAGCGACGCGGTGCAGCGCGGCGGCGGCCGCCGCGGCCGCCTGCTGTCGCTCTTCTCCGGCAACTGGCGCAACGCGGCCGCTGGCGGCGGCGGCGGCGGCAGCGCCGCAGCCAACCCCAGCACCTGGGCCGGCACCGCATTGCAGCCGGAGCGCTCCGGTTCCACGCTCGGGCCGCACCGCCAGACGTCCTTTACGGTCTCGTCCTCCTCCCGCTCCGGAGCCGGCGGCATGGGCGCCGCGGCATTCGCGGCCGGCCGCAGTTTGAGCTTCACGGCGCGGCAGCGGCCGGACCCGGACCGCCTGTGGCCAGTGACCCGCGGGTCACCGCTGCAGCCCATCTTGTCGGGCAGCTCCGGTCGCTCGGTAGAGCTGCGAGCGGCGCAGTCGCAGCCGCAGCCGCAGTCGCAGCCGCACTCGCAGTCGCAGCCGCAGCCGCAACTCCTCTGCCGACAGCACTCGCTAGACCACCGGTCCCCTAGCCAGCAGCAGCAGCAGCAGCAGCTTTGCCAAAAACAGCTTGCAGGGCCAGGCCACGAACAAACACCGAAAGAACAGCGAGAACAACAACCGCAACAGCAGCTGCAACTGCAACCGCAACAGCAGCAGTGGCAACGACAGCTGGCGGATGCTTCCGTAATGAGGCCGATCGATTGCGCTGCTGCCCTGGCGGGCCCCGGGCAGGCGCCCGAAGAGCCGTGCTGTACGACCTCGCCCGGGAACACGGACGGCGAGGGGCCAGGGGACGCCACCCCGCACGCCCCCACCTCCGTCTTCGCTTCCACCCCCGCCTCCACCGCCATGCCGCGCCGCGTGAGCTTCAAACCAGAAGGCCTCATTGCCGCACAGACGGAACCGGCCCCGGATCCGACCATGAGTCATGCTCTGCACCGTCATCCAGATCCAGATCCAGATCCGGGGCCAGACCGGCCTCCAGATCCGGACATGAGCCCACGGCCAGATGTGGATGTGGATCTTGAGGTTCCGGAGCGGATCCCGGGTCGCGACTGGAGCCTCAATCCCTGGCTCGATCTGCAGGTGTGCCGGAAACCCGAAGGGAAATGGTCTTGAGGGGAGGGAGAGCGGGAGGGAGGGCTGGGGCGGCCGTTGACCGGGAGCGGACCGTGAGTTTGGCGCATGTTGTGTGTTTCAACGATTTGCCGCCGCCGCCTCCGGCCCCGCCACCGCTTTTCATATACCCGTATTCTTCTGGGCCCCTGCCTCCCTTTTGATCCGGCCCCCGGCCCCCCGGCCCCCGGCTTTCCGCTTTCCGCTGTAGGTTGTGCGGGGCATAGGCGAGCTGTGCGGCACGCGCGAGGCTATCGGCGGCTTGCCCCGCCTCGCCGAGGGGCACGAGGGCGACGAAGGGACGACGAGCCCGAGCCGGTGGGTCCGGACAGGGACCTGGGAAGCTGGGATGCTGGCGCGGGCGCATGATCGCGCGCTCTGAGATGGGCGCTGGCCTGTGTGCTGCAACCTCCTGCACGCCCGGAACTGGCCGCACATGTATTCGTCTTCCTGCGTTGCGGCGGCTGTGTTGGTGACTTGCCGTCTCCTCTGCCATACCGGGGATGCCGTTGACGCATTCCGACCCTGTGGGATTCCGCCCCTGTCGCACCGCCCCAGGGTCTTCGAGTCCCACATCGCCTCAACGCTGCCGTCCCGGGATGACTGGCAGTGGCAGCCCAGCCCGCAACCCGACGCCACGTCCTCCATGTCCCGGCTGTCACCGATGCCGTCGCCGCCGCCGCCAGTACTCCTCGCCGCAACCGCGGCGGCCGCAGCCGCGTTGCCGGGGCCCCGTCCCGACGGACCGCGCGCCATCCACCGCAGCGGCAGCAGCACCGCCAGCAGCCGCCGCCGCTCCACAGGCTGCAGCTTCGAAAGCAGCGGAAGCGCCGGTGACATTTGGCGCGCGCTGCACGAGACCGCGTCGGCGGTCAGGGCCGCGAAGCGCCGCAGCGCGTTCGCGGCGACGCCGCCGGCGGCGCCGCTGCCGCCGGCCGTGTCGCTGCCAGCGCCGACGGTGCCGCCGGTGCAGATGACCGGCGTCTGGCGGCCCAACGAGAAAATCCCCGCAGGCAGCCGGGCCGCAGCGCTGGCGTCGGCGTCGGGCGCACCGCCGTCGCCGCTGCGGCGCTCCAATGAATCAGCGGATGTCGTCACGTTGGGTAGTTTGATCTCGACGGCCGCTAACGTCGCCGCGGCGGAGGCGAGCCCAGCGTCGGGGCGGGCCCTCCGCGGCGGCAGCGGCAAGAAGAGAGACGGCGGCGGCGCCGGCGGCGGTGTTTCGGAGCAGCCTGTCACTGTGGATGTGGACGCGCTTATGGAAGCTGATCACCTGCTCAGCCGTGCCGCTGGCGGCGGCGGCAGTGGCGGCGGTGGCGGTGGCGCCGTTGACGGCAGGGGTGGCGGCGGCAGCCGCCACAGGAAGGCCCCCTGTGTGCGGAGTGCCAGCGCGGGGCTGGAGCCCAAGCGCGACATGGCTGGGAGGTCTGACGACGAGGGGGGCGGCGGCGGCGGCGGCGGCACCGGTGCCAGCGCCGGCGGCGGCGGCAGCCGCCGCCGCCACGGCGGCGGCAGCTGCGGCGCGCCGGCCCAACGGCACAACCCGGCCGCGTTGCTGGACGATTTCGATGACGGCGGGGGCGGGCTGGAGTGGCGCAGCGTGGTATCGTGGGAGGTTGACTTGGAGCGGTCTTCTGCGCAGCTGGATCTGGAATCCATGGATGTCGGCCAGCAGCTGCTGCAGACGATTGGCGGCGCCGGACACTCGCAGCAACTGGCGGTCCTGAACTCCGTCGCGGGCGGGGCCGGCATGGGTAAGGAACCCGATGGCTCGCAGCACGGGGGGTTGCTGGCGAACCGGTCGGCGTTCTTCCGGACCTGGCTGAACGCCGGCGGCAGCGTGGCGCCGCCGACGGGCGAGGCGGGCTCGGGGCAGCAGCCGGCGACGTCGCCGCTGCGGCGCCACGCGTGCAACGGCGCCAATGCGGTCGCAAGCGGCGGCGGCGGCGGCGGCGCCGCTGCTTCGGTCCTGCTTCGCACGCACAACAGTTTCTTGTTGGCTGACCTCACGGGGCCGGTGAGTGACCAGCGATGGGGGCGGGTGGAGCCCGGAAGCGAGGCTGGGCGGGTACATGTATGGGAGGGCCGTTCGGGCGTACCGGTATGTCGTCCCGGGTCGGTCGGTGGTGACGGCCGGCTGGCCTTACGATGGCGGCGGCAATGGCAAGCGTGCCGTATGATGCCAGGATGATGACCGCCAGCTCCCATCCACAGCACGAGGGCATACGGTGCCCTCCCATCTCACGAGTGTAACAATATTAGGCCCCTCATTGTCCAGTCGAGCTGCCGCCCTCCCTCCGTCCCTCCCTCGTCTAACCCTTACGTCTTACTGCCTCCCATGGCCACCCTTTCCTTGCCGGGCAGCAGCAGCAGCAGCCGCCACAGCTGCAGCCACAGCCCCAGCCACAGCCGCCGCCGCAGCAGCAGCAGCAACAAGATGCCTCAGGGTCTCAGGAGGACCTCTACCGAACCTCCTCCAATGTTGGCGGCAGCGGCCGAATGCTCTCCCGCCTGGGCCAGGCCGTGCGAAAGGCCGTGATGCGCGGCGCGCTGGGCGACCGGGAGCGGGAGCGAGACATCGAGGAGGTGCTCGCCCCACCGCACTCGCGCGCCAGGTCGGACGTGGCCGCGCGGGGACAGCTCCTGGGCTCGGTGTCCTGGTTGCACAGGCCCAGCCGCCTGCGTCCGTCCGTGGACGCCACCGCCGCACCGGCAGCGGCGGCAGGGGTTCAGAGGGCCGGCGGCAGCGCCACCGCGCGCATCGGGGTGGTCCTGCGGAGAGCCTCCAGCGGCGACGTCGACAGCAGCGACGGCGGCGACGGCGGCGGCGGCAGCAGTGGTGATGACGGCAGTGCAAAGGCTGACTCAGCGGCGGGTGAGGAACTGAGCAGCGGCGAGGGCGGAGGCGGAAACGCCGGTGTGGGCACCGGCGGCGGTGGAGGCGCGGGCGCGGGCGGCTTGAAGGAGGTCCTGGCTGCGGGCGCAGTGGAGATGCTGGCGTCGGGCGCGAGTGTGAGCGCGGGTATGTGCGCGGAGGCGAGCGCCCAGTTCAACGCGGGCTGGGACTCGGGCGCCGCCGCGGGACCGCTGGCGACGGCGGATGCCGCTGCCGCTGCCGCGGCGGTAGGCTCGGCGGCGGGTTCGATCCAGCCGCAGCTGATTCCCGTAACCAACGGCCTGCAGAGCATGGCACTCGCTGCACTGGTGACCGATTCGGATGACGCGCGGTCGTACTACATGCGGCCAGAGTACGTGTTTGCCAATGGCCCCGGCATGCTGCTGGGCAGCATCGCCGCCGCCGCGGCGGCGGCGCCGCCACCGCCGCCGGCTCGCGCCGCCACCGGCGAGGATGGCGGCGGCGTGTTTGACCTACTCTGGCGTGATCTCAACGCAGCCGCCAGCGCGCCCTGCCAGCCGCCGCCGCCGCAGCAGCAGCTGCCGTCCGACCGCTCACGCCCCAGCGGCGGCAACTGGCCGCAGGCCGCCGCCGCCACCGTCGCCTCAGCGCTGCGGCTGCTGTACGACCAGCTGACGCACGCCGAGGCCGTACTGTCGTACATCATGGATGGCGGCAGCGGCGTCCACCGCGAGATCAGCACCACCACCTCTTGTGGCGGCGGCGGCGGTAGCGGGCCGGAGCTGGTGCTGCGAGGGCTGCGGATCCGCATCGGCCTGCACTCGGGGCCTCGCGAGGAGGAGGTGGAGATGGAGGTGGTGGATCGGGTGCTGGTGGGGCGCTACCGGGGCGACTTCCTGGCCAGCTGCAAGGAGGTCAGCGAGGCGGCAGTGGTGAGTGCGTGGGCGGGTGGGTTGGGTGCCGGGCCGGGGCGGGGCGGGGGTATATCCTCCCCTCCCTGGAGGCGGGGAGGTCCTGTCCGGTCTGATCGGGCGCAGGTCGGGGAGGGGGAGCGGGGGGCGTGTTGCGGATTTGGGCTCGCCGGGTGGCATTGGGATGCCGAGGAGGGAGGCGCGGGGATGTCAGTGCTGTCGGGAGCGCGGCGTTGGAATGTGCCGTTGTTCTGTTTTGGCTGACTTGCCTGCCGCTGTCTATCCCGGGGGCACCGGCCCGCCCTAACCCTTGTCCTGAACCTTTGGCCTGAACCTTTGACCTGAACCTTTGACCTGAACCTTTGGCCTGGCCTCCGCGCGACCCGGCCCCAGGGCGGCATGGTGGTGCTCAGCGGCGCCTCCTTCCGCGCCTACCACCAGCTGAGGAGCCGCGGCCGCAGCCCGCAGCAGCAGCAGCAGGAGCCGGTTATGCTGCTGCACGTGGGGGACCACGTGGTACGATCAGCGGCGCAAGGTGCGGTACGGGGCCGTACACTGAAGAGTCTCTCTCCGCGGGATGTGCTGCGGGGTGTCTGGCGGGCTTTTGGAGGGCGAGGGAGCCGGGCTCAGGGCTGGCGTTAGGGATCTGGTAGGGCCAACGTAGGCACCGTGTCGCAGCAACCATCATCCATGGCAACCCCTCTGCCCAACTGCCCCCGACCACCCGCCGCAGCCGACAACGACTGCACGCGCGCCTCCGCAGCCATGGCCGCCGCCGCCGAGCAGGCCGCCGCCCCTGCCCGGGAGCTTTACACCGCCGTGTCCCCGGGTCTGCTCGCCCGGCTGGCGGTGCTGCCCTCCCCCGTGCGCACTGCCCGGGAGGTGGTGCCCGGCTGCCTGTCCGCGCCGGCGGGGGTGGTGGCGCCCGTGTTCTGCAACGTGGTGGGAGTGGAGGCGCTGCTGGCTTGGGAGAAGGTGCTGCAGGCAAGGATGCTGCGTAAGGGCACAACCAGCCTGGGCATGGGTCTGGCCCTGACCAACGGCCACGCGCACGCACACGCGCAGTCAATGCAGCACCAGCCCAGCAGCGCTCTGAGCTTGGAGGCCAATGGCGCCAACAGCGGCGGCCTGGTGCACTCGGCGCTGAATCTGCTGCGCAACGCGGTTTCGGAGGTGGCGGCGATGCACGACGGCTACGTGGTTGCCTCGTCTGCGGACGGCGGTCACTGGGTGCTTGTGTTTGGGTCGGCTGAGAACGCGGTGCTGTGGGGACTGGGCATGCTGGAGGCGATGTTGGAGGCAGACTGGCCGGAGGGGCTGCTGGACCACGAGCTGACGGAGGAGGTGTGGGAAGGTACGGGTACGGGTAGGCGCGTGCTGGGCAGAAGCGTTGGGGTGGGGGCAGGCGCTGGGCTACGGCGACGGTGACGTGAGGAGAAACGCGGCTGGAATGCGCACGGCGAGATACACCGATCGCGCCTGACTCTTATCCGTTTGCGCGGCGTTGGTGTTATTGCAGTTGCGCGGCTACCTGCGTTTCCCGTCGTCCACTATGCCGCCCGAAAGACGAACCATTGACCCAGACGAACCATTTACCCTATTCCGCCACCGCCCCCTTTGTCATTGCACTCTTACAACTCCGCCCCCGCCCCGCACTGCCTCCACATTGCCATCAAGCAGCCCAAACCCCACCATCCCGCCCCCTCCCCCGATTCGGTTCTTATTAATTAGCTCCCCCGATTCGGTGCACATCGCTCGGGTGCTGTGCTCGCTTCGCAGGCAGCACGCTCCTGAAGCGCGGGCTACGGCTACGCATTGGCATTGACTGCGGCCGCGCCATGGTGCGTCTGGTGCCGCGCACTGGCCGACTGGATTACGTGGGCAAGCCGCTCAACCGAGCCGCCAGGATTGCCGCCAAGGCCAAGGCCGCCACGGTGAGGAGGGGTCTCCGGAACAGGGAGGGAGGGAGGGCTGGGCCGGAAAGGGAGCGGCGCGATGAACCGCTGCGACTCGTTCGGCCGGCCTCAGCGTGCTCGCGTGCATTGCCACGTCGACGGCAATGCGCAAACCGCGCGCCGGTAGCTAGCTAGTCCAGTCACCAACGACACCAAACCCTTTCCAACCGTTCCCCATCGCGCGGCGCCGCTGCCTTGCTACTGCCCCCACTGCCTGCCCCGCCTTGCCTGCCCCACCTGCCCCACCTCCCGCCTCCCCACCTCAGGTGCTCGTGAGCGATGCGGTGTGGGCCAGCGCCCGACCCTCCCTGGCGCCCGTGGTGAGCCCCACCAGCCTGGGCCTGGTGAACCTCAAGGGCGTGCGGGAGCCCCTGGAGCTGTGGGCACTCAAAGGCAGGCAGGCTGGCAGCGGCGGGTAACTCGTGTCCGAGTGGGCAGCGGGCGAGCGCCGCCTTGCTCTCCTCCCTACGCGCCCTCTAGGGGCCTCGACCTCTACAGGGACCTCCGCCTCTCCTCTCTCCGTTCCTGCCAAGCGGCAAGCCTGTCAGCTCGCCTCATTAAACAGCGATAGCCTTCCTTGCTGTTGCTGTTATCTGCTGGCAGCTACACGGAAGCACATAAGTTTGTTCTGTTGAGCTGGGCGGCGGCGGCGGCAGCAGCCAGGCGGCGGTGACGGTGGCGGCGATGTGGAGGCACGGAGGCACTGACATCGGAACGTCTCGTCACAGCCCGTTGTTGTCGTGCATTGTCCCGTCGAATGCGCGGGCGTGGTGGCCCGCCGGTCCAGTGGCCCTGATCTTTTCGGTGGAGATCGGTCATTCGCAGGGCGGTTAGCGCACGCGGCAATAGTGAGTTGGGGGGGCGAGTTGTGTACAGCCCTCAGCCGTACGTGCATTCCTGCTGTACCCTTAATACGGCACGTGATCGGGCTGTGGGCTCGCGTCGCGTCATGTTGGCGGGCGCCGCATACTCGACGGGGCGCAGCCGGCTTGCGACCCGCTGCCAAGTCCAGTTCTTCGTCCTCTACCGTTTACGGCAGTGAACCCAATCCACGAGAGCACTGGGCTGCGGCTTTCGGCAAAAGGGCGGTTGGGGGATGTGCTGGCATTGCTTGGCGAGGGGAGTGGAGTGGGAAGAGAGTTGACAGCCCGTCTGAAGCGCCCAGAGGCGCAACGTGGAGACAGAGAGGAGGGCGCGGCGAGGGGCAGTAGTGGACAGCTGTTGGCGACAGGTCCGTGGATTGGGCATAGGCTGGGCGACGGAAGATTCTGGGCTGTAGCTGTTCATGCAGCGAATAGGCGGGCTTGGCCGCTAGTGGTGGGCGGACTGGTGCCTGAAGGGGCTCGCCGCAGGTCTGCCCCCAAGTGTGGTGATGCTGCATGGTGCGAGGTGTGATGTCAAGTATGCTTTGGGCAGGCAGGTTTGCGCGATTGCCGTTGCGGAGTGCGAGGATACGTGGGTGCGTGCGTGCGTGCGTGCATGAGGGATTGCGTGCGCTCTTAATACGGAGAGATTTTGAAGCGGCCATACGAGGCGGCCCTGCCATCTGCAGGCCGAGTCATATTACCAGAGGCGGTCCACATCGGGTACACTGCTACTGCTGACGGTGCAAAACTGCAGGATGCTAGTTGTGGCTGAGCGGATAAATACCGCGACGTCTCCGTTGCCTGCCATCTTTGTTGTCACTCTCATCATAATATGGCAGCGCCGCGCGGCTCCGTGCCGTGATCACTTGTTTTTTTGTCTATAACGGGTGTGGTGCGGGCGGACGGACGCGCTGCACCGAACCCCAAATGTGCCAGTGCGCGACACGCCCGGAGGCCCTGCACCTGCGCTTCCCCTGCTGCATTGTACCGTATTCATAGGCGGGCTGCGAGGTTGGCTGGTTGGTAGGTTGGTGGACGCCCGTTTGCGCGGACGGCTGCGTAGCGGCTGCGGCCATTACAGGAATTCCGCATGCGGCCACAGCCCGCGCAGCTGTTGTCTGTTACCGGGTCGCGATGCAAAGAAGTGTCTGCGGTGGCGCGATGGCTGTGTCGTTGTCAGCATGTTGGCTTCGCATATCTGGTTGTGAGGTCGTTTTGGTTGTCGACGTCCCTCCGGTGTGTTGTTGGTCGTGTTGTCGTTGCAGACGCTGCATTGCCGCAGTTGCAGACTGGCCTGCGACCGCTGTTGTCCAGTGGCCCAGTGGCGTCGGCGGACACCGAAATGCGGTGGCGACGCTTGGGAGTTGAGGTGCCGTTCCACTGAAGCGCCGTACACCCGAGACCCGACACGGTGTGCTCACATGGCATGCAGGCTGGCCCGCGGAAGGTCCGGACAGCAAACTCATATCATCATTTGCCCCTCATGGCTGACTGCTTCGGTTGATACTGCTGTTGTTGTTGCTGTTGCTGCTTTGCTTCGGTTGTTGGGCGGGGTGTGTGTCTGATATGTGGGGTCTAATAGCGCCAATAACAAGTTACAGGAACTTACGGTTCCTGTGACTGTTCCTGTGACCCACCGAGAAACCGCCGAGAGGCTCGCGCGCGGCCTTCAGGCCGTGCGCTCAAGCAGCGAGACCGCTAATTTCCCCCACACTGCCGCCACCGCGCCCTGAAATGTTGCACGCAAACACACACCGTCGACGCTCGCGTAACCCTTCCGCCACCCGCGCGCCACGTGGCGCGCTGGTTCATCGCCCGTCGGCCGCATCACTCGCTCGTCTTCACCACCCCCACCCGTGTCACCGGCGCCCCGCTGCGGCCGCCGCCTGCTGCTTCTTCACCCTCAGCTTGCCCACGTCGCTCTGGATGTGGTCCAAAATGGCGCCCGCGTCGAAAAACTGCTCCTGCGCCTTCGCCCAGCCGCCCAGCTCCTTATCCACCTGAGGACACCCGCAGGTGACCCGACGGCGGCCGACACGCAGAAGCAACAGGGGCAACAAGATCAACAGCAGCAACCCGCGAGTCATGGTATCCGAAGCGAGTTGCTCTCCTCGCCCTCGTCCGGTGCGATTTGTTGGCTCACTGCCGACGACTCCCTTCACAGCCGCAGCCGCTGCCTGGACCCGGAGCCGACCCGTTCATGCCCGCTTCCCGCAGCCGCGCGGTGCGGAGGGAACGCCCGCCCCCCATCAGACGGCCACAGGCAGAGCCGCACCCCCGGTCCCCAGCAGCCGCCGGGCCAGCAGCAGGGCCAACCCTCCGCCCACCCACCCACCCACCCGCCCACCCTACCTGCCAGAGCTGCGCGGGCGGCAGTCCGGTCTGCTGCGTCGCAACCTCCTTGCAGGTGCGCGGGTTGATGCGGAAGCCCAGCTTGGCGAACTCGCTCTGAGCCGCGGCGGTGAACAGAAAGCGGCAAAAGGTGGTTGCGGCCTTCTGGACCTCCGGACCCCGCGACTCCACCACCTGCGCGGAAACACGGCGATGGCGGGCGATGGCAGACACAGTGTTAGGGGCGGAGGGTGGCGCTGCGGTGGCGATAGAGACTGAGCTGGAAGCCGTTGGCGGCGGCGGTGGGCAAACTGGGGCGGTGCGGCTCTGAAGGCTGTAGAGTGCTCTTAAGAGACTGGGGAAGGCAGGGGAGGGGAGGGGCGGTGCGGCGGACCTGCAGGAGTAGCAGGCAGGCAGCCAGGCAGGCAGGCACGGCGCAGATGCGGGTTGAGTTGTGGGATTTCACACGGCATCCCGGCGGCGGATGCCCTGTGCGGTGTGGCGTGCGGCTTCCTCACCCACACCCACCTTGTCCACGAGCGCCAACGGGCACTCGATGCGGATGTTGTACGAGGGGACCAGGTACGGCAGCGCCTTATCGCCGTACACCTCGTTGGTTAGGATGACCTCGTTCTCGTACGTCAAAAGCACGTCCCCAACCTGCGGCAGATCGGCGGGGGCGGGGGGCGCAGCGCAGCGCAATGCGACACGCGGCATGAACGTGTGGCTGCAGTCGAAAGCGCCGCTCGATGCAAGCCCCCAGCAAGTCCTCTCACCCCTTGCTTCCCTTCCTCCTTTGACCGCTGGACAGCTGCTGGCCTGAGACTGGCCCAGAGGGGGCAGCTCCTCACCTTTTGTTTGTAGAACACGTCCGAGGCCTCACGCGCGTCACGCGGCTGCACCACCACGTTCTCAAACACCTTGGTGACGTAATCCAGCGAGGCGGCGTGTCCCTGCTTCATCTTGGCTCCCCACAGCGCCAAGAATATCCACCTGAGGCAGCGGCGGGGCGCGCACGTTGCTGATCAGCTTGATCAATTTTGTACAAATAATTATAGGTTTACACACATAACGTCGGTTGGCAGTTGATTTGGCACCGGCGTGAAGGCTGGCAAGGTTTGGAACCCTGCAGGCCCAGCCCGACCCTGGCAAAACGCCATGGTTTGGGGCTGTGGAGGAGCCGCGGGCAGCGGCCGAGGTTGCATGTCGGGCCCTCCACCCCACCTGGCCACTCCGGCCGTCTTGGGGTTGGCCAGCACCACCTCCACGTCCGGCCGCGTCAGGTCGTCCCAGGTCCGGATGTTCTTGGGGTTGCCCTTTGGGGGCAACGTCATCATCGCGGGGAGACACACATCGGCATCAATGAACAGCGCCGGCATCAACAGCAAGCAGGTTCATCATCATCATCATCGTCGAGCACCACCAGCAGCAGCAAGCACTGGCAGCAGCACCAGCAGCGCCAGCGGCGGACCGTTAATGCTAGCGCGAAACCCAGGCGGCCCGGCACTGTGGCTGCCGCCTCCTGGCACCCCAACCCGCACCACGGGGGGCAGCCACCAATCCCGTTGGTCGCTGCCCCCCGTCCCCCGACTCCGTCCCTCGACCACGACCTCCAGTTACTATCTCTCCAGCCACCATCATCGCCGCTTATCCATCAAGGACGGCGGTGGATGGGGCCTCCGATGCACCACACGACGAACCGCACCGCAACCGCACCGCACCGCGCCACGCCGCGCACCTGCCGAACCACGAACGCGACGGTGGTTTCGCAGACGATGGCGTTGCAAGGGTAGCGCTGCCGCCAGTCCGGGTAGATGATCCCGGCCTGCACGATCTTATCCAGATCGAGAGGCAGGGCCAGCGCCACAATGTCCGCTGGGAGGCCGTCGATCACGGCGCGGGCCTGGCCGGGAGGGTCGAGGAAACGGTCGTTGAAACGCACACGCAAGGCAAGGGCGATAGCAATGGCTCGGGGGAAAGGAAAGCAGCAGGCGGACGTGGTGCGGTAACAGGCCTTGCCCGGCCCGACCCGGCGGGGGGGACACCGGGACATGGAAAAGCCCCGTAGGGGCGCCTCAGATCTGTCCTTGCAAGGTACCGGGTTGCGGAAAGAGAGACGCGTGCTGCGGGTTCGCGGGGCAGCAGTGCAGGCGAAGACGGAGCTTGCAGCTCCGGGGCAGTGAGGCAGTGCGGCGGCCGCGGCGACGGCGATGGGGACACAGCGGGCCCACGCGGCGGGCGCTGCACGTGTGCCGTACAGTGCCGTACCTGGACTCCACTGGCCGCGAAGGTGAGGCGGAAGCGCACATCGATTCCGGATTCCCGCATGTAGAGCTCCCGGAAGGCCTTTGTGACGCGCACGTAGGCGAGCTTGGTGACTGCGAACGACGCCAGCGTCAGCACGACCTCAGGGGGCGACTGCAAGGCCAGGCTGTACAGCGGCTGCGGGGTGCCGCCGCCTCCGCCACCACCCTCGCCGCCGGCCGCGGGGGGCGGCTGGCAGGGTAGCAACGCCGCGGTGGCCGCTAGCTGGGCCGGTCTTTGCCGGGAGTGCCGATCGTGCGCCTCCGACGCGCTGCCGCTGCGAGACAGGCCCAGGGTCCGCAGCATGCCCGCGATGGCGTCCGAAGGGGACCACCTGAAATTGCAATTTGTATGTTATGTCGCGAAAGTTTTTATCATCCCTAACACTGCGTCGCCTCGACCCAATTCCTGCCGGTGCCTTACACTCGCCACGAGCGGAAGTCCGGTATAATCCTCGAAGAAGAATGTAATGTTCCACCTACGATGTTACAGAAACAAAGCTTCCCGCGTGACTGTCGTTGTGAATGGGCTATCATCGGCGGCCAGCTGCAAACGCTCGCACCTGTCTCTGGTGGTCGACCATTCCAAATCATGAAGCTAGGAAGTGAGGACATGTTTATACTGGATCAGTAACGCAGGTTCTTCTCAACACTCAAATTAGCCGTCAACTGTTAAATTTTTATTTGGTACTCAACGTGGTTTTCAAATAATAAGACGCATCAAGCATAAGCAGCGGTTTCGATTTCGCTGTTCTTGTCGAATTGATTCCTCTGCCTCACACTCACAAAACCGGCCTGGCCGTGTAGCGACCGGCCTCGCCGTACAGCCGGTGTGCAGTGCCAGAACCTGCCCTTCTTAAGAATTACATGATGTGGGCAAAGCTTCGTGATGTGGGGTGCACTTGGCAAAATGGTGCGGACTGCGTTTCACAGAAGCCTCCCCACAGGGCTTACAGCTGCGGCCCAGTGGCTCCTGTGAGTGCAGAACGTGAGTATGGCTCAGAGCCGAATTTCACCATTTGTGCATGAACTCCAAGGCATCCCCACTCAGGTGCGAGGGAAAGCTCACAGACGGTGAGGCTAGGGGCAGGGTTTGTTTCCAGAAGGAATTCTACCAGATAGATGAGGGCGATCGCGGGCAAGGCAGAGGACAGATCAACGGAAGACCTGCGCAAATTCTCAACGAAACAACATTCTCCGGAACTCTACAAAGAAAACCCACGATAGCCATGTTGAAGCGCAGACTGAGGAAGTCGGGTGGTTGCGGAAGTCTGCGGGTTGGGCTTCACTCTTGTTTAGGCAGCAGGAGAGCAGAGCAACGGGCAGTTTCGGCTGTGAAAAGGATACCTGCAAAGCCGCAGGAACCCTGCAATGTCTAATAGGGGCAAGCTTGGCTGTCAGGACTAGCAGGACAACCTAGCTGCTGTACAGCCTGGCGGTCAGCTGGAGAAACGCGACCACTTACCGCTGCGACGACACCTAGGCGATACGACGCACGACCTTGCCTTCAGATGTCATAACCTTTTATTATATATCGCCCACCGGGGCTTTCCCCTACAGGTAGCTCGAAATCGGACCATCTGCCAGTCGTGAACCCCCTGTGAACCGACGCCACCCTCGCCACCAGCCGCTCTATTGTAGCCGCGTTGAATGAGGATGTAAAGCTGTCTTGTTGACGTGCCGCGTGTTGAACGTGCCACATGGCCCATCCATCTATCTCCGACGTTAGCGAACACAATCTGCGTTACTCTGTGCATCTGCGCGGCGCATGACTAACCGCTGATGGAACATCGCAATAATCGTGAATATAAAACGCACTGCTGTGTCCCTGTCGACGTGGTAGCGACTGGGTAGCAAGAATGCGAACCGATGCTGGCGAAAAGGTCATATAACCTAAACGTGTTTACCACATTGCTTTGTCCGGTTCAAATTCTTGCCGCAATTGCAATGTAAATAGGTTTGCACTTCGGAGCAAAAAAAGGTCCTGGATTGTCACCCAGCTAGATTGTCGATAGATACGTTTTAAAACCGAATTGCCGTTGTCAAAGATAACGGCCCGTTGAAGTATCGTGCCAATTCCGCTAGGCAATTTTGCGTCGCTGCCTACAAACATGATGTATTAAGCTAGAGATGGACTTCTCGATTTGTCGACACAGGCAGGACCCATAACGCAGCCGTCCCCGAAGTGATGAATACCCCCGAAGCGTTTTGTACGGCTTGTTCGCTCAGTGCATGGACCTCGCCACAAACTCAGCCCATCCGTCGCAGCTGTATCGGTCATTACTTTGTCTAATTTATCACCGGCAAAGGCCTGTGAACATCGCTTGGCAATCCTCGCACCTGTTCGTATCCTCTAGCCACTTAGACCCACGAGACGACTTGAAATATTCTTGAATGAGGCCGTGAAATGTCAACCCAAAACAAGACGGCAAGCGAAGTCTTTTGTCCGGGCTCGCAGTGGTATCGCCACTGAGGCTGTCGACAATGGCTCTGAACGTTGACCACCAGATAAACCACACGAATTTCAGTGTTAACAAGGACTATGATTTCAGAGAATGTAGGGCAAGGCGGTATCGCCAAAGGCGAGATGTCAGAGGCCTGGCGTGCAGCGGACATCTGTCTTCTTCTTTGCGGGTTGATATCACCGCCTGTACGTGGGAGCTGACAGCAGCAATTATTATAGTTCTATGTTTCTTGTCAACGCCAACCTCATGGTAAGCAGGCGGCCACAGAGTCGCAACATCCATCGGGCTGTTCAACCTCGGGCACCTTCGCTATTCGAGTATGTGTACCAAACAAAAATAATATTATTACATGCAGTGCAAACGTCGTCGGCTGGGAAGTTGGAGACAACGTAACAGGCGCGTCGTGGCAGCGTCGGCAGGTCCGTGGCGGCTGCGCGTGTTCCCAGCAGGGATCAGGCTTTGCTCCCGAAATTCCGACTGAAAGAGTAATATTGATTTAATTTAATACTTGATCGCAGGCCGCTCGAGATCTGACGGTGTCATGCGGATTGCGGCCTAGCCTTCCGACGTACTCGTCGGTGGCTTTGGAGCGCTCTCCGCGCGAGGCCGTGGTGATGCAACAGTCGGCCAATGGGGACACGGATGATCCGATGCAGGGCTCGTTGACCGCTGGCGATATTGCCAGAGCCGCATCAGCGACAGCGGCCGGAACGCAACCGGAGAGGGCGGCCTCGTTGTCGGTCCTGGGACTGGCGGAAACGGCGATGCTTCCGCTGGTGAGCCCCACACACACCCACGCCCGTGTTGTGTCAAGATGTGAACACCGAACCTTTGTCATTCGCAGTCCGTAAGCACATGCCCATGCCTAACGTCCTTGATCCGTACCTCTGCAGCTTCGTCAGCACGCCTCTGGCAACACGAGCTGGCTGCGGCAGTTGGAAGTCAGCGCAGCCGCCGGGGAGTCCCTGCCGCCGCAGCTGATGGTGCCGCCGCCGGGAAAGCCCGGGGGCCCGGCCGCCACCCCGCTGCTGCTGCTGTACAGACGGGACTGGTGGAGGGCTCTGGTGGCGGCGGGCGGCACGGGAAGGAGCGGCAGCAGCGGCAGTGTGGGGGCGACAGCTGAGGAGCAGTATGCGGACGCGGCTGCTGCACTGCCTCCGACGTGGCCCATGTTGGCACAGCTGGCTTCGGAGCTGATTAATCGGGACCTAGACGGCGACGGAAAACCAGACCACGTGCTGTGCCTTGACCTGATGCCGGGTATGTGATGGGTTGACTCATGTGTGGGCGTGTGGATTACTGGGCCTGCGTGAATGGAATACTGGTCGCTGCCCCCAGGTGCTGGACAGTTTGGTGTGACACTCGGCAATGGCAGCCCCCAAGCTTTCGGTGCACAGCGGACTGGATGAGAATCGCAGAAAGGTGCATCTTATTGCTTATTTGACCTCCCCTGGCTCTTCCCCACGCACCCTCCCGCCAGGTTGCAAGGGCTGGGCGCTGCTGTCCGCCATTTACGCGTCAATGGTGCAAACCAACGGCACGCAGCAGGGCGTGTGGTACGCCCAAACCAACTTCTCGTCGACTCTGGGTAAGTGAGGTTGCAAAAGAGCTGGCATTGTAAATACCTCCAATGCCCTAAAGCGAAGCGTAACCACCTGTGTGTCCCGCTTCGCACGCCGCCCTCCCCCTCTCCCTCTTGTCCCGAGGGCAGGCGGCCCCTCGCTGCCCACCGCGCTCCGCCTATACGCCGACCTGGCTGCCAGCAACGCCGCGGCCTTCACCCCGGGCGGGTCCAACGTCTCTCGCAGCACCGTCAGCGTGTTCCCGGCCGAGCTGCTGGCGGGCGGTGGGGCGGTGGACGCGGCCTCGGGAGCCCCGCTGTGCGGCGCCGTCAACCCTCTCTTTGCGGCGGGGCGCTGCCTCTTCACGGTGGACTGGGCGGCGGCGGCGCTGAGGCTGACGCCGGACGGCGCGCCGGGTGGGGCGGGGAGTGGGGCGGGGCGGGGGTGGGTGATGCGAGGCTGCGGGGCTGCGGGGCTGCGGGGCTGCGGGTATGTTTGCCGGGTGGTTGCATGGTGTAACGGGCACTGCTACACAGTATCGCTGTATATTAAACAGGTACCTGCAACATTAAGCACCCATTCCATCCCCATCTGTCAACAGGAATTTCCGGAAGGCTGGCGGCGGCGCTGCTTCCGGGTAGCGCTTTCGTCCAGGACACCGGTGCGGCAGCGACAGGGCAGGGACGTTCCTTCCCCACATCAGCAGCCACCACCAACATTCTAGCGCAAGCCAGCTCAGCATCAGCGGGGCAGTCGCTCGGCGCCGGGTTGTTGAGAGCCTGTGGTCCTTCCAGCTGCTGGGGTCCCCAGGGCCGGTTGCCCGGATCAGCGCCAAACGCATCATCGGAAACAGCGGTGCCAGCGGCCGGAGTCATTGCAGCGGCAGTGGCGGGCCAGGAGGAAGTGTTTGTGAACGTGGCACCCTTTGTGGGGGAGGCCACCAATGTGTGGTTGCTGCCCAGCGCGTCTCGGTGGGATCTCCGGAAGCTGCTGCTGGCGGGTGACTTCACCGAGTGAGTGCTTGCCAGGGTGTCCCGTGGGTCACTTCTAGATCGCTGGGTGGCAAACCAGTAGTGGGCGAGTAGTCCCCCGTCGCCCTTGTAGTAGCCCCAGATCCTAGATAGACTTGGGGTTTAGGTTTGGGTTTTGGGGATTAATTAATTTTAGTAATGAGTTATGCCGTGTTTGCCCTTGACCATGCGGTTGTACAGGCACGTGGGATACGAGTTGGACCTCAAGTACGGCATCTTGACAAACTCAACTCCGGACATCCGTAAGTTCTAGCCGTCCATACCGACCCCTATATGTCATACCCCGAAAGGATTTCAGCCTCGGTCCTTGTAGCAGCGGAATGAGCCGCGGCAGTTATGAAGGCTGATGGGGGTAACTTGACGGAGGCGGCCAGGACCACCCGTGTGTGTGTGGTGGTGGTGGTGACCATTGCTACACCCGCAGCTGCTGTGTGTTTGAGCGGCCAAGAGCCCAAGACACCCTAAGGCCTCATACAAAAGTTGTGGACCCTTTCTTCTGTCATGCACTGGCGTCCGCAGGCGAGTTCAACGGCGCCCGTGCCACAATTCTGGCGCTGCGAGAGCAGCGGCAGCAGCAGCAGCAGGCGCAGCAGGCGCAACCACTGCAGCTGTGGGGGGGCGGCGATGACAACGGCGATGTTATAATCGCGCTGAGCAGCTCTCTCAGGCAAGACAACGGCAGCGGCCCCGCTTGCACGAATGGCCTCCTTTCAATGCTGGCGGCGGCTGCAGCGGCGGCCGCTGGGGGCACAGCGGCAGCAGAGCATGGCGCGGCGGAGGCGGCAGCGGTGCTTAACCTGGACACCTCTGACCTGCTCTTCGTGTCACAGGCGAGTGGCATCTAATGGCAGCAACGCAGCGTTTGTGCACCAGGGAGGTTCAACACGGCCGGGCTTCCGGAGGTTGTACCTGCGGGAAATACGGTGCCGTATGGGTACGGGAGGTTCCCTCTGTTGGGCCGTACGGGTTCCTTTGTTGGATCCCGTTGCCTTGCTGCCCGATCGATTGCTACACGTCCTGGTGAACTGATCGACTGACTGCCTAGCTTGGTGGTCCGCCTGCAGGCGGCTGCAAAGGCCACGAGTCACGGCAACGCCGCGATGGACATCACGTTACCGTACAGTACGGCATACAGGTGCGGTAACAACCTTCAGCTCCTCATTGCCGACACTGTTCTTCTTGTTATCATTGCCTTTTTGCTGCTGTTATGGCTGCATGGCTCTGTCGATTCCCAAAAGTCAACCACACGAGTTCTCCTGATACGTATGGGGCCTGGGGCCGCTGAAGTTGCTGAGGTCGCTGCTGTGCTGCCACTCGCAGGCGTGTCCTGGACGAGCTAGCGGTCAGCGCGCTGCTGATCGCGGCCGCAGCTAAGGGGTCACCGGACGCGGCTCCTGCGCCCCCTCCGAATGCGTCCACGGCGTCCAGTGCTGCGGACGCGGCCTCCGGGCTGCGCAGCTCGGAGCTGTTTGCACCCCTGGCTGCAGCGGCCGCAAGCGACTTTGAGGCCGTCGCCCTCCGTAAGTCCCTCCCGAGGGAGAGGAGAGGAGAAAGCGACGTTTGGCACCACGAATGTGCGATGTGGCATGTGGGTGGGGGTTCATCAAGTAGTCGGCGTCTGGCATAAGAGTTGGCGGCAATACATTGCGAAGGTCAGTTCAGCAACAAAACGTAAACAGCATGTAGGTCCGGCACGCATCGCTGCAAAAGCATTTCGAGTACAGCACGCGAGAAAGCCCCGCCGTCACCCCGTTACCCTCACAAACGGAGTGGCTCTGTTTCTACGCACCTTGGACGAACCCGCCAGGATTTCCGTACCCGGCTATCCTGCGGCAACTTTACTGGCACTCCGTCGGCCACTCGGCGGCGGCAGCGGAGGTCGCGGGAGCCGTTACTGGCTCCACCGCCGCCAAAGACCACAGCCGCAGCAGTGTCGGGGGAGTGGGTCTGCCCGTGGGCGTAGCGCTGGGAGGTCTGGCGGGGCTGCTGGCAGTGCTGGGTACTTCATATCTGGTTGTGCGGGTGCGCCGGCGGCCGCGGATGCGCCGCAATCGCCGGGCGGTTCAGCCTCCGGGTGCGGGTCCCGCCACAACACTGGTCATGACCGACGTGCAGGTAGGCGGGTGTGTGTGTGCGGCTGTGTGGGTGTGTGGGTGAGTGCGAGGCGGATGAGTGAAAGGGTGGGTGGGTTGGTCTGTGGGTGGGGTGTGTGAGTGGGATTCAAGCCTGTTAGCCTGTAACTAATGGGATTGCGCTGTATCAGTTGTTTTCTTCGGAAAATTGCGCGCGCTTTGGAAGACCGCCTATGGGACTGATTCACAGTAATAGTATGCGGGTATCCCCTGGATATCCCCTGGATAGTATGCGGGATCCCCTGGATATCCCCGGGATATCCCCGGGATAGTATGCGGGTATCCCCTGGATATATGCGGGTATCCCCTAGGAAGTGCCTGAGAGTTAGGGCACTGAATTGGTGACCGAGAGGTCACCAATTCGATCCCGGCCTTCGCAGAGGGCTAGGTGACCGATGGGGGCCCTGGTGTGGGAACGAACAGCAGGTGACCGCATGGCTCTTTAGCCATGTCCCTGTCCCCTGCACTGGTAGAACTCATCACGGTTGAATGTTCAACGATGATGTGTCTGGCATGTCTGGGAAGAATGCGTGCGGGTACCCAGATGTGATCCGAGTGAGACGGAGTCCAGACACTGAGTGGGTGGGAGAAGCAACCCATCTTAGTCAAAAAGGCGGTCACCGCGGTAATGGGCTGTACCCGCCGATGAGGCATCAGTCTGTTCCCTTAACCCACGCAAGGGCTTACGGTCCAGCGTAATACTTTCTTTCTTTCTTTCTAGTATGCGGGTCAGAACTGGAATCCGGATGCGGATGTTGGCGCACGTGCTGCTGCTCGCCCCTGGTCCGCATACACCTGCCTACCCGCCTACCCGCCGAACCGCCTACCCGCCTACTCGCTCTTCCCCGCTTCCTCCCACAGAACTCGACTCTGCTGTGGGAGGTCATTTCCGCCAGCGTCATGGACGCCTGCATGTCCATCCACCACCGCATCATGCGCCAGGTGGGGGCCATGCGGTATGACCCGGTGCTAGGTGGCGAGAAATCACGTACCGCAGCCAGCGGGCGGCTGGATTGAGGCGGGCGGGGGTCTCTCATGTCTCAACAGAATGGAGAGAGCAAATACCGGCCAGAGCGCGCCACCGCTTGGCTCTTATCTTCATCGTTCGACCAAGAGCGCCCTGCCCCTTTGCCTTCCTCTCCTCGCCTCCCCCTCGTCCCGTCCCCTTCTTCCGGGTTGCTGACTTCTTAGGGTCCTGTCTCCCATATCCACGGCCCGCTCCGCCTTCCCTCTCTCCCTTTTTCCCGTCTCCCCCTACAAAACAAAACAGGCCATCGAGTCTCACGGCGGCTACGAGGTGTTCACGGAGGGTGACGCCTTCGCGGTGGCCTTCCACGGACCGGACGACGCGTTGGGCTTCGCAATGGACGTGCAGGTGCGGGCAGGGAGGGAGGGACGGAGGGAGGGAGGGAGGGAGGGAGGGGCGAGAGGGGCGGGAACAGCAGAGGGGGCCAGTGACCGATGAGGGCTGTGGGCCCAGATAATTCCCTCCCAATGCAACCGGCATTCCGTGCGGAACACATAGCGGCCTCAAGCGGCCGCCTCCGCTCTGCCTTAACCCCTTACCCTGTCCAATACACCTGTCCTTCCAAATCCCGTCCCGGCCGCTTCCTCGCTCAGTCGGCGCTTCTGGAGGCGGATTGGCCTCAGCCCCTGCTGGACCAGCCAGATGCATGTGAGGTCTGGGCGCTGCTGCGACGACCATGCAGATCGGCCGCGCAGCCGCAACAGCACCAGCCTCAGAAGGAGCAGTCGCTGCAGCGGTCTTCTTTCTGGAAGCCGTATCCGCCCTCGCCCACGGGAAGTATGCGGCCGATGGCGGCCGCTGCAGCTGCCGCCGCCGCTGTGACTGCCGCTGGTGCAGGGGGTGATGCGGCTCCCCCTTTCCTGTCGGACGAGCTGCCCAGTCCACGCGCAACTCATTCCAGACTCAACGCAAGCGGTGCGTTTTGCCCTGCAAGCGGTGCCACCGCCGTCGCCGCCTCTGTCCTCGGTCAGCAACAGCTCCTGAGCGACCAATCCGAGCCGCGCGCCCCCGTCCATCCCAACAACTCCCCTACACCTGCTGTCGAGCTGGTGGGGACCGCGGTGCCGGGTGCACGTGCCGACATCACCTCCTCCGGGACACTGGACTCCCTCATGCGCCTCAACAGCAACGTACACAACGGCCAACCGAATGCCAACGACACTTACCGTCACCATCAACACCAACAGCAGCATCAGCAGCAGCCACGCAGCGTGCTCCTTCTGGGTCCTCGTTCGCAAGTCGCCACAACGACTGGCCAGTCGGGGCCCGGATTCTCGGAAGCCTACACGTCGATTACCTTGGAGCCGTGCGGCGGCGGCGGCGGCAGCGAGGTCTTGGATGACGGCGCTGGCGGCCCGCCCTCAGGAGCGGAGGTTGCACGGCGGCGCGGGACGAGCGTGGACGGGTTTGAGTTTACGTCGCCCAGGCAATCATCGTTGGAGCTGCAGACGACGACACCGCCGGGGCGGTTGGCGGCGTCGGCGCGAACCGCGCTGTCACATCTGCTGTCAACGGCTCGTCAGGAGGCGAGGCGGCCTTTCTGGAAGACACCCAGCATTGAGGTGGCGGCGGCGCTGGCGGCGGCACTGGCCCCACCCTCTGCGCCGGCGGAGAGCGGTCCGGGGATGGATGCGGCTGCCGCAGCCGTGGTTCCCGCGTCGACGGTGCCGGCTGTGACGGCAGCAGAGGTGAGATCGGGCGGGGGCCAAGGGGCATAGGGACGGTGCCGAGCAAGGGCAATACGGTCGCTGGTGTCAACGTTGTCAGACGCCAAGCTGGTGGGGTTCCGGCGGCGAGGGGTCGTTTGAGTGGGCCGTCTGAACCGTCTTACAGTGGCAGACGCCTGTTTGGTTTGCTTGGGTCTCTTACGGGTCGCACTCCTCTCCGCGTGTACCGTATCCTCTGGAGCCGCAGGACGGTGGCCCGCCCGCGAAGCTCGTGGAGCTTGACGTCCCTAATGATTGGACAGCCCCGCAGTCGGCGCCGCATTCAGCCGAGACGGTGATGGAGATCGTGTCAGCGGCGGTGGAGGCGGAGGAGGCGAGCCTGGCTGGCGCACCAGCCCCAGCATCAGCCCCAGCAGCCCAGCGCCGTGGCGGCGAGAGCAGTGGGAGCGCGATACGAGCCGCTCCACGACAAGAGTCAAATCTTGCTCCGGACCATTTGTCGCCCAGTCAGTCTGCAGTTGCTGCAGCTGCTGCTGTCGCTGAAGCCTCCGTCCCTGCTGCTGCTGCGGCTACTGCTGCTGACGCCGCTTCAGCCTCGGAACAAGCTGCTCCAACAGTTGTTGTTGCCGCTGCTTATCGAGCCTCGGAGAGCGCAAAGGCCGAAGCGCAAGATGCGCGGACGTGTGTGGATGATGGCACGGCCATGGGCACGGCCACGGGCGAGCTGGCGGTTGCACCGTCGCCTTTCACCTGCGCAGGCGCGCGCGTCGGGGCGACCATCACCTCTGCCGGGCGCCGGCGTATGCAGTTCAGCGCAACTGCCATTGCCGTACCCGACGCACGGCGAAACAGCTCCACTGCGGGGCAGCTGATCGCGACCCGGCGGCACATGGCCGTTGAGCTCTTCTCGTCCGTGCGGCCACACGCGTCGCAAATCGCCGCGGGTATGGAAGGCAGCGAAGGCAACGAAGACGACGACGACGATGACGAGGAAATCGGCACGGACTGGCAGAACCTCGTGAACTGGGAGGCTTCATTGATGCCACCGACGCTGCCGATGCCTCCCATGGCGCCGCCGACAGTGCCACCGACGGCAGCAATGCTTGTACCTGTGCCCAGCGTGGGCGCAACCCTGGAGACGTCCGAGCCCGCTGTCGGGTCCTTCCAGTTGAGCTCACGTCGGAGCTCCAGTATGCCAACACGGAGGTCACAATCCGCTGTGGTGGCGATGCCCAGCAATGCTGGCGGCGGAGCCGTCCCTGGCGGTGCCGCCGACAGCAACGGAGCGGGCGGTGCCGGTGGCGGCGGCGGCGGCGGCGCTGCCGTCGCCATGCTGCGGGCGTCGACGATGGGGTCTGCTGCCGCCGCTGCAGCGGCGGCGTCGTTAACGGCGGCGGCGCTGCCTCGGCGCTTCCTGGTCGGCAAATGGTGGAACGCAACAAAGCGCCTCCAGGACGCAGCAGCGGTGGAAGGCAGTGAGAAATCTGGGCGGCAAAGCCGCGCGGCGCCACCGGGGCGGCCGGCGGTGTCGCCGCTGCCCCCGCAGCCTGTTCGAATCGAGTCGGGGGCAGCGGCGGCGGAGGTCGGAGACCAGGCGGAGGGTGTGAACGCCGTGGTCGTCATGGCGGCGACGATGACGATGTACGACAAGGACGGCGGATTCTCTACCATGATGCCGCCTCCGGCGCCACAGCCGGGAAGCACGGTCTCCATGAACACGCAAGTGCCGGCCGCTGATTCCGCCGTGTGGGGTACGTCCTTCTTGCCCACTCAGATCTCCGGGCGGTCAAGCAGCGGCGTCGCCGCCGGTGGCGGCGGCGCTGGCGGCGGCGGAAGCGGCACAGTTCCAGCCCAGCGGGGTCGATTTGATACGCTCTGGTGTGACCTCAACCTCCTGGCAACAGCTTTCGGGACTCGAGCCAGCGCAAACACACTGGGGCCGGCGCCAGGGGAGGCGGCTGAGGTGGCGGTGCCGGTGGTTTCAACGGTTTTATCTGTATTGCAAAAGCTGTACGAGCTGTGGCGGCCAGAGGAGGCGGCGGAGATGTACATGGGGATGGGCTCGGGAGTGGCTCTCGGCATGGACTGCGCTACCTCGTTCGCGTCGTGTTCTGCTGCCGTCGCTGCCGCTGCTGCGGCGGCTGCGCAGCCGGGCGAGCCGACGTCTTCATCGGCGCCGCCTCCCGAGCCTCTGCGTGTGTTCCGCGGGCTGCGAGTGCGCATGGGGCTGCACTCCGGGGCCCTGCCACACGAGGTGAGCCGCGGCGCTGTGCGTTGTGAAGGGGGAGAGAAGAGTGAGATGGGCCGGAAGCGTATCAGGGTTATTCAGAGGTTGTCGAAGGTAGCGCGGATCATTGCGATCTTCGCATGGGGGCTCTTTGATGGCTGGTCACTACCCGGCGCTGGCATCGCGACAGCTACCGTAATACCAAGTCGCCAGCAGTCGCTGGCTCAGTACGCAGCACAGAAATGTTCAATCATGTAGGGTATTACGCTTCCGATAAAATACACGTCATTTTCAATGACATAAGATTTTTCATATCATATCCTCACAGGTGATTCCCCTCGTGAAGAGCGGTGTCCAAGGCGTGTCGTATACGGGAGACTTCGTGGCGACCTGCAAGGAGGTTGGAGACGCCGCGATGGTGGGTGCAACCGCCGAAACGAACCAACTCAAGCAGCTCTGGTGATGCTAATACTGCCTTTGCCTGTGCGATTGTGATGGGGATATGTTCCTTGCCCATGAGGAGGCGTAGCCCTAAGCCTACACACTGTACCCGAAGTACCCATGCCCGCCGGCCCCGCTGCCCCTGTTGCTACCGTCACCTTCCGATCCCTTCTGCCACCCCTTCATGATCTCATCCCTTTATGGCGGCCCTCGTGTCCACGCCCTCTGTGCTGCTTATGTGAATGCGACCAATGCGAATGCGATGCAGGGCGGAATGGTGGTGCTGAGCGAGTCCGCCTTCCACGCCCACCACCAACAGCTGCGCAGCGCCGCCGCCGCCACCGGGGCAGCCAATCGGGCAGGGGGGCAGGGCAGCTCCCGCGGGAAGGACCCCGTGGGCCCAAACCAGTGGATGCTGGTCCACATCGGACAGCACATCATCAAACTCCCAAGCGCAGGTGCGTGAGCGTCTCCGTCCGTCCAGCACTGGTCCGTCCATCCGTCCGTCTGAACTTCTACAACCGAAGGGGTTGATGCCGCCCTGATGGCCTGGTGTCTGCGCTCGACCGGATGTTTCTTGAACCAAAGGGGCCTG
Organism: Pleodorina starrii; assembly: GCA_030267565.1. Taxonomy (NCBI): domain Eukaryota; kingdom Viridiplantae; phylum Chlorophyta; class Chlorophyceae; order Chlamydomonadales; family Volvocaceae; genus Pleodorina; species Pleodorina starrii. Next base: position 825,929 of record BRXU01000034.1, read on the forward strand.
TCTCCCTTGCATGCGTGGGCCGATCCGAGTTTGTGACTGTACGACGTGTTGTGCCCACGTGTGTTGGACCGGGTGATGCACATGTCGTGCTGACGCAGAATAGTCGTACTGGGACCACCACCCCACCTGTACGGGAAGGGCCAATGGCAAATGGGCCGTGTTACAAATGTGCCACACGGCGGCACAAACCTACCGTGGTGCACTCCGCTCGCAGGACCCGACTATCAGCACGGCGGCCCGCTGCCCGCTCCGCGCGCCCGGGAGCTTTACACCGCCGTGTCCCCGGGTCTGCTCGCCCGGCTGGCGGTGCTGCCCTCCCCCGTGCGCACCGCCCGGGAGGTGGTGCCCGGCTGCCTGTCCGCGCCGGCGGGGGTGGTGGCGCCCGTGTTCTGCAACGTGGTGGGAGTGGAGGCGCTTCTGGCTTGGGAGAAGGTGCTGCAGGCAAGGATGCTGCGAGCCGCAGCGCAGACCGCAGCAGCGGCGGCGGCAGTGACAGGCGGCAATTTGGCGACATGTCGGCCGTTACCGGGCGCGTCCACTGCCATTACAGTCACGTCAAGTGGTGGAGGCGGTGCGCTACACCCGTCGCTGCCGCAACCCCCCCCGCGACGCCGCCGTCAGCTGGCGCCCGGTCGCCGTGAAGAAGTGGGCGTTGTGCGGCAGGCTTTGGAAGAGTTTCGGGAGACTGCGCAGCGGAACGCCAATCGCTTCGGGGGCTACGTGGTTGCCTCGTCTGCGGACGGCGGTCACTGGGTGCTTGTGTTTGGGTCGGCTGAGAACGCGGTGCTGTGGGGACTGGGCATGCTGGAGGCGATGTTGGAGGCAGACTGGCCGGAGGGGCTGCTGGACCACGAGCTGACGGAGGAGGTGTGGGAAGGTACGGGTACGGGTAGGCGCGTGCTGGGCAGAAGCGTTGGGGTGGGAACGTGGGACGATTGGAGCTGAAGCAGCAGGCGAGATCGGGAGGTGATGAGCGGCGGTGCGCTGTTCGAGATCGCCCGCTCCAGATCCTCTTATTATGCATTGCAGCGGCACGGGCCTCTGGAACTTCCTGCTCTGCTCTTCGGGAAACGGCACTCGCCGGTGTGTCGTCGTAGCGAGCTGTTCATTCGGTCTCTGCCCTCGCTGCCTTGTGACCTTCCCTACACGCTACAACGGCCCATGCAGACGGAGTCCTCCAGAACCGCGGGCTGAGGCTGTGCATCGGCATCGACTGTGGCCCAGCGATGATGCGTCTGGTACCCAGGACGGGCCGACTGGATTACGTGGGCCGGCCGCTCAATCGAGCCGCCAGAATCGCCGCCAAGGCCAAGGCCGGCACGGTGAGGTGGCTGGCGCCGGGAGGGAGGGACGGAGGAACGGAGGGAGGGAATGAGGCAGCGTACGTACATATACGGTGGATACGGTTATGTGCTGCTTTGGAATGTCGTGTGGCTGCCTCTGCCGACACGCGTCTGTTATCAGTCAGGCACTAGTTTCTGGTGGCGCGTGCCTGACTTACGGTACCTCTTCACATGAGCTTGTGTGGCACGCCTGCGATTCTTGAATCACTGCGTGCTCGTGGTACGTATAACGGTTCAAAGATAGGCTTCCCGCATTTACCCCCCCCCATTTGTCCATTGGATCTGCAATGCCATCCCGTGTCCAGATGCTGGTCAGCGGGGCCGCCTGGGAGTCGGCGCGGCCGGCGCTAGACAACAGACGACGCGTGTCTGCGCGCAACTTGGGGGACATGAACCTCAAGGGCGTGCAGAAGCAAATTGACCTTTGGGCCATCCGCGCCAAGGGACCGACGGCAGTGGTGGAGGAGCCCGCAGGGAGCTGATCGATTGCTCCAGCTGTAGCCGCCCGGGCTTGGCCGGGTGGACTGCCAAGGTGTATAGAGACGGAGCAAGCTTGATAGCAACTGGATAGGAAAGATCAATAGGCCAGATAGCTAGATGTACAGCAGGTATACAGATAGGGCATGATCCGTTGTGTTATGCAAGGCCTAAGTCTTGGCTTGTCTCGGGGCTAAGGAGGCAGGCTAGGGTCGATGTGGAGGTGCGGCGCGCTTCCGCGTGAGGATTGCTTTTAATTGAAGCAGCCGGGCACGGATCCGGAAGTGCTGCAACATTTACCTTTCTGTACGTGAGCGATTAGTTTCCTGTTGTTGTTGCAACACACAATCCTGCATACGGCGCCACACGCGAACAGCCAAACGTGACGTGACGCGCTGCTCCGGGTTGCTTAATAAGCGCTGTGTGGGCTGCACCGGCGCATCGGCGCGCGTGCGATTCCATCTGACGTATTCCTCAGACCCCGGCCGTCCCCCGACATCCATCCACCGTCTCACAGATACCGACGGGGCTTGCGTACATCCGAGGCGCCCGCTGCTCCAATGTGCGCTATGCACGTGCGTGCGTGCGTGGTGCTCGTCCTCGTTCGTCCTCTTGTGCACAGACAACAGCGCAGTCTGGGTTGCGCACGTGTAGCACTGAGGGGTACAAGGGGTTGGTGTCGGCTTCCTTGAAGCCGGAAAAAGGGCGGGGCCCCGTTCAAACCGTACGGGTTAAGTTGAGTGCTAGGGCGGCGAGGGCGTGAAGTGTGAGAGTGTCGACATTCCTGCTGATAGACAGCCAGAGCTTTATATCTGAAATGCCTGCGGCTTCAGCAATCCGCCCCATGTTTAGCATCGCGCGCCGTCTCGGCACTGTGCAACTCTTCCGGCCAGCGCATTGTCTGAAGTTACTTGACAGTAGACATGGACTGTATCAGTTACACATCAAGCAGGCTGACTTGCCAATAGAAGGACAGCGGAACTGTTTGCGAGGGTCGCGACGACGTGCACTTGCCGACGAGAGTGCGCAGGCTTCACTACCGAGGTATTCGCCATAGAGGAGGCTAGACAACTTTAACATTAGGACAGGGAATGTAGCAGTCCCCTAGGTTGCCGACTGGACTTGTTGGGCAGCCCGCGGAAGACCGCCGCATCGTGCGTGCAATTTGCCGCTTGGTGTCCGACAACCAATAGTTTGCTCCTCATGGTTTGTCCCCTGTAGGCCGCGAAGCTCAATTGGTAGAGCACACGCTTGGCAATTCGGTGGTCAATGGTTCAATCCCATACTTGACAGGGTTGACATTAGATAGATGTGGGTTTGAGTCCCACCGCTGGCCCCCTGGCAGATAGCCAAGATAATAAACGGCGAGTCCGGCCCGCAATACTCCGGATTGTGCAGGGACCGACGCTCGAGAAAACGTCTCAGGTCAATCAGTCCGCCCGTCAGGTATGATTCCGCAGCGGAGACGGAGACGGCAATGAGGGGGTGCACCGCCGGTCATCCATTGCCTCGTGCCGCTGACGCTTCTGTTGACTTCATCTCGCCACATACGGCTACCCGCTGATGACACGGCACGCGAATCGCCAATACTTCGCCCCCGCTGCCGCTGTGACTGCTGCGTGCAGCTGCAGCCAGGGTCGCAGCGCGCTCTGCTGCTGCCTGCTGCTGCTGCTGCTCTGGCGCCTTGTGTGTGTGTGCCACGCACATACAGTTGGTGATGCATGTATGGTTCGCTCAGATGCCACGCATAATCTTGGCTCCGGCCAATGCCGTACTACGTACATGCCGTAATGTGCATGCCCAGCGGCCGAGCCAACACTGGCAAGTGTGGTTCGGACATACCAACTGCCGCCATGCACTGACTCAGAGGCTCGTTTGCCGTGCGTCTTTGCTCGTACAGGAGCTCCTTCCATTCCACGTTGCCAGGTCGCTTTTCCTACCTGGTCTCCATTGCTTTGGGGCTTTTAGATTTTCGTGTCATTTACCCAGTGCGAGTTGTGAGCTCTCGTGTGGTGCTCTCATGGCTTTTCGTAGGTATTGCGTGGAGTGCGCCAAGCTTTCAATCGGCGAGCGAGGCGGGGAGGGGCGGGGCGGGTTTGCACAGCGCGCGATGAACAGTTAGTTGCTTGCACTCGTGCCATTTGGGTTGACCTGAGCATTACGGTACACAAAATTAAACGCACTGCCGGCTCACATGGTAGAAAACTGCTTACCTAACAATCAATAATGTGGAAGCAGTCGTCCATTGCCATTGGGTATAGACGATGGTGTATATAAGAGCATAGACGATAAAAGTTCATATAGGGAAAATCTTTTTTTATGTAGCAGTATGATGGCCATAGTCGTGTCATACATCATCAGTCCACTTATGAATAGCTGCCTAAGTGATGATCAAAGCCGCTTCTGGGGCAGATATAACGAACCGATACAAGACCAAGCAGGTATGTGAATACCTTTTATGTGCGCGGCAACAGCGCTGGAGCATGCGTGCCGTACTATTTTCCAAAATAGTACGACCCACAAGCGCCCCGGTCGTCCCTCATCATGATTCGGCACTTCCGATTGAGTTTCTCTGCCGGCTAGTTCTGCATAAATTCTACATGGATCTTGACAAGGAGCTGCTGCTTCTCGACAAGCATCCTCAGACAATTCAGGCCGTGCATCCTCAGACAATTCATGTCGTCGGGTCCGGCATTTCGTTTGATGCACCTGCAGGTGCGGCCATGATTGAGTAATTGGAAGACAGGAATACCATTGACGTCGGCCACCTGGCGGACGCATTGTGCCTACTCCTAGCGATATTCACAGACGCGAAGAAATCCCCGGATGGCAGCATGTATCTCCAGGATGCGGCCTGTAAATCCGCCGATTCTGCCCGTGAGGTCCTATTCGCACAAGCTCGTTAAGCCCTGCTGGTGACAAACGGTAGGCTCGGCGGCTATGAAAATCTCATGGAGACACCTTCGGTCGATACGAACGTGACATGCTGTAATCCCTCCACAAATTATCATGCATACTTGCCCTCAGGCGCCAACTATGTGACACCGAGGGAAGCCTCCATCCCCTAGAAAGCCGGCATTGAATCTGCATTCTTCTGATCTCAACACCTGTGACCTAAATCTCAGGCACTTTCTAGGTGATAACGTATCCTGAGAATTTACAAACGAAAAAACAACAAGACAACAGATGCGGCCACGATTGCGTGCGTTGAGTCAGGTACATTTATCATCACCAGGCACGCAGCCCGCTGCCGCAGCGTTGGCTGCAGCTAGCAGCAGCAGTGAACAGGCAGTCTGAAGCAACCAGCACCACCGGCAGTAGATAAGGTTGTCAGTTCGCAGAATGTTATGATTGGCTTTCACAGATAGACCTGCCACCTGTGTCGAACAGCCCCTACAAGCTTGCACCATGCGCCGGACGGGCGGATCCGTGTCGTCCTATATATGGATGGATGGGCTCGCTCGCCGTCGTTCGCAGGCTCGCGATCTTACGGATTCAGTACGTATACTAGGATCAATCAATCAAGCCCCGGCGCCTTGAGGGATATTGAACTGCATTAAACACAACACATACAACTAACCACACTCGCGCCCGCAAACACACGCATACAAACGTACCGTACGCAAGCAGGCATCGACAGCCACGCGCCGGCGCAATAACGGGATCCGATGCCGCAATTGTACCCAGCCAGCTCTTCTCCACCCACCACGTTATTTCCACGCACATAATAATAAGGCTAGAAGTAAATACAGAAAACACGCGAATACATTTTCCTATCCATTTGCTAACTGACGTACGGTATACCTGCATGCGTGCTTCTACCTTAACTATCTCTTATATAGCTTATGCGATCGCCCCGGCTATCCGCCGGCGCCAAGGCGTACATATATTATATCTAAAAACTGTCCGGAGGTCCCCCCGCGGGTCCCCTGGCCCGAATCGCCCAGAGATCGATCTGCTTCTGCACGCCCTTGAGGTTCATGCACCCCAGGTTGCGAGCCGACACCTGCCGCGCCGCAAGCGCTGGGTGGCTCGCTTCCCAAGCCGCGCCGCTAATCAGCATCTGGAGTCAGCTCAGGCAGCAGCAAGGAAAGGGCGGTAAGGGGCGAGGCAGGGAAGTAAGCTGCCCGTATCCGGCATATCGAAACCTGACCGGCCAGCAAAAATGAAGCTCAACGAATACCGTGCCCGTACTTTTCGTAATTACGTGCCCAAGTATTTGCGACGCCCGGAAAAAAATCCAAATTCTGATGTATAAGTCCTAACTAACTGTTGGGGGAGTGATAGATTTTTTATTTTGCGAGAACTCATGACATCCCAAAGCAGCACTTCACCGTATCCACCGTATGTGTACGTGCGCTACCACATTCCCTCCCTCCCTCCCTCCACCTCACCGTGCCCGCCTTAGCCTTGGCGGCAATTCTGGCGGCTCGATTGAGCGGCCGGCCCACGTAATCCAGTCGGCCCGTCCTGGGTACCAGACGCATCATCGCTGGGCCGCAGTCGATGCCGATGCACAGCCTCAGCCCGCGGTTCTGAAGCACTCCGTCTGCATGGGCCGTTGTAGCGTGTAGGGAAGGTCACAAGGCAGCGAGGGCAGAGACCGAATGAACAGCTCGCTACGACGACACACCGGCGAGTGCCGTTTGAAGAGCAGGGCAGGAAGTTCCAGAGGCCCGTGCCGCTGCAATGCATAATAAGAGAATCTGGAGCGGGCGATCTCGAACAGCGCACCGCCGCTCATCACCTCCCGATCTCGCCTGCTGCTTCAGCTCCAATCGTCCCACGTTCCCACCCCAACGCTTCTGCCCAGCACGCGCCTACCCGTACCCGTACCTTCCCACACCTCCTCCGTCAGCTCGTGGTCCAGCAGCCCCTCCGGCCAGTCTGCCTCCAACATCGCCTCCAGCATGCCCAGTCCCCACAGCACCGCGTTCTCAGCCGACCCAAACACAAGCACCCAGTGACCGCCGTCCGCAGACGAGGCAACCACGTAGCCCCCGAAGCGATTGGCGTTCCGCTGCGCAGTCTCACGAAACTCTTCCAAAGCCTGCCGCACAACGCCGACGGTGGTATTGGAAGCCGTCGCCTCCTCAGCCGGCACATGCGGCGATGGAGGCATCGGCCCGCCACCGCCAGCTGCGTTGCTGGTTGCGGCCATTCCCTGTAGCGGCCGCCAGGCTGCCAGGCTGCTGGCCCCGGCAGACCGCCGCACCACATGCGGGACCGCCATCACCGCGGCCGCCGCTGCTGCTGCGGTCTGTGCGGCGGCTCGCAGCATCCTTGCCTGCAGCACCTTCTCCCAAGCCAGCAGCGCCTCCACTCCCACCACGTTGCAGAACACGGGCGCCACCACCCCCGCCGGCGCGGACAGGCAGCCGGGCACCACCTCCCGGGCGGTGCGCACGGGAAAGGGCAGCACCGCCAGCCGGGCGAGCAGACCCGGGGACACGGCGGTGTAAAGCTCCCGGGCGGGGGCGGCGGCCAGTGGCCGTGCTGGCCCGCTCTGGTTGTATTCGGGTCCTGTGCGCGGAGTGCACCACCGCGGAGTGTGTTGGAACTGGGAAGGGCAGTCCATGCAGTCATCAGCCCGCCCCCGAGTGCGTGGAGCCCGCTGGGGTGGCCTCCAACAAGCAGGCCAGGGTCAGAGCTAGAGCCCTGGCGAGATTGATTTACGGTATTGCGATCCCCTAGGAGTGCCTGAGAGTTAGGGCACTAAATTGGTGACCGAGAGGTCACCAATTCGATCCCGGCCTTCGCAGAGGGCTGGGTGACCGATGGGGGCCCTGGTGTGGGAACGAACAGCAGGTGATCGCATGGCTCTTTAGCCATGTCCCTGTCCCCTGCACTGGTAGAACTCATCACGGTTGAATGTTCAACAATGATGTGTCTGGCATATCTGGGAAAAGTGCGTGCGGGTACCCAGATGTGATCCGAGTGAGACGGAGCCCAGACACGGAGTGGGTGGGAGAAGCAACCCATCTTAGTCAAAAAGGCGGTCACCGCGGTAATGGGCTGAAAGTACCCGCCGAAGAGGCATCAGTCTGTTCCCTTAACCCACGCTCGGGCTTACGGTCCAGTGTAAACTTTCTTTTCTTACGGTATTGCGGAGTTTGCTCACCTGCGCTGGGGATCTTGATGATGTGCTGCCCTAGGTGCAGTACCATGGGTGGCCCGGACTCTTTGGCACGACCGCCGGCCTGCCCCCCTGCCCGATTGGCTGCCCCGGTGGCGGCGGCCGCGCTGCGCAGCTGCTGGTGGTGGGCGTGGAAGGCGGACTCGCTCAGCACCACCATTCCGCCCTGCATCGCATTCGCATTGTGCGCACATGAAGAGGAGTAAGAGGGTGGCTGGGAGATGTACTGGGTGGCAATGAGGGGCCCGTGGAGGGAGCCCGGGAGCGCGAAGGGCATCACAGCCCAAGCCCACCTGGGGCAACGGGCCTGTGGCTTGGAGCAACGGTGTAAGGGGGACATGACGGCAGCGGGGCATGGGCAGGAAACCTTGATTTGTTGCCAACATAAAAACAGTAGCGGTGGGAGGCGGGGCGGCGGTGACGGCAACTGGGAAGTTCAAGGCCAAGGTTTGGATTATTTCGTTTCGGCGGTTGCACCCACCATTGCGGCGTCTCCAACCTCCTTGCAAGTCGCCACGAAGTCCCCCGTGTACGACACGCATCGGACGCCGTTTTTCAATAGAGGGACCACCTGCGGAGTGGCGCACTTGGTTTACAATGGTAATTGTAGAAATTGTGGGTGCCAGCTTGCGCCGTGTGAGAACTTTCAGTGCACCTCACAGCGATCCATGGGGTGACTCTCATCTCCCCTTCCGAACCATGCTGCCGTACATAGTATCACCAAATTCAGAGACCCGAACCTCCTCGAACCGTCTACTGTACATCGCCCGGTCACCAATCTTTGCAACCTGCTACCTCACGTCACGCGTCACCTCGTGTGGCAGGGCCCCGGAGTGCAGCCCCATGCGCACTCGCAGCCCGCGGAACACACGCAGAGGCTCGGGAGGCGGCGCCGAGGAGGGACGCGGGGCCGCACCGTCCCCCCGAGCAGCCGCTGAGCCTGCCTTGGAGGCCACGAAGGAGGCAGCGCCGCACATCCCCTGGACCGCCTCCTCTGCCGCCCCTGGACGCCACAGCTCGTACAGTTTCTGAAGGACAGACAACACCGTTGGGCCAGGTGGTGGCGGCGGAGGCGGAGGCGGAGGTGCACCCACCTCCACCTCCGCCGCCACGTTTTTGTAACTATCCGCGGCCAGGAGGACCGCCACTTCTGGCACCGTCGCGCCATTGACCTTGGAAGCGACCTTCGCCAACTCCGCCGGCATCGCAGTGACGAGTGTCGTACTTGCACGTCCGCCAGTGTTAATGCTGCTGGTGGCTACGAGGTTGAGGTCGCACCAGAGCGTATCGAATCGGCCCCTCTGGTTGTCTCCGGCTGCTGCTGCTGCGGCTGCAGCTGCTCCTCCGCCGCCGGCCCCAGCGGCACAAACACCTCCGCCAAGTGCATGAGCTGGAGGAGAGGATGCGGCCCACATAGTTGCTGGGCCTGAAGACACGAAGCTGCTAGGTGGCAAGGCACTGCAGGGCTGCGGAGGCGCTGGCCGCGTGGCGGTGGCAACACCAACGTCCTCGCCCACTATTCCCGTCGCTACAGCCGCGGAATCATCCCTGTCGTCAGGCGGGTCCTGGACATGCGCTGCCGCCACCGTGTCGTTGTTGATCCGGACTGGAGGCTGCTGCGACAGCGGCGGAAGCCTTGGCATAGTTGGCGGCGGCCACTTCTGTTCCCACAGAAGTAGTGGGAACGGCTGCATCTGAATCTGCGGCTGCGACCGGCGGGAAGACAGCGACGGTGGGCGGCGCGGCGGCGGCGCTTCGCTGTACCGCGCCGATCTGGCTCCAATGGACATCGCAGTCGTAGCATCCTGATGCTTTAGCGGGCCCCTTTTGCCGCCAGTCAAGAAGCGCCGAGGTAGCAGCGACGCCACGGACAGTGACGTCGTCGATCTGGCGGCGGCCGCAGTGGAGCTCATTGCCTGCATCCACAATGAAGCACCGCCGCCGCCGGCCCCGCCGCCGCTGCCGCCTCCGCCGCCGCTGCCACCGGCGCCGCCGCCGCCGCTCGCGGATGTGGTGGCGGTGGCAGCCCCGTGGTTAGCGCCGCCGGCCTCCGTCGCCACCAGCCCGGAGTTCCGCCATCGCCGGACAGGCAGGCTGGAACTGCGTGGAGGGCGTGTACGGATCGGCGCCGTGCTTCCGCCACTGCCGCATGACCCAGCGGGCTCAAGCGATTCAGGCGCGCTGGGCACGGGCACGAGCATAGCGGAGGTCGCCGGCGCCGGCGCCATCAGCGTCGCTGTCGCCGTCGGTGCGGTCGGCAATGGTGTCGCCGCCGTCTCCCAGGTCACCAAACTCTGCCAGTCTGCCTCGCCCTCTTCATCGCCCTCATCTCCATCGTCGTCGCCATCGATGAAAGGCCGGCGCAGGTACGCATCGGCGGCGCGCCCACAGACTGACGCAAAGAGGTTCGTGGTGCTGGGGTGCTGGTGCCCCGGCAGCGGCCCTACAGCAGTGCTATAGAATTTCACCAGCGCGGCCGGTACGGCAGTGGCGCTGCCGCCACCGCCGCCGCCACCGGCGTCGAACTGCGGTCGTCGGCGCGCGGCACCGGCGGTAATGGCCGCATTGGCACACGCATTTGCGCGCATCCAGGGCGAAGGCGGATATGTCGCCTCCACGACAGCTCCTGTACTTGCCTCCCGGCTTTCGGGAACACTCGGCGGCCCGGCAGCATCTTTCAGTGCGCAAACGGCTGAGATTGCCGTATCTGAAAGCCGAGCTGCAGCTGCGGCTGCTGCAGCGCCAATGACATCGGCTGCGGCTGCGCCATCTGGGGGGATACCCCCTGGCGCAGCCGAACCCGGAATGGGATCGCTCGCCTCCCGCCAAGCGCTCTTCCTGCTGGTCCATCCGCCGCCTCTGCCGTCGCTGCCGACACGGTCTTGCTGCTGAATGGGGAGGTCCATGCCTGGAGATGAAATGGCTTGCGCCTCCGCCGCCGCTGACGCTGCTGGTGCATGCTCGGAGGCAGCCGACTCCGCCACCGGCTTCGTCGTCATCACTGATGGCCCATGCGCCCCCAGAGCCAGAGCCGTAATGGGATTCGCGAATTCATGCCCCAAGTGTGCTGTAAGGGTAATTTGGGGTTGTGGCCCCATATAGAGACCGCTGTGAGGCTGGGGCAGGTGGTTGGCACAGCAGTTGGAACGGTTGGGTTCGCTGTTGCTGTGTAGGTGGTTGACAAGAGCCAGGGCCCCGGACGCGGCACATCCAGCCACAGCTCCCCGCGCGACGGGGTTTGAGGACGTAGGTCTGTTATTGAAAGCGGCGGCACTTGGCTCGGACAGCACACGCGGGAAGCAGGTTTGAGGGACGGGTGTCGTGACTGCGGCGGCTACTGCGGCGGCGGCGCCGCCGCCGTCGTTGTCGGGGACATTGGAAAGACTGATAGCGACGGGTCCTGAAGCTGGGCCCGGCAAGCGCCCGGATGTGCTTTTGCTCTCAGCAGCTGTAGCAGCAGTAGCAGCAGCGGGACACTCCTCCCCGGCGCAGGTGCCGACTGCGGCACCACCGTCAGCACCAGCGGTTCCGGCGCTCGTGCCTTTGGATGGGACAAGTGTTGAGGGAATTGCTTGAGAGATGGAAGGTTCGTCCAGCGCTAGAGGGGAGCAGCTGGAGATGGTAATCGAAGCGGCGGCGGCGGCGGCGGTTGGTGCCGCCAGCGGCGGCCCCGTCGACGACAGGCGGGAGCGCCGCCAGAAGCGCGGCGCCTCCTGACGTGGCAGCGGCTGCGCGGCCGGTCTGCATGGTCGTCGCAGCAGCGCCCAGACCTCACATGCATCTGGCTGGTCCAGCAGGGGCTGAGGCCAATCCGCCTCCAGAAGCGCCGACTGAGGAAGCGGCCGGGACGGGATTTGGAAGGACAGGTGTATTGGACAAGTAAGTCAGGCAGAGCGGAGGAGGCCGCTTGAGGCCCCTATGTGTTCCCTCCCCGCAGCCCGCACCTGCACGTCCATTGCGAAGCCCAGCGCATCGTCCGGTCCGTGGAAGGCCACCGCGAAGGCGTCACCCTCTGTGAACACCTCGTAGCCGCCGTGAGACTCGATGGCCTAGTGGGAGTTCAGGAGCCGAGAGGAAAGCGAAGAGGGGCGGGGAGGGTGAGAGGAAGGCGAAGAGGAGGGATTAACACCACGGAAGGGGCAGAAGGGTGAAAAATGAAACACAGGAAGGGACGGAAGTGCAGGCACGCTGGTAAAAAGGCCAGGCACCGGAAGACGCCTTGGCCTGAAGGAGCCGCGCCGACCCGTGGGCCACCCGCTTCCCGTCCGCCCGAAAGTAGGTGTTCAGCTGCTGCAGAACCTGCCCACCTTGCGTAAAATGCGGTGGTGGATGGACATGCAGGTGTCCATGACGCCTGAAGACAGCACCTCCCACAACAGGGTCGAGTTCTGAAGCGAAGAGGTGGAAGCGGGGGAAGAGGAGCGAGCGGGCCCGGTGTTGTTAGGTACATGGGGTATTGCTAGATACAGGAGGCATACTCTACATTTGTCAAGTGACAACACCGTAGCCCACGACAGCACACGTGTCCACCCGCACCCACCCACCCATCCACCCACCCATTCCACCACCCACCCACACACCCACAGTCCCACACACCCACCACCCACACAGCCACACACACACCCGCCTACCTGCACATCGGTCATGACCAGTGTTGTGGCGGGACCCGCACCCGGAGGCTGAACCGCCCGGCCTCCCGGCGCCCGCGACTGTGACCCAAGAATCAGGCAGGCGACACAGCCCAGCACTGCCAGCAGTCCCGCCAGACCTCCCAGCGACACGCCCACGGGCAGACCCACTCGCCCGACACTGCTCGGGCTGTGGTCTTTGGCGGCGGTGGCACACTCGGCCCCACCGCTGCAAGGCTCCGCCACATCTGGGTGGCCAATCGAGTTCCAGTACAGATGCCGCAGAATAGCAGGATATGGAAAACCTGGCGGCCGCATGAGGGATGGAGGGAGTGATTGTCTGAGTGGATGCGATAAAGAACTCCAAAACGGGTCTCGCAGTGCACCGGGGCACCGGGGTAGGTGCGACGGCCAACGAGGCAAAAAACGGCCCCTGCTGATGCGGTCCCAAATATGGCTGGAGCCCCAAGACCCACGTTTGGTGATGGCCTCGAAGTCATGTGCAGCAGCGGCAGCCAGAGGCGCGTATAGCTCCGCTCCGCGAAGCCAGGCTGCAGTACTGGCGCCGAGCTCCAGTACGGCATCAGCCGCCGCCCGCCGCTGACCCGCGCTGGCAGCCACACGGGCGTCGGAACCTGCCGCCGCCGGCGCCGCATCGGGCGATGCCGCAGCCGCGGCCGCGATCAGCAGCGCGCTGACCGCTAGCTGGTCCAGGACACGCCTGCGGGCACAAACGGTAGCAACAAAAGCGTGCAACCAAACAGCAGGCCCCGCTTTCTGTGTGCGTGTGCATGTATCGGGATAATGCTGCTGGATACCGTACTGCCACGATTGTTTTGCGACCCGGTTATTTTGCGAGGCCAGAAAAATTTTGAAATTTGGATATGGAAACGCAATTAGTTTGCGAGGCGCCGGTCGGAGTTTATTTCTAAACTTTTGGAATTTGCGAGCTCGTGAGCTGTAAATAAAAGTTTGCGAAATTGCATCTTATCGTCAGCGTTGTCAACGGAAAGATATTGCATTCTACTGACAATCAGCTCGCGGGCCATGGCTGTGCGGACCCCCTGCCATCGCCTAGCTCAACGTGCGCTGCGGCTTCCCGCCTCTGATTGGAAAGAGCTGCAAAACGACCGACTGGAATAATTTATATTTGCGAGAAGATTTTGCGAGATGCTGTAGGAGTTTTCTTTGAAACTTGAAAAATTTGCGAGGGACCCTTTCGAGTTTTTTTTGACACTTTACGAGGTCCCAACAGTTAATTATTTATTCGCAAAAGAATCGTGGCAGTACGGTATGAGTTCCAAGGCTGGTTGTGAGCGACAGGTTAGCGACACGTACAATCGTAGTACCGTATACTGCAGCTGCTGCTGTCCTCCCACCTGTATGCCGTACTGTACGGTAACGTGATGTCCATCGCGGCGTTGCCGTGACTCGTGGCCTTTGCAGCCGCCTGCAGGCGGACCACCAAGCTAGGCAGTCAGTCGATCGATTCGCCAGGACGTGTAGCAAGGCATTGGGGTCCGACAGCAGGACAAGGACATTACTACCGGGGCTTTCCCCGCCCGCATAATACCGCTCTCGTCACTAACCCGCTTTGACTACGGCCCAGGAATTACTGCTTTGGTTTCGAAATTCAAGGTGACAACCGAATAAACAAACATATATTTAAGACAACCACCTATAACACATTTATTATTTGCTGAAAACGCGCCGGGTCACGCTCTCAGTACGACACCCGCTGACAGGGTAACCAACTGACATCCACCACTCGCCTGCGACACCGAAAGAAGATCCGAGGGGTCGAGGTCCAGCACTGCCGCCGCCTTTGCTGCGCCATCTGCATCCGAGTCCCCGGCGGCTACAGCGGCAGCAGCCAGCACCGACAGGAGACCGCTAGTGCAGGCGGGGCCGCTGTCGGAGCCGTCCCTCAGCGCACTGCTTAGTGCGATAATAACATCACTGTTGGCGTCGCCGCCCCACATCTGCAGCTGCCCCTGCGGCTGCGCTTGCCACCCCGGCTTCATCGCACTGGCTCCGTTAAACTCGCCTGCAGAGCACGCCGCATGGTGCCTTGCAACTTAAGTTCCATCCGCAGCAGGGGCGGAAGGAGAACCTCAGTTACGATAGGAAGCAACTGCTGCGGGCATGTTACAATGCCGCACACATGGATTGCCAAAATCGGTCCACTCAACACTTCAGTGTCTGTTGTATGTCACGGCAAAGCGATCGGGAGGCCAGGGGGAAGGGACATACATACACATAGGAGCTGCATGCTTGGCGGCGTAGCACGGCGTTGCAAAACTTACGAATTTCTAATGTGGAGTTCGTCAAAAAGCCGTACTTGAGGTCCAGCTCGTACCCCACGTGCCTGTCGCGGCAGCATAGTTAGAGGCCGTACCAAGGGTGAGCCCACGCAAGCACTGAGTCTGCTTCCCGAGGGGCACAGAAGTCGTGTGAGGGGTGTACTGCAACAACGGCGCAACTCAGCAGCCCAGATGCCTGTATAATCGCATGGTCAAGGACAAACACTGCATGACCCATCATGTACGGCCCAATCCTATCTATAGGCAGGGGCTACTACAAGGGCGACGGGGGACCACCCACCCACTGCCGGTTTGCCACCCAGCGAGCACCGACCCACGGGACACCCAAGCAAGCACTCACTCGGTAAAGTCACCCGCCAGCAGCAGCGTCCGGAGATCCCACCGAGACGCGCTGGGCAGCAACCACACATTGGTGGCCTCCCCCACAAAGGGTGCCACGTTCACAAACACTTCCTCTTGGCCCCCCACTGCCGCTGAAATTGCTCCGGCCGCTGGCGCCGCTGTTTTCGTTGATGCGTTTGGCGCTGGTGTGGACATCCGGCCCTGGGGACCCCAGCAGTTGGAAGGCCCGCAGGCTCTCAACAACCCGGCGTCGAGCGACTGCCCCGCTGATGCTGAGCTGGCTTCCGATAGAATGTTGGTGGTGGCTGCTGTGGTGGGGAAGGAACGTCCCTGCCCTGCCGCTGCCGCACCGGTGTCCTGGATGAAAGCGCTACCCGGAAGCAGTGCCGCCGCCAGCCTTCCAGAGATTCCTGTTGACAGATGGGGATGGACTGACTGGTTAGTGTTGCAGGCACCGTTTTAATATACAGCGATACTGTGTAGCAGTGCCCGTTACACCATGCAAGATGCAACCACCCGGCAAACATACCCGCAGCCCCGCATCACCCACCCCCCGCTCCCCGCCCCGTTCCCCGCCCCACCCGGCGCGCCGTCCGGCGTCAGCCTCAGCGCCGCCGCCGCCCAATCCACCGTGAAGAGGCAGCGCCCCGCCGCAAAGAGCGGGTTGACGGCGCCGCACAGCGGGGCTCCCGAGGCCGCGTCCACCGCCCCCCCGCCCGCCAGCAGCTCGGCCGGGGACACGCTGACGGTGCTGCGAGAGACGTTGGACCCGCCCGGGGTGAAGGCCGCGGCGTTGCTGGCAGCCAGGTCGGCGTACAGGCGTAGCGCGGTGGGCAGCGAGGGGCCGCCTGCCCTCGGGACAAGAGGGAGAGGGAGGGAGGCGTGCGAAGCGGGACACACAGGTGGTTACACTTCGCTTTAGGGCATTAAAGGTATTTACAACACCCAATCCTTTGCAGCCTCACTTACCCAGAGTCGACGAGAAGTTGGTTTGACTGAACCACACGCCTTGCTGCGTTCCGTTTGTTTGCATCATTGACGCGTAAATGGCAGATAGAAGCGCCCAGCCCTTGCAACCTGGCGGGAGGGTGGGTGAGGAAGAGTTAGGGAAGGTTGGTTAAATGATCACGAAGGGGCACCGAGCCGCGGGTCTCATGGTGGTCCGATGTGCACCGAAGGCTTGGGGGCTGCCATCGCCGAGTGACACACCCTACTGTCCAGCACCTGGGGGCAGCGACCAGTGTTCCACTCACGCAGGCCCAGTAATCCACACGCCCACACATGAGTCAACCCATCACATACCCGGCATCAGGTCAAGGCACAGCACGTGGTCTGGTGTTCCGTCGCCGTCTAGGTCCTGATTAAGCAGCTCCGAAGCCAACTGCGCCAACATGGGCCACGTCGGAGGCAGTGCAGCAGCCGCGTCCGCATACTGCTCCTCAGCTGTCGCCCCCACACTGCCGCTGCTGCCGCTCCTTCCCGTGCCGCCCGCCGCCACCAGAGCCCTCCACCAGTCCCGTCGGTACAGCAGCAGCAGCGGGGTGGCGGCCGGGCCCCCGGGCTTTCCCGGCGGCGGCACCATCAGCTGCGGCGGCAGGGACTCCCCGGCGGCTGCGCTGACTTCCAACTGCCGCAGCCAGCTCGTGTTGCCAGAGGCGTGCTGACGAAGCTGCAGAGTAGATAAAAGTTACAGATTAAGCACGTTAGGCATGCGCGTGTGCTAACGTACTGCTAATGAAGAAAGGTTCGGTATTCGCAAAATACGGGCGTGGGTGTGTGTGGGGCTCACCAGCGGAAGCATCGCCGTTTCCGCCAGACCCAGGACCGACAAAGAGGCCGCCCTCTCCGGTTTCGTTCCGGCTGCTGCCGCTGATGCGTTTCTGGCAATCTCGCCAGCGGTCAACGATCCCTGCATCGGATCATCCGTGTCCCCATTGGCCGCCTGTTGCATCACCACGGCCTCGCGCGGAGAGCGCTCCCAAGCCACCGAGAAGTACGTCGGAAGGCTAGGCCGCAATCCGCATGACACCGTCAGATCTCGAGCGGCCTGCGATCAAGTTAACAGGAGATTATGAATTTACGCGCAGCAGCCGATGGCATAGCCGGGGACTTTCTGTCGACACGCGCAGCCGCTGCGAACCTGCCCCGTCGAGCCACTGCTGCCGTTGCCGCTAACTGTCAACTCGGCGACCGTTCCACTGCAGCCACCAAAACGACAGCGGATCAATGTTTGGTTGTATGATTATTGGTTGAATATTACATGGTATTTGCAATATACGGGGTCGAGCTGCCGCCGGGTGTTGCGATTGCGGCAACGGAAGTCATCACTCTTACCCTGATGTTGGCGTATGCGATAAGCTTAGAAACATAATAACAGCATACATCAAAAGCCGCGTCCAAAAGAGGAGGCCGTCAACCGAAGGAGGCTGCCCAGTAGTAACACGGGCCGTAAACATCTCGCATTCGGCGGCCACCCTAAGACGGCGCTGGTTATAATACTAGTGTACTCTAAGGGCATTACAACATTGACACAATCGCTAATCCAGGCCGAGCATCATTCTCATCAGCGTCAGTGGAGGCGCGCGCTGCCACTGCGATGCTTCCGAATAGAAGATATGTCTATCAACTGCGTGAGATATTGTCATCCGTTTGCAGCAAAAAATGAGTCCGCCTGGGCGGGCAAAAGGGTCTCAGCAGTCAGGAACTCGGGATACGAAAAGGTGCGAGCAGGTACTTACAAGGACTTTTAGGCTTTCCAGTGATGTGTAAATCTTGTTCTTATATGTTTATGGAGGCGATTATATGCGAAAGTAACAATCAGGTTCTTGCTTGTAACTGAGATTGCATGGGGATCGTACCAAAAACATTTACCGTTGGCGGTAACGGTTTCATAACCTATATTTTACAGCTCAGTGCACGTTGTTCTAGTAATAATTTCATAAATGCAAGCAACATGCTGCGTACGTGCTAACGACCGCGTTGTGTTGTGCAATGGATGGTCGCAGGGCCGACAGAGGCCGACATTGTTCGTGAACGCAGTGTGCTAACTTGGGGTACTGCATCCTCCAAATGGATATCTTATGCGACGTGATAATGTGCTTCTGTCATGGATTTGAGTAGTACTCAAGTTGAAATCGCATTTGCAGGCGTTTTGCGGTTGCTTGGGCAGCTTCAAGGGCCGGATCCCAGATAGATCAACACGACAAAAGGCCTACCAACGCAGAATAGAGCGACACTGTTGGAGAATTGGCTCACTGCCATACTGGCGCCAGTATGGCAGTGAGCCAATTCTCCAACAATACGTGCGTTCAACAGACACACCGATCAGGCCTTTCGACGAACTTGACGAGGGCCTAGGTTGAAAGTGGGGGCATGTGATGGAGGGAGGGCAGGATGGGCTGGGCCCTGCGCCGTATAAGTCGGAGCATCGGGTAGGCGGGCTGGATAGCAAGTTCTCAGTATGAGATGGTTCACCTGGAGTTCAATGGTTAAGACTCTATGGAAACACGGCCCGGATCTCCGGAGAAGCGTGCAAGGGTTCGGCTACCAAATTAGCTAGGGGATTCTTTCCTGTACCTAATCGTGAAGTTTCATTCAGGGATGTATACGTCTCAACCTAATTATGCTGAAATTGACAGTGTCCCTCTCTTGCGGTAAGCCGCATATTCATTTTTGGGCAGAGGCCCCGCCACGATGAGTCGTCGGGGGCCCTGCGTATAACCCCGTCAGCCCGTCTGCCGTCTGTTTCCTCTGTTCGAAGGTGTACTTTTGCATGCCTTTCGTAGTCACTTTGCGACATGCTGCGTTGACAGCTGGCAGCCGCGGCCGGGCGGCCCATTTTAAATGCGATTCGGCAGATCCAGGTGTTATCGTTCCCTGTACCACTCAAATAGCTTTACGAGCGTTCGAAGATAATCCTTAAACCTCCTAACCACATTCATGCTCGCACAAAGAAGTAAGATCGACAACATGTTTTCGGCCGACTCGCCCCACTTCAGGGCTCCGAACAAATTCCAGGCTGCACAATGCCCTTTTGACGTATCGTGTCATACGGTAACCAAATCGGTGCAGGAAAACTTGCATGCTCGAGGCGTCCAGGGCCGGTGCGCAAACTGAAGGACAATCTACCCAGATCTACCCCGCCGATGCGCTCCCACCGGGGAGATACCCTTCTCAAAGCTTCACCAGACGAAACGCGTGCATGTGAGAAAGAAGTCAGACAGGCCGGGGCAAAGCCCACAACGACCGCATCGCTCACTGCCATGCGAATGGGCCAAGTTCCGCCCACAGACGCCCGTAGGCTAGGGTGGGGCGATGAAATGGCGCGGCGGTCTGTGATCGGGGGATTGTGCTACCGTTAGGTGGCGACCCTCGGGATGGCGTGCATCAGCAGCCCCTTCTCCCCCGGCTTCAGTGTGGTCTCCTGGCGGGAAGCCGCCACCACGCCTGCAGCCGCATGCACGGAGGGGCACGGTGGGTGAGGGTCGGGGGGTGTTTCAGCGAGGCCTGTTGGGGCTTCCTTCACAATACGAGTTCAGGTCCCGTGAGGGCGTGGAAAGAAGTTGACGGCTGGGGCATGAGAGGGAGGGAGGAAAGAGGAAGCCACACGACTGCTTGCTCGCTCGCTTTCAGTGGAACCCAGGCTGGCAGCTCACCTTCCACTCCGCCCATCTCGTCCGCCAGTTGGAACCTGCAGTGGATAGATGGGTCGGTGGTTGGGTGGGTGGGTGGTTGGGTGGTGGATGAAGGGCCCGTTGCGAATGTGATACCGGTACTCACGCATGCCCCTCTATGCAAACAGATAGCCCTTATCACCCGTCTTGGACTTGGCCTGCTGCCCCTCACTCGTCCCATATCTTGCCTTCAACCTTGAATTTACCACGCACGCTGTCGCACGCACTCCGTCCTTACCTGAACCTGCCGCACAGCACCGCCAGCACCGTCCGCAGCTCCAGGAGCGCCAAAGACTGCCCCACACAGTTGCGTGGACCCTCGCTGAAGGGGATCCAGCCCCGGGCCTGCACGGAGCGGAGTCGTTGGCCGAGCGGAACCAAATCGGCAGCGGCGGCGGGAAAGGCAAGCATGTCCTGATTAGGCCGGAACCGAGCCTCAATCGATCCGGTCGGGTGCTGAGCCTCACCGACGCGGTCGCAGCGGCCTTGACCACCTCATCCTCCTCGGGAGCGGCCGCACCAGCCGCGGCACCGTTGCTGCTCGCGGCACCGCCACACCCACTGCCGCCACCGTTATCGTCATTGGGCCCCTGCGGCGCCTGGTCTTGCGCCGGCCCCAGCCCCTGCGGCGCCAGCCAGCGGTCGGGCCGGAACTCGTTCGCGTCCGGGCCCCAGACGCCCTTGGATCGCTGCAGCGCGTAGAAGGGGATCTGCACACGGCGGGGGGGGGGGGTTGCGAGCGGGACACATCCAGCGGGGATTAACACAGAGCGGTGCAACAAAAGGCGCGTGATCACAGCCGCGTGTTGGGACCAACTGACTCCCTCCCTGGAGGAGCAGTTATCATACCCCGCACCGACTCACCCACACCACGGTGCCCGCCGGCACGTCGTAGCCCGCCAGCTTGGTGTCCCGTGGGACCGTCCTGTGGGCGTGTGCAGCAGCAGCGGAGAGGCACGAAGGCACGGGGATGATTTTCGGGCCGTTAGAATGATTGATGAGAGGATCGTCCAGGATCGTCCTGCCTGAGAGGATCGTCTCATGGGGTGGAGGACTCTAGTTTCCACTGCTTGGATTCGCGGGAACCCCGGTTCGAATCTGACGTTCCTCTAATGGACGCCGTGTGCGGTGTGCCCCACCTGACAGTGCCCCCGCCCGCCGGCGGCATCAGCCGCAGCGCCTCCTGAATGACCGCGTTGAGGAAGCGGAGAGCGCCCAGGTCGCCCCACGCCACCGGCCGCGGCTCGGGGCGGGCGGGTGTGGCCAGCAGCCCACAGGCGTCCAACTCCGCCGCGATCCGAGCCTCCACCTGAAGTAGTCAATTCCACAAGCAGCAGGGTTGCCATCTGATCGCGGGCGAGCTGTCGGGGTGGCCTGTGGTTCCAGTGCCATGCGCGAGTGGGTGCATGTGCGCATACACGAATTGGATGAAGCGTCTGTCGTGCGAATTGCGCAGGAAGAGGTCGGGGGTCAGCAGTAGAATGAAGAAGACCCGACGGCTGGAACGCGCGACCCTCGGAGCAGGCGGGGGACATCACGGACCCTCAAGCCGTAGGCCCACATTCCCAACACCGCAAACCCGAAGCTCAACAACGCCCACCTGCTCATCGCTCGCAATGAACATGAGCGCCCAGGCGATAGCGTGCGCCGTTGTTTCAAAGCCCGCGATCCAAAATGTGGCCGTCTCGGCGCGCAGGGCCTTGCCCGACAGGGCCTTGCCTGCACGCGTGTCCGTGCGTCGAGATGCAGGCGGACGGGCGGGCAGGCGGGCGCTGAGCAACCATTTTATGAGATGAGATGCGCGCAGATGTTTGGAATGGACATGCGGGGGTGGGAATCCGCACATCGGCGGGCAGGTCCCCGGTTCCGAATGCGAGGGAGGGCCTCGCAGCCGCAGCTGGATGACCGACGGTGTAGCGCCATGTATGGAAGGTCGGCAAGCGCAAGTGCACAGTCACAGCCGCCCAGAACAGCTCGCCGTGCTCTTGCTCGGTGTTGTAAGGGCCCTGTCAAGTGCCCACCATCGCATAGGCCCTCCCCTCACCCGCGCCGTCGGGTGGGGGGCGACCTCCTACGTTCCACACAGCCTGATGACCGCTCGGTGGAAAATGGGCCGACCAAAGGGCAGCAACTGATACCCGGTACCTGATATCGGTCATCCAACCCAACTCACCCGTGTTTGGGTCTGTGAAACTCAGCAGGTGCGACAGCAGGCAGTGGGGTGCGGGCGGCCGCTCCCGGAGGTCCTCAAGCGCCCGCCGGACGATGGCATCAAATCGTACTCGGTCCGCCCAAAACTCACGGGTCTCCTGCCGTACGTAGAGCGAATGTGCCGTATACCGTCGTACAACCGGTGGCAAAAGGAGATTCGGGGGCAAAATATCATCCATCCAAGCAGCTGTGGACATTTAGGATACCGTACGCATACAGCGTTTCTGGTGTGGTGGCATGGATGGTGCCCTCGCCTCACGACTAACCGAGGAATAGTGCCCACCTTGCGCCACCAGAACCAGCGGTTTAGCGGGTTGTGATCCCGCTGCAGCGACACCATCAGCTTGCCGACCGCCTCCAGAGCCTCGCTGCGGCCGGAGCTCAGCGCGTTGAAGTCACGGTCGAACGCAAAGCGGCCTGTACGGCGCCGCATGGTACGGCAAAGCGAGTACGGCGGGCTGTTGTACAATGAGGAGGCAACCTTCAAAGGCACCGAGTGGGGGCACTGCGGGTGCGGGTGCGCGCGGGACCCGCCATATGGACCCACGTCCACATCCAAGGAGACAGCTTCGAGAGCGGCTTACCCAAGAAGCAAGCCCCGGTCGGTAGGTGACGCCGACGACACATACAGAAGCAGCAGCAGCAGCAGTGCAAGCTACCGGGCGCTCAGTCACACTCGCCAACCCTTACTTCATCCATCGGCGTGTCAGCACGTAGCCAGCAATGCCAGGTCCAACAAAACAGTATGGCACCCACCGATGACGTCAACGGTGAGGCGCTGCGCCGCGAGGTCCATGTCAAGCGATGCGAACGACCCGTGGGTCAGCAGCTGCTGCACCAGGCGCTCCGTCAGCACCACCAGCTCCGGAAAGAACCGCCTGCAGGGGAGGACGTCAGGAGGTCGAGGATGAAGGCGCTTACCCTCCGAGGAGCGGAGCGGAGCGGAGTCGACCATAATCTGGCGTTTATTGGCTCCCGGATACGCGAGATCTCACAGCCTTTGGAAAGTCAAAGTCTCCGGTAAGCAAACCTGAATCCCTGTCGAATCGAGTCGCAGCCTAGCTGGCCTAAAACCCGGGCTTGGCAGCTTCTCAGGCCCTCGTTCTTACCCATCTCCAATACCTGTTTCCGATTGACCGACCTGAGGTTTGCGGTGCTGAAGGCCGGCGTGACGGCCTTGCGTATGGCACGGTGGTACGACGCCGTTGGTACGGTAACTATGTTGGGGTGCGTGTCGCGGGTAATCTGTGCAAGCAAGGGGCGGCCAGCGGCGGGGGACAAGCGCATGACGCAGCTACTCAGATTCCGTACTACTTATACGGCATGTCTAGGAAGGCAGCGAAGGTGTCCCACAGTTATCGTGCATCAACACCATCAGGCAGCTGCAGTACTCACAGGAGCTATCGACCGTAACCGTCCTAACCGACGCCAGAGGCCCCAACGTACCGGCAAACAGGTACGGAAGCCGCGTATCTATTGCGACCAACCCGGCATGACCGCACCTACACCGCTGCTACCTGCTACCTGCCCTGCCTGCCCTGCGAGTCAACAGGTACATGCACCGCCGAGCGGCGGCTCACCCGGCACCCGCTTTGGCCTGTTCCCTTTCCCTTTATTTTCCGCGAAATTATCAATGGTCACGACACAACACAGGAACAGACTCTCGTGACTTTCTCACCTTCTCCATAAATTTGTACGTCATCGCGCTTTTGTCGTACCGCTCCACTTTGATAACCGTCGCCACCGCTTCAGGCTCCGTGAGGATGACGGCCTGCGCGGCGGTACGAATGTACGACATACACACGCAAGCACACACACACGCGCGGCACGTGCGGTTTGAGGGGTGCCACGTGAAGCGCCGAGATGGTCACGCAAGGGCACAATGGTCGGGGAGGACCACTGGACCAGGTCCGAAGCAAGTAAGGTAACACATCCCTCGCTCCAGCGCTGCGTCCGACTTGCGGCACAGACGACTGGCCTCGCGCCGCAAGCGGCAGCCTCCGCATTGCCGTACATTTGGGCAATGCCGAAGCCACCCCCGACAGTAGTCTGGGACTCGCGGTAGGTTCCGCGTCCATCTCCCGAGCCCTCTATCTCCAAATGCGACAACGGCAGAGGGGGCAGCAGTGCGCTCACGCCCGCGCGCGGATGCGAGTGCGCCCGGGAACACTCCCAGCTCTTATTACCATGGCGCCCGGCAACCCAATCTTGTATATTGGCCCGTACTCCTCCGTCCACTTTGCCAGCTGCTGATGCACGGGGTTGGCGATCAGGTCGAAGATGTGACCCAGCAGGAAGTGGCCGGGCGGGCCGGGCACTTGGCGGAGCTTGCGCCGCAGCGGCAGGCAGGACAGGAAGGGCCACAGCATCTGGTGCAGCAGGTACACCAGCGGCGCCACCGCGGCCACGACCACAAAGACCAGCATCGCGGGGAGGGCCGTCTCCATCTCTATCGTCGTTACGGAGCCTTTTCGGGCGGGTAAGCTGGAAAGCGTGAGGAGAGCGCGATGGCCCGGTAGCCCGCTGGGCTGACCCAAAGCCCCCCAACAGCGACGAGTTTCACTGTTGCCCCAGCTGTTGCTGTTCGATGCGGTGGCCCGGAGAAAATTGTGTTAGAGGCGACGCCCTGTGGCGGCAGATGCTTCAGTAAGTGTAGGTGTACTTTGGGCCCCCGCGAGTCCAAGGTCCTTCGTTGATATGTATGGCCCCTGGGGAAGTGCATCGGGGTGTTGGTGTGACGCGGGTGATACTGTCTCAGCAGGCCTTTGGCGTGTATGTAGCTGCCGTTGCGTCAGCGCTGCGCCACTGCGCATCTACGCTGGTTGCGTTGCGCGCTCGTGTATGACGTCCTCGCTGCCGCTCGTCCTTGGCATCCAAAGTCGATCGCTCGTCCAAGGTTGTATGCGGCTCTTTCTCATCGAAATAAATAAATCGGTACTTTCGCTGTTTGCGTTGTAAGCCATCATTGTAAGCCATCGGACATTGTGTCAAAGGTGTTGGTGTGCTCAACTACCCGAGGAGGCATGGGCCTTTGCTTCCATGCTGAGCGCCTGAGCGCCTGATTAGGCGCCCCTAGGAGAAGGCTCCGCTCTTATGTTTGCGGTTCGCACGCAGTCCGGATGTTCTGCGCGGAAATAGATTTGGGTTGGCTCCAAATATATGGGACGGAGCCCTCGCCGCGGAACAGCTTTGGAGGGGGCGACGCCATCTGGCGTTGGCATTGTGTGATGACTCAGAAGTCAAGTGAAGTGCGCCTGCCGACCGAGTGGGCTTAGGTCGACAAACGTATCTGTACGTACCTCCTCTACTCGGTGGTATGCTTCTGCGGGACTTTGTAAACATTTCGTGGTAAACGCTGCGGTCAATTCAAATGCGACGTTTGAACACATCTACCGATACCGCTTGGCCAACCGACCAACCAACCAACCAACCAACCAACCGACCAGAGGCCTGTCAAGTACTGAAGCACAGCAGCACTACCACTGAAAATCCTGATTGTGACAAACCGACGGCACTGTGATAGCCTCGCAGCGCCAGACGGCAGACGACATGACAAACGAAGCAAGTCGGTTTGGTAGGTACAGTGAGTTCCAGACCCTCTCGGAAGAGGAGAGAGCCAGCAAGCCCGCTGGGCGCTGGCTGATGAGCCCAGGTGCGCACGGATGCGCAACAGGCAACCGACAACGGCCGTCAACCGTTTCGCGCCTCTGACCTCCCACACGTGCACGTGCTTTCATGCACAGCATGAACATGAATCGACTGAAGCTGACGTAAAGACATAAGGACAAAGGGCTGGAAATCCGCAAAGGGCTGTAGCCTGGTTGGTGATCCAGGGTGTCGCGGGATACCGACAAGTCTGGAAGCGGGCAGCCTACACTGATGACTACTCGGGGCGCACATGACTCACGCGATTACTAATACCACATCACTAACGTACGAATGAAGCAGTTCGCTGGCCTACTGCCCTCTAAAATCCATCCATGTAGTAAGGGAAGAAAGTCAACAACCTGGCAGCTGTGTGTGCGAGCGAGGAAAAAGAACGCTCGGCACACTGCAGTGCGTACCACAGCCTGTACGACAGCACCTGCACGGCACTCATGCATGTACCACCCGTCCTCACTACATGTAACGCTACGTAACCTAACGTCGACGGGCTACATGCCGTACTTGGATTCCCGCACACACTACCGCGGAGGGGAAAGCCCTGCTGCTGTCCTCGCGGTGAATTGCCTGCCTGCCTGCCGGCTTGAGCGACGTGAGCGGATGTAGCGGAAAGGAGCCTCCCCTCCCCAGTATTGCAGGGTCCAGGATCGTCCCTTAGCTGCGGTATCCTTTTCCTTGCCCCCACCCCCAGTGAACGGCCTTTGCCTCGCGCCCTGCACTTGCAGCAGGACGGTCATTATCCGCACATACACGACGGTGCGACTTTGGAAGTGCCGCCAGCACGTGTCACCCTTCAGTTCAACAAACTCAGCAGCAGGGCCGCACATCGACGCCACGTAACGCCAACCAAGTACGACCCCCAATGGACCCCAAATACCGTACCTCGAAGAACAAAGATCAACCCTCCCCCCGATAATCAGTCTTCTCGCCCAGATGGGCATCGCCCCAGTGCCACATTCGCATGTGCCCTGCGAATCCTGATCTTGATGTTCAACGAAACTGTCGTATGCAACCATCAACCGTCAACCGCTGGTTTCAGAGCCTCCACAACGCTGGTCGTTTGGGCGGATTTCCGAGTCTCTCACCGCCATGGCCTCCATGGCTGGTGCAAACTCTCCGATTACGGTAACGAGCAAATGCAGCAGCGCACACATCAAGCAGCTGCTGCTGGTATAGCCAGCTGCTGCAGGTGCCATAAGGTGCTGTGCCCGCCCTTACCGCCGCCCTCACATCACGGCTGCCCCTGCAGCCCTGAACCTATAACCCGTACCCATCCATACATCATCCTTACGCCCTTCAAGCTACAAGCTACCCCACGACAACAACCTGACAGCAAGTCAGCCCCTGCCGACCACAGCATCGCAAACCCCCTTTGACTTGCGGCAATGGCTCACAGACCGTCCGCCGTCGGCTCCGCCGCCGCCGCCGCCCCCGCCGCCGCGAGGGGGCCCGCCGCCATCGCGGCCGCGTAAGCTCCGCCCGCCGCCGCCGCCGCTGCAGCCGCCGCCGCCGCGACGGCCGCCGCCGCCGCGCCGTCCAGCGCCGCTCTCCGCGCGATCGCCCTCAGAAGAAACTGCAACATCAGCCCTGCCGACGTCGCCCACGCCGCCAGCGCCATGCCCGCCGCCAAGCCGACCGCCGCCGCCGCCAGCGCCAGCCCCAACGCATAGCCCACTACCGACAGCGCTGAAACCACCCACAGACCGTTCCACAGGCACAGCAGCACGCAGCAGAACACCACCGGCGCCGACGCCGTCAGCAGCAGCGCCCCCACCGCCAGCCACGGCAGGAGCACCGCCGCCGCCGACGTGCACCGCGCCACCAGCGGCGGCACCAGAAGCTCACGCGCCACCGCCGCAAGGTCGCCGTACGAGTAGGCGCCCGTCGACAGCAGCTGAATCGTTGCGCAGACACGCAGGACCTCCGCCGCGGCGAGCAACGGCCGGCAGCGAGTGGCCCGTGGGTCGGCGCCGGCGCGCAGTAGCAGCCGGATGGCGGCGGTGCTGCCGGCGGCGCAGGCGCGCACCAGCGCCTCGCTGCCATTGACCCGTGGGTCGGCGCCGGCGGCCAGCAGCAGCTTCACAACCGTTACGTGGCGGGCGGTGCGGTACTGGCTGGCGGCGGCGAGCGCCGGCGCGAGCCGCGCGGCGACGTCAGCGTCGCGCCACGGCTCCGCCGCCGCGCACTTTGCGACGGCGGCTCCGCCACCGCCACCTCCGTCGCCGCCGTCCACTTCGCTGCGGTTTCGGAGCAGGCCGACGGCTTGCAGCAGCAGCCGCGCCAGCGGCTCGTTGCCGCACCAGCAGGTCGTCTGCAGCGCCACCGCGACGGCGCACGGCGGCGCGCCGCGGTTGATGAGCTCCCTCACAACGGAGGTGTGGTTGGCACGGGCCGCGCCGCGCAGCAGCGCTACCAGGGCCTCAGGGCCAGAGCAGCCGCCGCCGCCGCCGCCGCTGCGGAGCACCAGCCACTGCTGATCGGGAGCCGGCGGTGGGGGCTCCGGCTGCTGCTGCAGTGGCGGCGGTTGTTGCTGCTGCGGCACCCACTGCGCCAAGGGAACTGGCAGCGGCGCCGGCACCAGCGGCAGTCCCAGCTCTTGCGGTGGCGCTGGCGGCGCCGGCGGCTCTTGGTCCTGCTGTTGCGGTTGCTGCGGCAGCGGCAGCGGCGGCGGCAGCGGCGGTGGGGGCGGTAGAGGTGGCGGTGGCGGTGGCTGCGCCAGGGGAGGTGGCGGCGCTGGCGGCAGCTGCCGCTGCTGACGCCGCGGCGACATCGCCGGCGGCGCCGATAGCGCCGCCAGGCCGACGGCGCCCTCCGCTGCCAGCGCGCGTACGAAAGCGAGTGCCGCCTCGTCGTGCCTCTCGACCGGCACACCGCGCAGTAGCGCCCGGAAAATCGCGCCTCCGCCGCTGCCGCCGCCAGTACTTCTGCCGCCGTCGCCGCTGACGCCACCGCCGTTGCCGTTGTAACTGCCTGCGTAGGCGTAGATCGCTGCCGCTTCCCGACCGTGGCGGTTAACCAGAAATTTCGCGGCTAGGGCGGGGTCCGACAGGGCGCCACGCCAGGCATCGCGCAGCGCCCGGCAGGATTGTACGGCACCGCCGGCGGACCCCGCGGCGGAGACGAGGATGCCTTGGAGCAGCGGCTGTGGCAGGGATGTGATACTAGCGGGGACAGCGCCGCCGTCTCCGGCAGTACCTTCGCCGCCGTTGCCACTGTTGCCGGTTCGCGACTCGTCAGCTGCGATTCTGTTATGGCCGTTGAGAGAGCGGTGTCGGCCCTTACGCCGCAACTGAGTCAGCGGGTCCAGCAGTGTCGCGAACAACCCGCGGGAAGGCCAGGGCAGGACCATCCCAGCGCCTTCCGCTGCAGAGCAAAAAGCTTTTTGCGTGTCAGCAATAATGAGACGGATCTTTGCTTTATGAAAGCTGGCAATTTATTAAGACGGCTTACTGGCTCGCAGGCTCCGCCGCCTCTTGCTTGGCCGGCAGGGTCAGCCTCCTCCGCGCGAAGCCGAAGGAAAGCGTCACCTTGCTGGCTGCCCCGCTCGGGCTGCCGCCGGCCTCTCGACCAACGTAATCTACTGTGTTTCGATCTGCAAATGAAGTACCGGAACTGGTTAACTCTATTGCTCCATCCCTGATCTGCCTTGGTGTTCTCGAGAAAGGGAATGGTGGCGGTCCCAAGGTCACGTGCGATCGGTCCAGCTGGCCAAGAAAGGTTCAAGCCCTAGCTTCTGGATGTTGCACCGACGCTGCGTATTCACCTGTGCCTCGTCACGCGGAAAAAATGAGACGGCTTGCAAAGTAGCTCGATGCCCCGCCGTTCAGGGCATTAAAGGCCCTGGAGGAAGGGTTTGCTAAATTGATAGTTGCCAAATCGCTTCCTGCGCTTCCTGCCAATCTGTACTTCGCGTACGAGTTTGGGGCACACGCGGCACACGCCTTTCCGCCTGTGCACCGTTACCCGCTTGCGACACATCATCAACGAACGACCCTCTGGATGGGCCGCTGTGCGGTTAAGTCTCCGCAAACTTTTAGTGTATCGACCAAGTGCGTGCCGTGAACGGCTTACATCCAGATGGGCACGCAGGGGCACGCTCGCAACATCCGTCACCATTTTGCCTTTTGAGTTCAAAGATGTTTGTCCGGACTGATAATCCGGGAATTGAGCAAAACGCCTCGAAAATTACAAGTTATGATAATCATGGAAGCTATGCTCCTACTGCTTTGGCGGGGTCGCGGGTCGGGCGCTGTGTGCGCTGGTCAGGATCATGCGATTCCCGGCGGTTTGGCTGGTCCAAGGTTTCGTCAACGAGCGCCAGTATATTATGATAATTTGGAGCACCGATCACCTATGGCCCAAGTAACACAGATTTGCTCTTCCATTTTTGCACAGCTAGGTGCTAGGCTCCGCAGAAGGCCTCGATAGGGGCAGAAAGCCAGCGACGCCCAAGCCTCCGGCGTGGCCCACGGGTCAGCCGACAGAAGCATTTGCCAAGCCAACATCCGCCAACATACTCTTACGGATCTAACCGTAGCTACAATATTAATAAAGAAGTAACTTTTGAGAGTATATCAAAACTGCGCGCATGGCGGCAAGGCCTCTGTGGCAGCTTACGCCGCAGGCATCTTATTACAGAAGGAGCTATGGAAAACGTATGACGATGGCGCATGTAGGATCTGTATATTTGTAAAGCTGTGAAAGAAAGTTTACGGTGCTGATGTCTCGTGTTTGGCGATGAGCCCGGCCCGTTCACCTCTTTCCTCCAAACTGATAGGTTTTCATGAGAAATCATCGTTCGTTACACACAAAGGGTACCTGCAAGCAATGAAAGCCGTCTTCATTCGGTAGGTAGGCCGGGTGAGGGCCGGCTACCGCGAAACTTTAATAAT
Organism: Pleodorina starrii; assembly: GCA_030267565.1. Classification (NCBI taxonomy): domain Eukaryota; kingdom Viridiplantae; phylum Chlorophyta; class Chlorophyceae; order Chlamydomonadales; family Volvocaceae; genus Pleodorina; species Pleodorina starrii. Next base: position 856,618 of record BRXU01000034.1, read on the forward strand.
CAGGGAGGCGGGTAAAGCCAACCAACCCCCTGTCGCAGACAGGCCGACGTTCGTACCCCACGCCCTTCCGAGGGCCACAGCCGCAAGCTAGGGCTTGCGCCGACCACGCACACCGAGGCTTGCGCCCCACCGCCCTTAAGAGGGCCACGGCCGCAAGCTAGGGCTTGCGCCGACCACGCACACCGAGGCTTGTGTCCCACCGCCCTTAAGAGGGCTGCGGCCGCAAGCTAGGGCTTGCGCCGACGACCCAAGCCCAATGATGTCCGCTACTTCGGCGGGTTCGGGCACTCCTTGGCCCAGTGGCCCATGGCGTTGCACTTGTAACACGGCCCCTTGGGAGCCTTCGGCGCCGACGGCCCAGCCGCGGCCGCCACCTGCGCCGGTTGCGCCTTCCCGGGGTCCTAGCAACCTTCCGGCTCTCAGCTGCAGCCTTGATGGCCTTCGTCAGCGCCTTCTGCTCTTCCTCCGTGGCCGCACCCGCCCCCACACTCGTACCAGCAACAACAGCAGCAGCTGTCGCCGCCGCCGCACCCGCCGCAGCAATCCGTACAACCGCCACCGGATCAGCCGTACCAGCACTGGTGGCATCAGCAGCAGCAGGCGCTGGGGGCGTCCGTAAGGCCCTCCGCGCGGGAGGGCTCTCCTGCCGTACACACAGGGCCCGGCGGGCGCCCGCCTCCGTCTTCCAGGTGGCCTCATCAGCCCCCAGCCGGACGCGACATTTCGGCTTCTGGGCACCAACACGCACATTATCAGCAGTACCAACAACCGCAGTAGTACCAACAACCGCAGCAGTACCATCAACCGCAGCAGTACCAACAGCCGCGGCAGTATCAACCGCACCGTCATGCGAGTCGGCATTCGCAGTACAGTCAGATGCCGGTACCTCCGCCGCCCGCACCACCTGCACCGCCGCCGGTGCAGCACCAGCAGCAGCAGCACCAGCACCAGCAGCACCAGCACCAGCCGCAAGCGCAGAAGCCCCCGCGCGTGCAGCCGCAGCCTGTCGCCCCTGACCCTGCCCACCCGGCAGTCCGCGCCGTGAACGACCTGATTCCTGAAGGTAACTCCGCTGTCCACAGTCCATCAGGTCCCCCGTTAACCGCTGCTCTCTGTTACCGCCACCCGGTCATTCATTCCCGGCTCGTAGACCTTCCTTGGATCTGCGGCTGTACACGGGGGGTAACAGCATGACGCAACACCTGCACATCGCCGCCTTTGATGCCGCGAACGTCCTGTGAGTGCCTCCCCACCCTGCCTCCCCACCCTGCCCTCCCCACCCTGCCCCTCCTGCCCTTTCCCGCTGTGGGTGCATCATCAGGGCCGTCCAGGTCGGCCGGCGCCGCGCGACGGCACTCCTACATGCACGCCCCGCAGGCGCCGCCGCCGCCGCCGCCTTGGCCGGAGGGCCCTATGCCGTTGTTTGAAGAGCCCCAGTGCCCCACGCTGTCCCAGCGATGCTCTTTTTGGTACGATGAGCTGCCGGGGGATGATGGTGGTCGAGTTGGGGGACGGGCACCTGCTGCAAGCAAGGCGCGGAGCACAGCGTCGGGACTGAGGAAAGGAGCTTGCAGCTTAGTAAGGACTCGTTGCGTTCTAGCTGTTTGCGGCACGTACGGTACCTGCCTTTGCAAGAATCCCTTCCAACCCATCACCTGTCACTCACCGCCGACTCGATACATACCCGCGCAGTACCTGCTACCCATCTACAGGTGCTGTACATTGCGGTACGCGGGCTGGTGCTGCCGGTGCTGGTGACACTGCGCGTAATCGAGGCGGGCCAGCAGCTCATCAGGGACCGCGGTGAGGAGTGGTGGCGCCAGCTGTCTGACTCGTGGGAGGTGCTGGAAGCCGAGGGGCTCACACCACAGCAGGCGCTATGGGGCCCCACGCAGGCGGACAACTGGCTCCGAAGGCACAGCAGCTTGGCAGCGATTCCAGGGCGACAGGCTCCGCAGCGGCGGCGGCGCACAGAGCCGGCGATGTGCTGACGCCTGCCGCTGCCGTTACAGCAGTTGCGCCAGCGCCAGCATCCTGGCGCAACTGTTGTAACGGCAGCGGCAGGCGTCAGCACATCGCCGGCTCTGTGCGCCGCCGCCGCTGCGGAGCCTGGCGCCCCGGAATCGATGCCAGGCTGCTGTGCCTTCGGGCCCAGTTGCCCGGGGCCCCACAGCGCCTGCTGCGGTGTGAACCCCTCGGCTTCGAGCACCTCCCATGAGTCAGACAGCTGGCGCCACCACTCCGCACCGTGGTCCCTGATGAGCTGCTGGCCCGCCTCGATTGGGCGCAGTGTTACCAGTATCGGCAGCACCAGCCCGCGTAAGGCAATGTACAGCACCTGGCGGGGTGCAGCAGCAGCAACAGCAGCAGCAGCGGTACGTGGGGCGGTACGTGCAGACATTGGCGCCCGTGACGGAGACCCCGGAGGCAAGGTGGCGAGCGGCGCGCGGGCTCTCGAATGCCAGTGGCAGTGCCAGTGCCAGGCAGGGTGGGAAGGGACCACACAGGGGGGTCCGGGAGTGATATGCTCCTTTATAAAACGATGAGTCACTGCGGACGTTGTTGATCAAGCTGCTCCGGCCGCTGAACCTCCGAAACTGTTAGCTGTAACCCACCCATTCCCATACGTTACCGACATTGATGCTTGACCAGTGGTAGCGCCGACCCGTCGTCTGGACGGTCTCGTAAATCGCTTTGGACGACGTCGCATCTCGTAAGCCGCCTCGGACGAAGCCGCGCCGCATTTCGTGCGGTGCGATATTGTAGATATGTATTAAACGTAAAATTAGCGAAGTAGAAGCGTCCGAAACTGACTGTAAAGCTGGCATGCGCGTGCTTGCTCTAATTTCCCCGAAATCCCACCCTCTAAGCTGTAAGAACTGGCAACGTCAACATCTATCGGAAAGGATGATGCTTACCTGTGCGGCAGGCCAGTGCGGTAGCGATGGCGATCCGTTGATGCGTGAAGGGCAGGGGCAACGTGGCGTAATGGTGAGCAACGTTGCAAACCTGCTGAGGGAGCATGGCGTGATATGCGGTGCGATACTAAGAAAAGTGCCTATGGGAAAGAGAAAAAAAATGAAGGATGCAGAAGGAAGCTGCGTATTTGAACACTCAGCGGTAACGTGCCGTACAGATGTACGGCGCGTTACAGTTGGGCGTTTTGCATATGCACTAACAGCGGTAGGGAGGGAGGGGTTTCAGGGACAGCTGCTGCGTCTGTGGCTGTGTCACTCTTCAAAAGCAACCCACATTGCAAAAGCAACCAGCGGCGGCACCAGAAGCTCACGCGCCACCGCCGCAAGGTCGCCGTACGAGTAGGCGCCCGTCGACAGCAGCTGCGCCGTTGCGCAGACACGCAGGACCTCCGCCGCGGCGAGCAACGGCCGGCAGCGAGTGGCCCGTGGGTCGGCGCCGGCGCGCAGCAGCAGCCGGATGGCGGCGGTGCTGCCGGCGGCGCAGGCGCGCACCAGCGCCTCGCTGCCATTGACCCGTGGGTCGGCGCCGGCGGCCAGCAGCAGCTTCACAACCGTTACGTGGCGGGCGGTGCGGTACTGGCTGGCGGCGGCGAGCGCCGGCGCGAGCCGCGCGGCGACGTCAGCGTCGCGCCACGGCTCCGCCGCCGCGCACTTGTAGGACCTGCATATTTGTAAAGCTGTGAAAGAAAGTTTACGGTGCTGATGTCTCGCGTGTGGCGATGAGCCCGGCCCGTTCATCTCTTTCCTCTAAACTGATAGGAAATGCGGCTGCGAATTCCTGATTCGTACAAGGAAGCCGCTTGATGACTACTTGGAGCAATTCCCAACAGTTCGCGGGTTTAGATCACGGCGTCGCGCAGATAAAGCCGGGCGAAACGTGACGCCCCGATGGCACAACCATCGACCACCTTAACAACGCGACCGCTGCTGCGCCTGCCTGCTGCTGACTAAGAAGCGTCACATGCAGATCCTGACAATGCTCCGGTCTTGAGTAAAGGCAGCAAGGTGTTCCAAAATATTCTGGCTGGGGCCGCGACGCTTTCAGACAGCATCATCCCCGGCAACGCCGCGGGGTCGCCCAATTGGCGCGTACCGTATCCCTATTTCCCGGTTTCCCTCGGGAGCTTCGCCATCTGGACCACGAAAAAAGCACCACCATGAATCTACCGCCGATGTATCCGCCGCCTCCGTCGGCCGAGTCGCCGCCACAAATAAGCGGTGGGCCGCCCCGTGGCGGAAAAAAGAAGCGCGGTCTGCTGCGACGTCTTCTGGACAAATGTGAGCTGCGGCTTCAAGCTAGCAGCGAGTCAGCTTTGTTATAGCGCTTCCTGTGCTGCCTGGCCGCCTTCCACGGCATTTGTAGAGCTCCCGCGCCGGCTTGTTTTGCTCTGTAATCCTTCCTTCCGCACATGTTTTAAGCACGTGTTCTATGCGCATTCTATTTCTTAAATAATAATCAGACGACCGCCTCCGCGATTACAGCGAGTCGCTGGCGATTCGCGTCGCGTCTCGTTGGCGCCCGGACTTGTTTTTGCCTCCGTTCTTATGATCGCGTTCGCTCTCGCTGTGTCCCCTCATGCCCCCCAACACCGGCGTTCCTACAGCGTAGTCGTGGCACTAGCGCTGGTGGGGCCCACGGTTGGTCCCCCCCCCCCGGGGAGGCCCCTCGTGCCGTGTGCATGACCTCCTCCGTCGCGCCACGCCCGTGGCCAACACGCCCCCGATCCCCTTCCCTCCCCTTCCCTTCCATTCCCAGGGCGTATGAAGCTGGGACCCGGCCTGCTTGCCAAAGCGGAGGCGGAGGCGGAAGAGCACCTGTGGCGGCAGCAACAGCAGCAGCAGTCGGCAGGAGCAGAGCCGTTCCGGCGCCAGAGCACCGCACCCGCTCTGCAGCCGCCGCCGCTGCCGCCGCCGCAACAGCACCAGCAACAGCAACAGCCGCAGCGGCATCCGATGGTGGATGATTCAGCGGCCAGTCAGCGACACCAGCCACCGCGGGGAGGGGGTCGCTTTGAGCGCAGCTCGGTTCCGGAGCCCTCCCCAGGAGCACCAGCAGCACCAGCAGCCCCGACCCAGCAGCCTCCGCCCCCTCAGCGCCTCCTGTCCAGAAACTCAACCGGAATGGCGTCGCATGAGCTGCTGCTGGCGCAACAGCAGCAACTGTACGACCCCGTGTGGACGTCTGCCGTACGGCCTCGGAGCCACACCGGCGCGGCTTTTGCGCTTGCGCCGGCGTCGCCACCCCGCGCCACCGCCGCCACCACCCAACCACCACCGCAGCCGCAGCCCCCCGAGCCGCCACCGCCACCGCAGCAACATCGACAGCAGCAGCAGTATCAAGAGCAGCAGCGGCAGGGCCACCAGCCAGAGCAGCTGGACGCGGCGTCGCCCACTCGGGCGGGTAAGAGCCCCAGGAGGGTGCCCCCCAGGCAGTGCCGCCCGTTGGAGAGCAACGTCTGGTGGACGAAGAAGGCGTCGAGAGCGGCAGCGGCCGCGGGCACGGATACGGCAGCACGCGGCGGCGGCGCCGCCACCACCGCGGCCGCCGCGGCTGCGCCGCTCTTGCCGGGGGGCCAGCCCCAGCAGCTGCAAGCGGCGACGCCGGCGCCCCAGCCCCCAGCGGAAGGTGGCGGCGACGGCGGCGGCGCCACGCAAGAGGCGGCGGTGGCGGTGCCGGGTACGACAGTGCCCAGTCCGCAGGTTCCGCACCCGGCCACGGAGCAGGTAGCTGTCGGCGGCGTCGGCGCCATCGGCACGGCGCCAGGTTCCACAGAAAGCAGCAGCGGCGGCGGCGGCGGCGCCGTGCAGTTTGCCGTACGCTTGTCAGAGCACTACCGTACCGCACTGCGGCATGCCGCCATGCGCGGCCGCGAGACTCCGCCGCCGCCGCCAGCCACCAGCGTCGGAGTCGGGTCCCACGACGTGTCGTACGGCTGGCTCGCCAGCGTCGACAGCGGCGCGGCCCCGGCTGCCTTGGGATCTGCGCTGTACGGCTCTCAGACGTCGCCATTCGCCGCCATCATGTCGACCGGCGACGGCAGCGGCATCCGAGGGCCATCCCTGGACCTGCAGGCGGCGAGGCAGGGCAACGAGCCCGAGGGGCTGCGGCCGCCGCCGCCGCCGCCGCTGCAGCAACCGCAGGGCGGGGCGGCGGCGGCGCCCAGCCAAGGCTTTGCAGCTCCTCAGGAGCCCAGCGGCGGCGGCGGCGGCCCGGCGCACGACAGCGGCGGCCCCAGCGTTGAGGGCAGCGTGAGTGTTGAACACGAGTCGTTTTCAGTGTTCGCGGCGACGTCGCCGGCGGCGCCACCGGAGCCGTACCGCCGGCCGGGCCTGGACGGCGGCCATCCGGAGCGTCGTACAGAGTTTGCATTCGATGGCCTGACCACCACCACCATGGAGTCGTACTCACCTCCCGCAGGCGGCGGCGCCGCCGCCGCCGCCGCTGGCGGTGGCGGCGGCGGCGACGACGGACAAGCCCTGGAGGGGCTCTCGTCGGCGGGCTTCGCCACCGCCGCCGCCGCCGCCATCATCGTGACCCTTCCGTGTCGCGACGCGGCGGACTCTGTTCCGCGTCCGGTGGTGGGCCTTACTGCTGCCGGACCGGAGCAGCAGCGGGGCGCGGCGGCGGCGGCGCCGTCGATGACACCCGACCGCGGCGAGGTGGGTGGCCGCGGTCGTACAAGACGGCGGAGCTTCCCGCCGCAATCGTCGGCGGAATTAAATGTACGGCAGGTGCTTGCACGTGCGTCCGCGGGCGCTGGTGCGGGCGCCGATGAGGAGCTGGAGCCGTACGCCGGCGCACTGCTGCTGTACACGCCGCGCGGCGGCAGCTCGGGCCGTACCGGCGGCGGCGCCGCCGCCGGCTTCGACGGCGAGAGCTCCGTCAGCGACGCCGCCAGCAGCCCCTTCCCCTCGCGGATCCACGCCACGGTGGCGGCGGCGGCGGCGGCGGTGCCCCGGGAGGGCGCCGGACGCGGTCTGTGGCGGCCGCTGCTTCAGCGCAGCTCCACCGGCGGTCAGTCGGAGTCGGGATCCGTCGCCAGTACCTCCCCTCGCTTCACGCCGCCGCTGTCGCTCTGCACTCTGCCGCCGACCTCTCCCCTCAGCGCCCACAGCCACCAAGAACGCTACCTTGGCGCCGGCGCCGCCGCGCAGCCTGGACCGGCGCTGGCGTCGCCGATCGCCACTGACGATTACGGCGGCGGCGGCGGCGGCGGCTTCTGGACGGCACGTGCGCAGGGGCCGGCGCCTTCGGTGACTTGCCGGAGGTCGCCCGGCGGCGGCGGCGGCGGCGCCTCCGCCTCCGCCGCCTGGCATGTCGCAGACTGGCGTCAGTCGGAGCTGTACCGTCTCACGGTACCGGAGAATGCCGCTGTCGTACATGAGGCGCACCCGCTGCCTCCGCCGCCGTCACCGCCGCGGGAGGCGCTGTCGGCGGAGTGGCCGCCACAGCTGCGGCCCGCCTCGCCTCCGCAGCCGCGATTACTTCGGAAGTCCACGACCCCGGCGGCGGAGCCCGAGCCTATTTCTGCCGCGCCGCCGCCGTTGCCGCCAAGCGCCGCCGCCGAGCGCAGCGCCGAAGCAGCAGCAGCTGGCGGCGATGCGGCTGGCGTAGTACGAGAGGCGCAAGAGCTGGAGGCGGAGGGCCCGCGGGGACCCGAGCAACAGCAGCAGGAGGAGCAGCAGCAGCAGCAGCAGCAGGCGGCGGCGGCGGCGGAGGGAGGTCTTTCTGAGGCCGCTAAGGCTGCTGAAGCCGGTGCTGGGGCCGCTGTGGGTCGGGAGCCTTCCGCAGGCGCGCCCGCCGCCGCAGCAGCCGCAGCAGCAGCCGGGAGCGACGAGGCAGCGGCAGCGGCGGCGGCAGCGGCCGAGTACAGCGACGGCGAGTCCTGTCCGACAGAGGCTGGCACTGGTGCTGGCGGCGGCGGCGGCAAGGGTACGGCAGGCCGGCAGGCCATCATGGACGAGCTGGATCGATTTGTCGTACAGATCCAGGACGAGCTGGCGGAGGTGGCGGCGCAGCGAGAGCACGCCAGCCTGCGGTAAGTACGGCAATTGTACGGACGGGGAGTGGGCATGCGGTGCGAGGGGAGTGCGGGAGTTCGGAGATGTTGATGTTGGCGTTGGAACCACAGCCGTTGGAGGCTGCTGGAGGCGCATGTGTTTGCCTTGCGGGTTAGTTGTGCAGTAGTGCAGACAACAGAAGGCCTCTGTGTGCGTAACAATGTGGCGAAGTGCGACGAAGTGTGTACTGCAATTAACCTTCATAAGATGTGAAGACCTTATCAACCTCAACAACGCCCCTCGTCCTTCTTCTGTCGCGGCAGTCTGCGGCTGGTGGGCTCCCTGCTGGACACCTCCCGACTCACAGCGGCAGGCGGCGACGTTGCTCGCGGCGGCGGCGGCGGCGGCAGCGGCGGCGGCCGCGGCGGCGCGCCCCTGGAGTCTTCCCCGTTGGACGAGCGGCTGTTGGACGAGCAGGCGGCGCTGCGTCTGAGCCTGGCTTCCCTGGAGCAGCGAGAGGAGCTGCTGCGGTTCGCGGCGCGGGAGTGGGCCAAGGCGCGCGCGGTCATGACCGGTGGGTGGGCGCAGGTAGAACTGTCAGGTAGTACGGTGCCGTACTTCATATGTCGTACACTGGCCTTCAATCCTGCCCATACGTCATACCAATCGGTTTCTGAGCGAGTAGGACGCTGCTTCTCTGAGGGTATCTTGGTGCCCAAACGGGTCCTGGGTTGCGTGCGTGTGTGCGTGGGGCCATTGGTTCAACCCGAACCTTCCCCCTCGTCGACCTTTGCTCTTACCGCCACCTCCTCCCGCCCTGTCCATGTCCCTGTCCCCCTCTCGCCATCCTCCCCTCCCTCCCTTCCTCCCCCTCTCCTCCCCAGGTGTGCGTGTGTCCCGCAAGCAGGCGGGTCCGCTGCAGGCCATCCTCTTCTCCGACACACTCGCCCGCATACGCGCATTCCAAAAGGCGCAGCAGTACCCGCAGCAATACCCGCAGCAGCCGCAATACCCGCAGCAGTACCCGCAGCAGTACCCGCAGCAGTACCCGCAGCAGCAGACGCTGCCGCTGCACGGCGCTGGACAACAACAGCAGCAGCAGCAGCAGCAGCAGCAGGTGCCGTACCCTGATTCGGATCTCGATCAGCGCACCTGGACGCCGCAGCGACCCACGGGTCCAATGCCGGCGCCGCATCCGCCGCCGCCACAGCCGCCGGCAGCAGCAGCCTGGCGGGGCGCCGGCCCCGGCCTCGGCCCCGGTCCGCGGCCGCCGCCCGGCACGGAGGCGAGAATGTGGGCCAGGCAGTCCCCGTCAGCTGTCGATGTCAATGTCGATGTCTCGGCGCCGCAGCCACATTTCCCAACGCCGCGCGGCGCCCGCCGGCGCACCGCCGCTGGCGGGCCAGCCGGCGGCGGCGATAAGACGGCCGTCGGCGACGCCTTTGGTGGCAGGCTGCCGCCGACGGCCCGCGGCGCCCCGTCCTTGGTACGTCCCGGTGCTGCCCGGCGGAGGCTGCAGCCCATTTTGGAGCACGGCGGCTATGGCCGCGGCTATGGCGGCGGCTATGGCGGCGGCGGCTATGGCGGCGGCTACGGCGAATCATTTGAAGAATCTGACGCCGCCGGCGCCGCCGCCGAGGATCCGCAGCTCCGGAACCGAGAGCCGCATCGTCTGCATCACCCGGGGGACCGCCCGCAGCGGCCCTGGGGCTCAGCGGAGCGGCAGCGGTTGCAAATGTACGACAGGGGGCCGTACGACAGCACGGACGCACAAGGGCAACCTCAGGATGTGTACGGCAATTATTACGGCGGTGGCCAGTGGCAAGCGGCGGCGGCGCCGCCGCCGCAGCTGGAGAGCTACAGGCCAGAGTGGTACGACATGCACGGCGGTTATGGCGAGTACGGCGGAGCGCCGATACCTGGGCAGCCGCAGCCGCAGCAGCCGCAGGGCGGCTTTCCGGAGGGCGGCGAGGCCTATACGGCAGACGAGGAAATGTACGATTATTTGGAGCGGCACTTATCGGCGAAGGGATCTCCGGAGCGAGAGGCGGTGAAGCGGCGGAGGGACGGCGGGGAAGGCGATCCGGAGGAGAAGGACGGCGGCGGAGTCGCGGAGGAGGACGAGGAGGAGGAGGGCGAGGAGGAGGAGGAGGAGGAGGAGGAGGGCGAGGAGGAGGAGGGCGAGGAGGCAGGGGAGGAGGCGGACGAGGAAGACTCGGAAGTGCAGTCGGCGTTCCTGGCTTCCTGCATCACCCTGGCGAGGAACTCACTGGACCTACAGAGCCCCTCCAGCGCCCGGCTGTTCGGCGCGAGAGTTTACACGTACCCCTCCTCGTCGCCGTACAAGACGCGCAGCGGCCGAGACGACGGCGGGAATGAGGCTGACGTGGCGGTGCAGACGCTGGACGCGTATGGCATGTACGGCAAGCAGATTCCGGATTTGCCGCTCGCGGCGGCGGCAGCGGGGCCGGAGGCGGCGGCGGGGGAAGGCGCCGCCGATGGCCAGGTGCTGACCCGTGGGTCGTTCCGGGAGGGGCAGGGGCCGGCGGCGCCGCTGCCCGCGCGGCGGCCGGCGGCTGGTCACCCCGCTGTGCCGATTACTTCAGCGGCACAGGACCTGTCCCCGCCACGTCAGCATTTCCAACCGCCGCTGCCGTACAATTACCAGCCTGAACCCCGGGACTTCCCGCGGTTCCCGATTCAGCAGCAGCAACCGGCGCGGCAGCAGCGGCAGCTGTCGCATGCGCCACCTCCGCCGCCGCTGCCGCCGCACCCACACCCGCACCCGTACCAGCAACAACAGCAGCAGCTGTCGCCGCCGCCGCACCCGCCGCAGCAATCCGTACAACCGCCAACGGATCAGCCGTACCAGCACTGGTGGCATCAGCAGCAGCAGGCGCTGGGGGCGTCCGTAAGGCCCTCCGCGCGGGAGGGCTCTCCTGCCGTACACACAGGGCCCGGCGGGCGCCCGCCTCCGTCTTCCAGGTGGCCCCATCAGCCCCCGGCCGGACGCGACATTTTGGCTGCTGGGCACCAACACGCACATTATCAGCAGTACCAACAACCGCAGCAGTACCAACAACCGCAGCAGCACCAACAACCGCAGCAGTACCAACAACCGCAGCAGTATCAACCGCACCGTCAGGCGAGTCGGCATTCGCAGTACAGTCAAACATCTCCGCCGCCCGCACCACCTGAACCGCCGCCGGTGCAGCACCAGAAGCAGCAGCAGCAGCCCCCGCGCGCGCAGCCGCGGCCTCTCGCCCCCGACCTGGCCCACCCGGCAGTCCGCGAGCTGATTCCTGAAGGTAACTTCGCTGTCGCTGCCGCTGTCGCTGTCACGGTCTCTCGTAACTAGCAACCGGCGGTATTGAATCGTTCCTGCCACCGTCTTGTCATTCGCTGCCCGCCGCCTCAACAGCACGACATACGGAGTACAGGGCTCGCCAGCACACCCTGTCCACAGTCCATCAGGTCCCCCGTTAACCGCTGCTCTCTGTTGCCGCCACCCGGTCATTCATTCTCGACTCGTGGCCCTTCCCTGGATCTGCGGCTGTACACGGGGGGTAACAACGAAACGCAACACCTGCACATCGCCGCCCTTGATGCCGCGAACGTCCTGCGAGTGCCTCCCTACCCTGCCTCCCCACCCTGCTCCCCCCCACCCTGCCTTCCCACCCTGCCTCCCCTGCCCTTTCCCGCTGTGGATATATCCTCAGGGCCGTCCAGGTCGGCCGGCGCTGCGCGACGGCACTCCTACATGCACGCCCCGCAGGCGCCGCCACCGCCGCCGCCTTGGCCGGAGGGCCCTATGCCGTTATTTGAAGAGCCCCACGCTTTCCCGGCGATGCGGCACCCCCACCCCCACACCCAACACCACCACCGTCACCACCACCAGCAGCGCCACCACCAGCAGCATCAGCAGCAGCCGGCGCTGGCGGGGCTTATCCATCTGGACGCTGCCGTCGCCGCTGGCGGACACGACGGCGGCGGCGGCGGCGGTACGGCATGGTTGGACGAGCAGCGGCAGGATCTGGTAGTCGCTGACGCCGAGGCCGTGTGGCGCGCGCAAACGCACGGCCGGTCGCGTCAATCTGTTCGACACGAGCGCAATTTGGAGAGGGCTGCGTCTCGTTCCGCCGTTGACGCGTGGCTGCTGCAGCAGCAGCAGCAGCAGCAGCCGTAGCAGAAGCAGCACGGCGGCCGTAGCAGTACGACTTTATTAGCAGTACGACTTTATTTACGGCAATTGAAACGGTGGCAACTAGGATTTCTGCGATGGCGGCGGATTCGCCGCCGATGGCAGCGGCGGCATTCATTAACGGTGGCCTCAGATGCTGAGGGGTACCGGCGAACGCAAACAGATGTATGTGGCAGCAGCGGCGGAGGGCTGCTGCGTGCGGTCAAGGCTACCGCAACGGATCTGCAGTGAATTCCCGAAACGAGGGGCATCCATCGATCCATGCAAGGGGGGCCAAATGAGGCTTGTTTGCGACGGCGTTGCGAAGGCGGTTCTTTCTGTGTATTTTCGCTCGCCCTTCAGTTGCAGTTGAGAGGCGCGGGGTTTGGGGCGGTATCGCCATAGGGTCCTGTAGGGTCCGGCGGAACAACAGGGACGAAGGTTAGCCTTTCAACCCAATGGTGGTGGAGAAGAAAAGAAGAGACAAAAGGACACACCTGCTTGAATTGCCATACGTGTTACGGTAAACGCGGCGCAAGGAGAGGGTCGGGGCCAGGAGTTGCGAAGGGCGCGAACTGCTTTTAAGGGGGTAGCATGGGGGGAGAGGGGAGGGGGACACCGAAAGCACCGCAGGGGGGCCACGCTCGCATCGCTCAGCGGTGAACCCCCGCCGGGTACCGCACGCGCGCAGAGCTCCCAATGCCCCACACTGTGGGCTCGCCCGGCGCAGCGCGGCGCGGCGCGGCGCTAGGGTACCCCGTCCCAGTCCGCCACCCTTCCCCTCCAGCATCGACACCCGCCGAAATACGAGCCGCGGCGGCCCCGACAGCACAGCGAGTGGTCAAGTCTGTACTCTGTGGGCATAGTCTAAGGAATCAGCGGAGTGCTGCAGGTGCGGGGGCTGGCGGCGCGTACTTCATATCACAGTCAGCACCAGTCCTAAGGAGGCGGGCGGGGGGGGAGGATCCATACTTCGATAGAGCTACCGTAGCGCTTCTCGGGGCCTCGGTCCCTCTATCTCTCCCTCCTTTGCAGTCCCACGAATAGGACTGGGGGTGGAGCTGGTGCACTGTCTGGGTCGGGATGGTGGGGGTCGGGGCTCTGCAGCTGAGCTTGGCGGATAACCGTTGTGACGGATAACCGTTACCAGCCATTTTAGGCTCATACACATGTAATGCGTCATGCCTCATGCAGCTGCGGCGGGCGCTCTTTTGGGGGCTGTGAGCTGCCGGGGGGTGATGGTGGTCGAGTTGGGGGACGGGCACCTGCTGCAAGCAAGGCGCGGAGCACAGCGCCGGGACTGAGGAAAGGAGCTTGCAGCTTAGTAAGGACTCGATGCGATGCGTTTCAGATGACGTAACGCGGATATCGGCTGGGGTTGCGACCTTGCCAGGGCCCCGAAAGCGCGTCGGGCCCGGCCCCGATCGGCAGTGACTAAGCCATAGAGTGAGGCCCGAAAGAGTGACCAAGCCATAAAGTGAGGCCCGAAAGAGTGACTAAGCCATAAAGTGAGACCCGAAAGAGTGACTAAGCCTGACTAAGCCATAAAGTGAGGCTCGCATGCGATCAGCGCGATGCTTGACTGAGCGTCCTTGGTTTTTTTTGGCGTCCCGGCCTTCCGGATGGCCGTGCGCAAGGGAAACCTTAGACGCCAGTTTCTCGTCCAGGCCGTTTCCCGCGTGTTTCTCGGCGATCTGGCGGGCGCTCTCGCATTCCTTCGTACCGGTACCTGAGTGGGACTGGGTTCGTTGGAAACAAGCACCACTCAATAATAAATGTGTTATCAAGGGAACTGGTTTGTAGCGGGGGCACTGCCGTTGGAACAGGTAAGTTCGAATCGGTAACGAGGTACGAACGTGACGACAAATAACGCGTCGTGCTCCGGTGTCGTACTTGGGCTGAGGCGGCTCCCTGCTGTGTGCAGGGCATGCCCCTGAGGTAGGATGGCCAGTATCAACAATAGCTCGTTGTGGTTTTTATTAGGAACTGCTGTAGTCGTTGTGTAATGAGCGACCCAAAGGGACCCAACGATTAACGACCAGCCGGCCCTAGCCGACTAAGGCTTGCTCAGGCTTGCTCGGTGGTGGTTCAAGTCCTCTGAACCAACCTGCAAATGTGCAAGGAACCTCGTTAGGCATTGTCAATAGGAACCTCATTACTCGCTGATGGCTGATCGCTCCGTCTAGCCGGCGCGGCTAGCGACCGATGTGAATGCTGCACAATGACCCTACCACGAGACCCACACTTGGCGAAGGGCCCCGGTCACCCCACAAGAAGGCGCGCCAACAGAGCTGACAGCAACTCGCGGGCTGCAACTAAATGAGGCCTGTACCCTGGATACCCCAATGAAAAGGGAAGGGTCCGGATCAGCGTACAGCTAATCGTCCATCTGCATCCGCTGTGACTTCGAGCACACCAACTTTGTTAGACACAACCCGTGAGAAAGGGCGTTTTGGCAGCTTGTCACCTGTTGTCACAAGCATACGGCAGCAAGAGTTGGACGCAGGGTCCACAGGGGGCCACGGTGTCCGTTTGCATGCGGTCGCGGATGAGCTGTGACACAGCTGTGGGTGTGCAGCGGTGGCGATTGGGGGGAGGGGGGCATTTCGGTTTCGGTCGGCGTAATGGGGCAGGCAGAGGACTCGGGGGTGATGCCGGATTCCGGCTTGACGTGCCCAAAGGTTGACCTGCGCGTCTCAGCGCTGAAAGACATCGGTTCTGGTCGGTACTATGCTAAAATGTCTGCTATGACAGAATCTGAAGGTTGAGGCTAGACAAGCGACCGGCGGAGACACAAGTCCTCGCACGTCAGGGGTACGCCAGACGTGTCGAGAAATCGAACGCGTGCGGACGCAGCGACGGACTTGTGCGACACGGCACAACATAGTGAGGTCTTAGTAGATTATCACATCAAAGGACGCTTGTTATGGCTCCAGGTTTGGTCGCGCTCCGACTTGCGATGATGTGTCCATTAGCAAATGGCGAGGCCAAATGACAGGCCGTAGGGCGTCGGGCGATTGCCTGATTGGGGTAACGCAAAAGCGTTCTGTGAGATGTATCATGGTCACTGGCTGTTCATTTCTGTTATCCAGCGCGGCCTTCACTGCTGTACATCGACAATGGAACCCTAATGCTCTGCCCTAATGTAAGGAGGATAGAAACTCCCAAGGGTCCTGCTGTAAGACAATGTGCGGGATTTCTGAATCACACAAACAATATGCTAATCTTTCGCATAAAATGGAAAGCATATTCTGGTACGTCCATACGTTCAGCACTTTCTGACCGGAATCCGAGGCACGGTTTCGAGGGGTACTCCCTTTTCGTGTGGGGGGCGTACGTGCTTTACTTGCCGCGCAACTTGCCAAGTAACGTCTAAACGAGTTCGCCCTATTATTAATGGAACTGAACGGCGTCGTGGAGTTGTCATTTGGACGACTGTCGGCTGGCGAGCGTTGTGAGATGTTTCCGGCGCACACATTTTGGATGGACGACAAGACACCTACACCAAGACAGTCAAATATGGAGCACATCGGACTGGGAAGCTTCGCTGACACCATGACGGGTGCCAACTCAAATCCTTCGCGATGCGTCATCCAGTCGGGGTGGATCCCCGCGGATCCTTTGGCCACAGTCAACCATTGGACATAAGCTACGTTGCATTGCGCCGGGAGCGACGCAACGGCGCCGCCGTTTTGCGGATGTTGCAACATCGATGTGGCCATGACGCCCTCTTCGCGGCCGAGCCTTGCTCGCCCGGGAGGCGCCACTCCAGTCAACTCCAACCTTCCCACCCTCATGCACAGTTCCTCCAATCAACCCCGCCGGCGGCATGCGCCGGACACTCTCCGCTGCCGCGCACGGCTCGGCGCCCTGCTGGCCGTGCGATGTCGACGCCCTTCCCCCCGGAAGCCGCCACCACAACCCCCTCGGCGCGCGCCAGCCACTTGAAACGCGCGCCCCTGAGCGGGGTCGCCCCCATCCAGTTCTGATAGCGGCAAGCCTTGACGCCGGCACTTCTGCTGGGGAAAGCGCGGGGGATACCCACCCAGGGTGTTTGGACCAGTTTAGGACACTCCCCCCGTGCATCGAGGCGCTCAGCAAATTCCTGAACCGATGCTCCCTACGGGCAACTTAAGAGTAACTAATTGCGCTATGAGGTCATTACCACGCAAGTAAGCGGGAGGTTCCGTTCCGAAGCTGGTAAGGAAGGGTAAGGAAAGCTAGGGCCTTGCTCGTCCAGCATTCGACAGGATTCGACAACGTCCCCCAGCGCCAACTCCAGGCAGGCAACGAAGGCCCGTCCCCGGCCTCTTAACCATGAAGTTCCGAAGCCTCAGAACAAGGTTGGCCCAATGGAACTGTATCGGCCTCTGCGACAGCTCACGGTAAAGGGAAACCATAGCCGGGTTCCTCGCCCCTACCACGGATCGCATGTACGCAAGTCGCTCCTGAGTTGTATGGCAGCAAGAGTTGGACGCGGGGGCCACGGTGTCCGTTTGCATGCGGTCGCGGATGAGCTGTGACACAGCAGTGGGTGTGCAGAGGTGGCGATTGGGGGTAGGGGGGGCATTTCGGTTTCGGTCGGCGTAATGGGGCAGGCAGTGAGGCATAGGACTCAGGGCTGATGCCGGATTCCGGCTTGACGTGCCAAAAAAAGTAACATGCGCGCTTCAGCGCCGAATGACATCGATTCTGGACAGAAATATGCTAAAATGTCTGCTACAACGTAATCTTGAAGGTTGAGGCCAGACAAGCGACCGGCACGTCAGGGGTACAGTACGTACGCCAGATGTGTCGAAAAATCCAATGCCTGAGGAGGCGGCGACGGATTTGTGCGACACGGCACAAGAGAGCGAGGTATTAGGTTATCATGTCTCAGGACTCTTGCTATGGTTCCAGGTTTGGTCGCGCTCAAACTAGCGAAGATGTGCCCATTAGCACATGGCGAGACCAAGAGGCCGAACGTAGGACGATAACCTGGTTCGGATGATGTAAGGCATCCTATGAGAATTATGATGGTCACAGGCTGTTCAATATGGAATCCAGCTCGGCCTTCACTGCTGTACACCGCAACAATGTACCCCGGCCGGGGACGCCGGGCCCGTCGGCCAGGGACGGGCCCAGGGACGGGCCCGCCGTCCCCGGCCGCGCGGCCGTGATGAAACTCCCCGCGCTTCGCCAAAACGCGCATTTCTCGCCGCCAAAAAATACCAAAATATATTGCATACATACGGGAGGACGCCTAAGCAGTGTTTTGGCTGCTCGGCCGCTCACAGGCTCAGACCTTCAGCCGTACTGCAAGCAGCAAGCGCGAACCCCTATGCTCCTGCGATATCTTTCGAAACCGCTTGCTTACAGACAAAAGAAATTGCAACCTTCCAATTTAACCATAGAAGAACCATAGAAGGCTGCATGTAAGAGAAGCTCCTTGTGAGAATATTTCGCAACCGCTTGCTTACAAAACATAAGAAAATGCAACCTTCCAAATAAACCATAGAGGGCTGCATTTAGGAGAGGCTACTCGTGAACTCTTGCACGACTGCCCAGCCATGTACGCGCCACTGCGCTTGAGGCCTTGAGCGATAGCTTACCTCGCGAAAAATGGCCCCCAAGAAAAGACAGCGATCAATTCCAGTCGTTGCGCAGCAGCAGCAGGCACAGCAGCAAGCGCCATCCGATGGCGAGGGCGACGGCGACGGCGAGGGCGACGGCGAGGGCGACGGCGACGCAGCGGCGCCGTCTGCTGGCCCAAGAGTGTGGGGAGATGCAGAGATGGCGGAGGTCCTGCAGAATGCGAACGAAGCGCAGCGTGACGCGACCGCATCAGCCTACTCGACGCAGTTCCGGAAACTGGAGGTGCGCACAGGGAAAGTGGCCTTGTCCTGTCCTCTCTCGATCCTCACATGCCTCCTCTCTCGATCCTCTCGATCCTCACGTGCCTCCCGCCCCCCTCCCGCCCCCCCACCCCACCTATGGGCCCCCGCTATACCCAATACCTCTCCTCCCTCTCCTCCCTCTCCTCCCTCTCCTCCCTCTCCTCCCTCTCCCCCCTCCCCCCCCTCCTTCCCCTCCTCCCCCTCCTCCCCGTGTAGAAAATCTGCGAGTCCTACGGAAAGGACCCCTTCCAGCTGTACGGTGAGGAGCTGGCAAAGATGGGCGTGGAGCTCGTCAAGTATCTAAAAAGCAAACAGGTGTGCGGTTTGGGTACCCCCTGCTATTGGCCCTATTCTGTCCTCTCCCTAAGGCTCCTCCCCGGTGATACCCCTCCGTGCTGCTGGCAGGCAGCGGCCACCACCATCGGAAACGCCAGCAGCATGATTCGATGGCTCTGTACGCAAAACCGCCTGCGCATGGGGAAGACCGAGGACATCAAGAATGCTGGTGACCACGAGTTCTTCCGGGTGCAGGTTAAGTCCGCGAGGAAAGCAAAGAAAGGTTCCGGGCCAAGGTGCGTGCTGGCCCCACAACGGCGTGCAGCCTGACCAGGGAGCTCCAGCTTGACCTTCCTGTTTTCTGTTCCTTGTGTGTTGTAGGCGGAAAGGTGATCCCCACGCGAACACCGTCAACGATTCGTACACCAGCGAGGAGTACGGCAAAATAAGCCGGCTGCTGGGGGGTGGCTTCCTCGCGGCCAAACAGCTTCCACGCTGGACGGTGCTGCAGGTGGCGCTGGCGCAGCTATTCGTGCACCTCATGCACTTCGGGGCGGGGCGCGGTGACGACACTCGAGTCATGCATATCGCGGACATTGGAAAACCGCGCTTGGTGGACGCCCTGTCAGGCGCTGTGAAGTGCTACATGCTGCCCATCGTCCTCTTTGGAACCAAGACACAGTCCGTGAGCATGGGCTCTTGGGGTTGGGGCCTCATAACCCGAGCATGTCTGTGTATGAATCGCCTGACACCTTTTTGTGTGCTGCAGACCGACCGCCCCAACTACATAGCCCTCATCCGCCACAACAACGTCTTCCAGTGTGCCGTTCGTGCACTGGCAGAGTCCTTCTTCGTGCGCTTCGTTCTTTGCGGAGAGCCCTTCCCCAATCCCCTCGATGACAAGGACTGGTGAGTCGGTTTGCATGGCAACCCTAGGTGTATTTGCCTGCTTTTCGTTTACAAAGGCATGCTTCTGTCCTCTAGGCTCGCAAGGCCGCTCCTGCGCGGCTTGGACGATTTCCTGAAGGGCCTGGACTACAAGGCCATGGCCTCGTGGACGAAGGACATCTTCGAGTACTTGCGCATTGTCATCCGCAAGGTCACGCATGCCTGGCGCGTGGGGGGGGCGCAGTTCCTTGAGAGCCAAGGGTGAGCCTGGGTGATAGGGTTTTGCTGGGCCTGGCCATCCTTTGATTGCTTAAAGCGCAACCGTTTCTGCTCATTTTACTGTTACTCACTTGCTTTGTAGCCAAACTTACCCAAACTTACCTCTTCCCTTTGCTAGCGTGTCTCTCGACGTCATCATGCGCTGGGGCCGCTGGTTGAGCGGGCTGTCTGTCGTCATGGCGTACCTCACCAATGCGCCGCCGGAGGCGCTGACGGCCATGGCCGGCTACGGCTACAAGCAGGGCGAGGCGCTGGGAACTGCATTCTGGTCCAAGCGCTTCATGTTTCAGGTGCCAGAGGAGGTGGAGGAGAGCCTGGTCGTGCACCTCTTCCCTTTCCTGCCCGAGCTCCGGCTCCGGGCTGCACAGGTGCCCACAACTGGAGGCGAGCGCCGGGTGATGGCACACAGCAGCGCGGAGGTGGTCACGTTCCTGGGCAAGGTCGCCGTGCAAGACAGCTTCGCCATGATGGTGGAGGAGCCGTCTATTGCGCAGCACAACCCGGTGGTGGCCTGCCTGATGACTCATCCGATGTGGCAGTACCTGGCGATAATGTACCGGCGATTGGACATGGAGGGCGTAAGTTCCTGGCCAAATGCTGCTGTCGGGGTTGTGTGGCCATACCTGGATTGACTAACCTGTCCAACTGCCTATGACTGCAGAATCTCGACGCCGCCAAGCCGCTCAACATGATGCAGATGCTCACAGCTATGCAGCAGGAGCAGCGGGCCATGCTCACTGCGGTATACCGTCATGTGTCGCAGCCCCCGCCCCAACTCCAGACGCCTGGGCCACAGCCCTTCGGGCTGTCGGATCCTTACAGGCTGGCGGGGGCCTCAGCGGCGGCGGCAGGCACAGCGGCGGCGGACGCGCAGCGCGGGCAGCAGCGGCAGCTCCAGGCGCCTGGGCCAGAGCCCTTCGGGCTGTCGGATCCTTACGGGCTGGCGGGGGCCGCGGCGGCAGGCACAGCGGCGGCGGATGCGCAGCGCGGGCAGCAGCGGCAGCTCCCGCCGCAACTCCCGGGGTTGAACCTCAGTTCCTTCGGGCTGCCGGATCCTTTCGGGCTGGCGGGGGCCGCGGAGGCGGCAGGCACAGCGGCGGCGGACGCGCAGCGCGGGCAGCAGCGGCAGCTCCCGCCCCAACTCCAGACGCCTGGGCCAGAGCCCTTCGGGCTGTCGGATCCTTTCGGGCTGGCGGGGGCCGCGGCGGCGGCGGCAGGCACAGCGGCGGCGGATGCGCAGCGCGGGCAGCAGCGGCAGCCCCCGCCCCAACTCCCGGGGTTGAACCTCAGTTCCTTCGGGCTGTCGGATCCTTACAGGCTGGCGGGGGCCTCAGCGGCGGCGGCAGGCACAGCGGCGGCGGACGCGCAGCGCGGGCAGCAGCGGCAGCTCCAGGCGCCTGGGCCAGAGCCCTTCGGGCTGTCGGATCCTTACGGGCTGGCGGGGGCCGCGGCGGCAGGCACAGCGGCGGCGGATGCGCAGCGCGGGCAGCAGCGGCAGCTCCCGCCGCAACTCCCGGGGTTGAACCTCAGTTCCTTCGGGCTGCCGGATCCTTTCGGGCTGGCGGGGGCCGCGGAGGCGGCAGGCACAGCGGCGGCGGACGCGCAGCGCGGGCAGCAGCGGCAGCTCCCGCCCCAACTCCAGACGCCTGGGCCAGAGCCCTTCGGGCTGTCGGATCCTTTCGGGCTGGCGGGGGCCGCGGCGGCGGCGGCAGGCACAGCGGCGGCGGATGCGCAGCGCGGGCAGCAGCGGCAGCCCCCGCCCCAACTCCCGGGGTTGAACCTCAGTTCCTTCGGGCTGTCGGATCCTTACAGGCTGGCGGGGGCCTCAGCGGCGGCGGCAGGCACAGCGGCGGCGGACGCGCAGCGCGGGCAGCAGCGGCAGCTCCCGCCCCAACTCCAGGTGCGAGGGCCAGAGCCCCTTGGGCTGTCGGATCC
Source organism: Pleodorina starrii (assembly GCA_030267565.1). Taxonomy (NCBI): domain Eukaryota; kingdom Viridiplantae; phylum Chlorophyta; class Chlorophyceae; order Chlamydomonadales; family Volvocaceae; genus Pleodorina; species Pleodorina starrii. The sequence goes on from BRXU01000034.1 coordinate 878,031, forward strand.
TTACGGGCTGGCGGGGGCCGCGGCGGCGGCGGCGGGCACAGCGGCGGCGGATGCGCAGCGCGGGCAGCAGCGGCAGCCCCCGCCCCAACTCCCGGGGTTGAACCTCAGTTCCTTCGGGCTGTCGGATCCTTTCGGGCTGGCGGGGGCCTCAGCGGCGGCGGCAGGCACAGCGGCGGCAGGCACAGCGGCGGCGGACGAGCGGCGCGGGCAGCAGAGGCAGCTCCCGCCCCACCACCCGGGGTTGAGCCTCAGTTCCTTCGGGCTGTCGGATCCTTTCGGGCTGGCGGGGGCCGCGGCGGCGGCAGGCACAGCGGCGGCGGACGCGCAGCGCGGGCAGCAGCGGCAGCCCCCGCCCCAACTCCAGGTGCGAGGGCCAGAGCCCTTCGGGCTGTCGGATCCTTTCGGGCTGGCGGGGGCCGCGGCGGCGGCGGCAGGCACAGCGGCGGCGGATGCGCAGCGCGGGCAGCAGCGGCAGCCCCCGCCCCAACTCCCGGGGTTGAACCTCAGTTCCTTCGGGCTGTCGGATCCTTACAGGCTGGCGGGGGCCTCAGCGGCGGCGGCAGGCACAGCGGCGGCGGACGCGCAGCGCGGGCAGCAGCGGCAGCTCCAGGCGCCTGGGCCAGAGCCCTTCGGGCTGTCGGATCCTTACGGGCTGGCGGGGGCCGCGGCGGCAGGCACAGCGGCGGCGGATGCGCAGCGCGGGCAGCAGCGGCAGCTCCCGCCGCAACTCCCGGGGTTGAACCTCAGTTCCTTCGGGCTGCCGGATCCTTTCGGGCTGGCGGGGGCCGCGGAGGCGGCAGGCACAGCGGCGGCGGACGCGCAGCGCGGGCAGCAGCGGCAGCTCCCGCCCCAACTCCAGACGCCTGGGCCAGAGCCCTTCGGGCTGTCGGATCCTTTCGGGCTGGCGGGGGCCGCGGCGGCGGCGGCAGGCACAGCGGCGGCGGATGCGCAGCGCGGGCAGCAGCGGCAGCCCCCGCCCCAACTCCCGGGGTTGAACCTCAGTTCCTTCGGGCTGTCGGATCCTTACAGGCTGGCGGGGGCCTCAGCGGCGGCGGCAGGCACAGCGGCGGCGGACGCGCAGCGCGGGCAGCAGCGGCAGCTCCCGCCCCAACTCCAGACGCCTGGGCCAGAGCCCCTTGGGCTGTCGGATCCTTACGGGCTGGCGGGGGCCGCGGCGGCGGCGGCGGGCACAGCGGCGGCGGATGCGCAGCGCGGGCAGCAGCGGCAGCCCCCGCCCCAACTCCCGGGGTTGAACCTCAGTTCCTTCGGGCTGTCGGATCCTTTCGGGCTGGCGGGGGCCTCAGCGGCGGCGGCAGGCACAGCGGAGGCGGACGCGCAGCGCGGGCAGCAGCGGCAGCCCCCGCCCCAACTCCCGGGGTTGAACCTCAGTTCCTTCGGGCTGTCGGATCCTTACAGGCTGGCGGGGGCCTCAGCGGCGGCGGCAGGCACAGCGGCGGCGGGGGCCTCTTGGTCGGCTGCCACATCCCTTCGGGCTGGCGGGGGCCTGGGTGGTGACTGGGGCCCTGGTGGTGCTGGCAATCCCAGTCACCAGAGTTTGCTTCAGTCACCAGCAAGCCGACAGCGGGCAGCAAGTGCGGCTGTGGCAGCAGAGGTCGCTGCTGCTTGCAGCCAATACACTGGCACAGTTCCTTGCTTCTCACCACCGGTACCCACCAATGTGCCGGCCGCCACCAAGGGGGGGACGAAGGGCGGCAAGAAGGGGCCCTCACTTGCTGTGTGGCCGGTTATTGAAGGGCTACATCTGCTGCAAGGACAAAAGCCGTGGACCAAGGAGCCGGAGACACTGGATGACCTCTTCCACCTCTTCTATACCGGGGTCAAGGTTGGGGACAGGTCCATTGTACCGCCGTGGTCGACACTTTACAGCCTGCATGGCGACAAGTGGTACCCGGCCAACGACACCAGCCTGCGGAAGCGGATGGGCGAGCTCAGGCACCTCCACGACACCTGCATCCAGGATACTGCCAAGCTGCGATCATGCACTGCAAGGGAAGCGGCGGCCTTCTGGACGGGCAAGCAGCGGGAGCACGCGGCACTCACTGCCTCGGGCAAGCTGCAGGCCTTGAAGGTGTACTGGGAGAACGTTGTCAATCCATTGCGGAAGGACAGCACCAGCTTCGCGGCGTACGTGGCAAAGCAACGTCCAGACACCTTCACCTCGCCCACCAAGGACATCTTGGAACGGAAAAGGGTAAGTTGACTCTCTACGTGCATTAGAAGATTTCTAGGTTTTTCACCACCATGTTGCAGACGGCGCCCACCATCCCGCGGGTCTGTGTGGCGGGCCTGCCAGTAATCTGTGACTTGTTCATCTTGCAAACTTTCACCTCTCTACCCGCAGGGTAGCAAGAACTCTGCTGCAGCAACGGCGGTTGAAACGGCAGCACCGCCGCCATCGGAGGGGCCATCCGCAGCCATGGAGCTGGTAAGTGATCAAGGGTCAACCCTCCTGACATAGCGAAAAACCTCTCATCAAGTCCCTGGCTTTGTGCAGGCAGACACCAGGGGGGAGCAGGGCACGGCTGCACTGGAGGGGCGACCTGAGAGCCTGGTGGGTCTTAACGGGGGGTCTGACTCTGATCGCTTCTTGACTACCAGCATCCGGTGTACTGCAGCTCTTGTCAGAAGTGGTACGTTTCTTCCGCTATGCATGGGGTGTGGTACGTTTGTTCTGCTGGGCAAGGGGTGTGGGATTCGACATGCCTGCTTAAGACTATTCCCTTATTTTTTTGTGTCCCTACAGAAGAAGCCACCGCACTCGGGGCATCAAATGTTCGTCAGCCACGTAATGAGGACGGCGAGCGTAAAACTTCCGGAGGCGGTGCAGCGCTGGAAGAGCTTGCAACCGGCGGAGCAAGAGGAGTGGAACCAGAAATGCGCAGCGGCCAAGCAGGCATTCAAGGGTGCTGCAGCCAAGAAAGCGCTTTAGCAGGGGGCGGGGGCGTTGGAGGTCTGGGCACGGCTGGCGGGGGTGGCGGATGGTGGGGCCGGGCTTGCGGGGGCGCTGGGGACGGGGGGGGGCGGGGCCGGGAGAGGGCGGGACTGGACGGGGACGGGGGGTGGCGGGCGGGCCGGGACCGTGACGGGGGGGGCGGCGGGGATTGGATGGTGGAGGGCGGGGGCGCTGGGCAGCAGTGGGGGGTTGACAGCAGTGAGCAAAGCAGCTTGTGTTGATAGTGATCAAGACTCTGACATGCAGTTGCACACAGCAGACTGTAGGACGTAAGCTATTAGAAAGAACGAGGGGCCGGGGTCGGGCTGTGGCAGGGCTAAGCTGGCAGGGTCGATGGAAGGTGGAGCCGAGCTGGCTGGGGTGCTGGGGGCCCCGTTCACTTAAGTCCTCGTTCAGTGAGCAGCAGTTTGGTGATGCGGATTGTTGAAGAAATTGTTGACCTTGGGCGTACATGGTGCATGTCCCTAATACGGTCAGGACCCAAGCGAGGGGCTGTTCCTTGTGGGGGGGAAGGGCTTAGGGTAAGGCGGACAATTGTGCTTACCGGTGGTGTGTATTGGGCATTTGGGTATCTACTCACGATACCTCTGTCCGCTGCCTGACAGACTGTCCTGCACACAGTGCTGTGTCTCCGCTGATGACATGTAACATCCGTACGAGCCTTATCACCCATACCTCAGACCGTCACTGTAATCTGCGCTACACGCCGCTGAAACAATGTTAGCAAGCCTTACTAGCTGCATAGCAAGGGTTTTGCCTAAACAACCGCGCAGTCTGTGCACCCAAGCTCTCAGAATTAAGCGCCTTGCATAAAAACCCCGAACTCAGGAGGTGGGAAGACCCTAAGGGGGGCGGGGGACACCTCAAGGCTCACTGTGAACCCGCCCGGCCTTTATTCGGTGCGCACCGCATACCAACGTATCCGCATGTTCAGACGCATCACCGAGGGGGAGGGGGAGCGAGGGTGCGCTCTCGGGTTGGGGAGAAAACGGGGGACGTGCATCCGCCGCGTGCCTGCCGGTGGGAGAGACCCTAAGGGGGGCGGGGAGACACCTCAAGGCCCACTGTGAACCCGCCCGGCCTCCATTTGGTAAACACATTTCTATGCAGCCTGTGTAGTTAACGCACGAACATGAATATATTGCCAAGTCAACTGCCGTAACTGCAAGCCGCCCCTGACTTGCCGAAAGGCCTCTATGACGTGCGATTCTCTTACATGTTCATCAACCCTATTCAGCCGTCTCCGGCATAGCACTCAGAGCTCCAGTCTATGCTTTGTCAACGTCCATGTCACTACCAGAGCGAGCATCGTGACTCAAATGCAACTTGGGACACGCCAAAGGGTGCATTTCAAATTTGCAAAGTCATTCCGTATGCGAATAATACAATTGACCGTCCAGTGGCGTCCGTTTGTATTGTTCCCTGGCCTCGACCCTGGCCTGTCCCCGTAGCCGTCGGCCGGCCGTCCCTGTACGGGGAACACCGACAAAGAAACCCTATTGTACGAAGGATAGAAACTCGCAAAGGTCCTAATGAAGGGGAACCTGCAGGATTTCTGCAGCACGCAAATAATATTCAGCTATTCACACATGGTACGTCCATACGTCCAGAACGTTTTGGACGGAACTTGAGGGCGCGGTTTCGAGGGGCACTCCCTTTTCGTGTGGGGGGCGTACGTGCTTTACTTGCCGCGCAGCTTGCCAAGTAACGTCTAAACGAGTTCGCCCTTTCATTGATGGAACCGAACGGCGTCGTGGAGTGGTCATTTGGACGTCTGTCGGCTGGCGAGCATTGTCAGATGTTTCCGGCGCACACACTTTGGATGGACGACGAGACACAGACACCAAGACAGGCAGATATGGAGCACATCGGACTGGGATGTTTTGCTGATACCATGACGGGCGCTAACTCAAATCTCTCGCGATGCCTTAACCAATCGGGGGCGCTCCCCGCGGATCCTCTGTCTTCAAACAGCCACTGGCCATACGCTACGATGCAAGGCGTCGGACGCGAAGCATCGGCGCCGCCGTTTTGCGGAGGTTGCAACATCGATACGGCCATTACGCCCTCATCGCGACCGCCTTCCGAGCCTTGCTCCTTCGCCCGGGAGGCGCCACTCCAGTCAACTCCAACCTTCCCACCCTCATTCACAGTTCCTCCAATCAACCCCGCCGGCGGCATGCGCCGGACACTCTCCGCTGCCGCGCACGGCTCGGCGCCCTGCTGGCCGTGCGATGTCGACGCCCTTCCCCCCGGAAGCCGCCACCACAACCACCTCGGCAGCCAGGCGCCCTGCAACTCTGTTGCCTATACTGGCAACCCCACCTTCCCTGGGGCGACAATGCAACATTCCCAGGCCTTCGGCCCTGGCCCCGCTGCCTGCCACCCAGGCCGCCCCTCGTCGCCGCTTCCCCGAACCGCCACGAACTGCACCGCGCGTGGCCCCGCCGCGGCAGCGGCCGCCGCCGCCGCCACCAGCGGCGCGCCTCCGCCTGACGCTGGGTTCGCGCGGCCCATCCAGCGGTCGGTGTCTATGCAACTGCACACGCCGCCTTCACACTACGGCGCCGCGCCGCCGAGCGCTATGCCGGTATCTGTACGGCAATACCTCTGCAAGCCTATGCCAATGGAGGCCATCTCTGAGCCGGGCGTTGCGGCCCCGGGTACGGCAACGGCAACGGCTCCGCACTGGGCGGCAACGGAGGGGCCTTATGATGATGGCGGCAGTTGGCACCAGGGGCGCAGTTGGCCGGGCGCGTCGCGAGCAGCAGCGGAGGGCGCTGCGTCTGCCTGCTCGTCGGCGGCATACGCCTGCAGCCACCGCCCGCATCCACACCCACTCCCACTCCCAAACCCACACTCCCATCCGCACCCACATCCACACCAGCAACTGCCGCTGCCATCGCAGCAGCAGCAGCAGCAGCTGTTGCACGTGCCGGTACCGGCGATGGGCGCTGGCGCGGCCCCGGCGTCTCTGGGGCGATTGCGCTGCTCCTCCCTGAAGCGGGTGAGTGAGTGCGGGGACGTGGGATGTGGCTGAGTGTTGCGCCTGCTGTTGCTGCGCCTGCTGTCGCTGCGCCTGCTGTCGCTGCTCCTGCTGTTGATGACCCTGCTGTTGCTGCTCCTGCTGTTGCTGCCCCTTCTGTTGCTGCGCTCCAGTATTGACCGCTCGCTTTCTGTGTCCCATTCCCGCTCCCGCCGCGCTGCCGTGTCCCGTGTGTCGACGGCAGGCCCGCTCCCTGGAGCAGCGCCCCGGCCACGTTGGCCCGACCCGTGGGTCATGCAGCCCCATGGGCGTGCAGCGCACCCCCACCAAGCACACGGCCGCAGGGGGCCCTGGCGCCGCTCTGGCGCCCCTCTCGCCGTTCGCCTCCGCCTGCTCCTACGCCGGCGGCCGAGCGCCCGCGCCCGCGGCCACTGAGCCCAAGGTCCACAGCCGTGCGCGCAGCGCTGGGGTTGAGGGTGAGGGGCCCGGAACCGCGCGGCTGGGAGGCGCCGGGAGCTCCGGAACCACATCGGTGTCGTCCATGTCGTACCGTCGCCTGGTGATGTCGTCCATCAGCAATCTGGCGCAGCTTCGAGACACAGTGGCCGAGGACGCCGGTCTCTCGCCCAGGGATAAGCAGGTGAGACGGGGCGGAGGGAGGGAGGCCCGGAGGGTAGTGGGGACGTCCGCTGGTCTTTTCTGTTGGTGTGTGGTGTGGGGTTTGTTGTGCAAAGGCGATTGGGACGACCTTAAGTGTCTGTCTCATGAGTCCCGTCCCGTCGACCCAACTCCACTTGACATCATCCAAACAAACCTGCCTGATCGCTCCCCTCCTACATACAGAACCTTCTGAAGATGATTGAAGGCGCGCTGGAGCAGCAGCAACAGCGGCATACAGATCAGCCGCAGCAGCAACAGCGGCAGCACGAAGGGCAGCAGCAGCAGCAGCAGCAACATCAACATCAGCAACAGCACGAAGGCCCGTCGCTCTGCAGCTCCTCTTCAGTGCCCCAACCACAATACTATCCGCTGACCCACCCCCAGCCGCAGCAGCAGCAGCAGCGGCAGAGGCAGCCGCAACAACAGCCGCAGGCGTCTGCATCGCCACAGCTGCATTCGCAGCACCCGCAGCCTCAGCTGCAGCCTCCACAGCAGCAGCTGGCCGCGCCGCCGCCGCCGCCGCCGCCGCCGCCGCCGCCGCAACCACTCCACTCGCCATCCTACACTCGCCCGCCGCATACGCTAGCCCCCAACGGCAGTGTTGCCTTTTCAGGCACGTGGGCCCAATCGAGCCCGATGCCGACGCCATGGACGTCGGCATCGGCGACGGCATCAGCTGCGTCGAGCGCCACGACCCGCGGGTCGGTCTGGGCTCCGACGGGCCCCTGCGGCGCCTCTCATCAGCAAAGCCGCACCACGCACGTACCAGCCGAGGCTCCCGCCGTGGCGCAAACCATGGGGGGAGCCCCGACCTTCGGCGTCGTCGCCGCCCCCGAAGCCGCGCCACTCGTACAGGTACTGAGTACGACATCTACGGCACGAGGCGGCACGCAAATCGGCCACGACAGCGGCGGCAATCCAGCGTTCATCCAGCGCAGCCGCGGCAGCGGCAGCGGCGACCCCGCTGCCGTGACGGTCGCGATGGCGAGGGGCCCCGCTGCCACGTACGGCACCCATGGCGCTGCCGCCGGCGAGAAGTACTCTCACGCCACTGCTAGCGACGGCAGCAGCCATCGGAGCGGCAACAACGCGGGGAACATGTGGGGAAGCTCGCCTTTCGCTGCCACATCCATGGCCTCCCAGCAAAAGCACATGTCGGCGCAGTGGATGTGCGCGCCGCCGATGGCTGCTGCTGGTGCTGCTTCGGGGGGCGGAGGGCCTTGCATCGATCCGTGCCCCGGAGGCTTGCATGGCCCCGCGACAACGGCAGCGGCGGCTCCCGCCCCCTCGCCGCCGCCACGGAACCCGCGTCAGGTGCTGGATGGCGGCGCGCTGGTGTACGACTCTCCGCCGGAATGCGTGCACGGCATGCCGGCGGCGCCGTACGTCGTACCCAATGTTACCCCGGATGGCATCGCCAGATTGCGGGGCCGCGGCAGCAGCGCCGGAGGGGCTGCGGGCAGCAGTGGAGCCCGCGGCAGCGGCAGCGGCGGGGACGCTGCAGGGGGGTGCGACGGCGGCGGCGCCGCTGCCGCTGGCGGGCTGTCACCCGCGGGGCTTCAGCAACCACCGCAGCCGCTGCAGCCGCTACCCCTGCCGAAGGCCCCTTGCTCCCAGCCCGCCGCCCGCCCCATCCCGACCCCCATGCCGCTTCGGGCGATCCCTCCATCCCCTTGCAACTCCACCTCTCAGGCCCCGCCCCCGCAGCCGACCGCCGGCGCGACCTCCCCTTCCGGTTGGGGTCCCGCAGAAACCTTGCCGCTCCTGGCCCAGTCCGTGGGCCCCGCCTCCGCCCCGACCCGAGACGTCGCCCATCTGGGCTGCACATCGGCGGCCACGGCCCCGCCGGCGGGCGCCTCTGGAGCCGCAGGCGGGCCGCCTCACGCTGGCGCCGCCGCCGCCGCCGCCGCCGATTGCGTCGACGTCGACTCCTGGATTCCGGCGGACTTCGGTCTCGAGCCGCCGACGCCCGAGGGTGGCTTCGGCGGAGATGCGACGGCGGGGTCGTGGAGCGGTGCGGCGCTGGGATGGGCCGGCGGGGACTGCGCCGGCGGGGAGGGCGGCGCAGGTGCCGACGCCCCGACCGGCTCTGATGAGCTCTGGGGGGCCGTCGGGTGCTGTGACGCCACCCAGCGACAGCAGCAGCAGCAGCAGCAGGCGATGATAGCGATGCGCGACTACCAGCCCAGCGCCCCCGACCAGCAACGACTGTTGCAACAGCCCGTAGGCCTGCCGTACCAGGTGCCGTACGCGCAGCAGGAAGGGTATGCACCGCTGCCGCCTCCGCCGCCGTTCCAGCAGCATCAGGAACAGCAGCAGCAGCACGAGCGTCAGACGGGCAATCTGCCGCTTCTGCAGTCTCCGTCCGGCGCCGGGGGGCTGGTGGCACAGATTGGCTCCGCAGCTGGCGGCGAGGAGGCGGGGGGGTTGAGCGCTGCGATGGGTTTGGGTTTCGGGGGCGATCTGTCGGGGCCGTGTGGGGAGGTGGACCCGTTGGGGGAGACCTTTCATCGTTGGATGGAACACGAGCTGGGGCCGGAGCAGGGGCCCGGCGGGGAGCTTGACGGCGTGGTGTCTATGCTGTGCGACGAGGGGCTCTGAAGGGCGGGCGGCGGCATCCGGGGGCGCCGAGGAATGCAGCCCTGAACTGACTGCCGGTTCAGCCCTTGCTGCGTGAGCACTAATTTCGCACGGCTGCGCGCCGGTCGGCGTCTGTCGTGTGTGTCGTACTCTTGGCCTCATGTGTGTCGTACTTTCGGATGATGGGGTTTGATGGGTTTGGCGGGCGATCGGGCGGTGCGACGTGCGCGTTCCCTTGGTCATACGCGATGTCAACCGCGCTTTTGGCGACGGGTTTGGCGCACTGGGCTCACTGGTTCAGCGAGCGATATGCAGCCGTAGCTTTGACCGCATTCTCGGTCTTGGGTGCTTTCCTAGGGTGGGTGTCGCCAGTCGCAGCTTTTGCCGGGAGGCGGCGAGCGGAAACCTTGGCTTCGGAGCGAGATGCAATTTGGGCACGTATGATGGTGAGATGTTGATGGGGGGTGCGGCGTGTATAAACGAGATGCGGAATTGATTGCCGCGCGATTAATCAGGTTTACATACAGGCACTCTTTCCCTTTTGGGTGCCGGGCGGCATCGCGGTCTACAAGGCCCAAGAGATTGTGTTGAAAGGGCTGCAAGGGCTGCACGGACAACCCGCGACTTGGTTGTGTGGCTCAACGTGGACGGTGCCGTACTGCTGGGGTCCGCGGCATGGGCCGTGTTTTCTCCTCCCTCTCTCGCTCTCCCTCTCCACTCTCTATCTCGCGTTCTTTTATGGTGGTGTTTGTTCAAGGTCTTGCGTGCGAAGGCGTTGGCAGTAGCAGCGGTTTGGGGACTCGCGTCTTTTATTGTGTGTGGGGGCACGCTATGATGTGTGCATGCTCGGGAGCACTGCGAAACCTCGGTTGGATGCTTTGGAATTTTAGAGCTGCAATGTTTTCGACTTGTGTACGGACCCACGCGCTCGGAGCGGGCGTGGGCTTTGCATCTTTTTCGCGGGCGGCCAAGGAAGCGCCCTAGCTACCGATGCCGGCAGGGCAACGGCCTTTGCGCCGCGCCGTGATCCTGCATGTGCGTGCGGGCGTGGGTGTGTGCGGGCTCGTTTCAGTATAGAAATACGGTTTACGGCAACGTCGCAGGCGAATATCGCGCCGCATCGTGGCAACTTCTTTCTGCTTGCATTGGGTTGCGTTTGTTTTGCTGTTGGTGGGTTGCGCTGCGCTGCGTTGGACTCACTGGGCCCCGCTAGAAACCCTAAAATCCACCGTCGAGCGGGAAAGCCAGCCCGCGCCTGCCTTTTCCCGGCAGGTGGACCGTTCCTCGTCCGTCATCATCTCCTCACCTCCGTTCCGTTTTCGCTTCGTGTGGCCCTTGTTATCAGGCGACATCCAACCGGACATCGGTCCTTTCCTTTCTTGCGGCGTAAATTAAGTCTGGCGGAAGTTGAGAGTGCACGGACTGTACGACTGCTGATGTCGTACATGGCGCAGGCTGGCCCGTGCTTCCGCGTCGGCGCAATGCGCACGGCGCAAGCAGCCCTGATGAGCTGCTGGGGGCTCGTTCGTCTGTGTCCCGGGGTGTCGTTTGCAATAATTAGCATGCTCCCTTCCTTGCTTTACCACAAACCTTGGCGGCACCAGCCAGGCACACCTTTCTTGGAATGCGTGTTGCCTTAAATCGTTCCATACACACATTCATTCTTTGATCCCCCATCGTTTGATGGTGTCCCTGAGTTTTCATGTATTACACAGCTAGTGGGTGGCCTTGATGAGGGGTCCCAGTGGCACCCATCGTAGCTGATGCCGGGGTGAGGCCAACGTGTGCGTCTCTGACGTTGGGAGGTTGCGTTTGGATGCGCGCTTGGGACCATCGTGCTGGGGCGTGACGTATCACCCCCGGGCCCCGGGCCGTCTTAATTACCCCCGGGTGTGCGAGCCGGGCGACACGTCAGACGGCCGCTAACGTCGGTGATTGTCGTGTGGCGTGACAGTGGGCAACCCTGACGCTGGTGTACGGCACACGGCAAGGACGGTCGGATCCGGTTCCGGCCCCAGGCCTGCAGGTCTGCAGATGTGTGTATCTGGGTGAGGGTTGGTTAGCAAATGGCGGCTTTGAAAGATTCCTAGCCTCGCGGGCTCGTAGGGCACGACAGAGTACGACAGTTGCAGCTCGTAAGGTTGCGAGCGTGTTGACGCCACAGGGGGTCTTCCACAGGATTTCACTTGGGCACCTAAGTTTGGTCGACGTATTCGCACGTATTGTGTGTTCCGCCGCCTCTGCCTCGCGCTGGGGTAGGGGGCCACGGTTGGTGTTGGTACGGCGCAGTTACGTTTCTGTGGTGTTGTGCGCCTAGAAAACATGGTTACTATCCGATGGTTCCTTGCTGCGTGCCATGTCGTACTCCCTTGGCGAATTTAGGTAGGAGTTGCGTAGTTACCTCTTCCGTTAGTTGCCGTACGAACTGCGCTGGAGGCCCTGGATGGAGGCCCTGTCTCCCATTTGTTTTCCCGCCCTCTCGTTCCTGAGGGGCGGGCCCCCCGTGTTTGCATCGTCGTCTTTTGTTATTGGTGTTATTGGTAAGGAAGCGTTGCATTGAAGGACCTCCCATGCGGGATCTACGCGATTAGCGCAAAGGGCCAGCGGCCATCGGCCGTGGGCCCGGCGAAGCGAACAGTAAGCGGCCCTTGTTGGTTGGCTGGTTGGTTGGTTGGTTGCGTCGGCCAGAACCCCACGTTCGCAGGCTGGCAGGACTTGCCTGTGCCCGGGGGATTCGCGTGCTCCTTTCAGCGGGCGGTTGGTTGGTTGGTTGTTTGGGTGCTTGGGCTGGCTGCATATCGGCTCACAGAGGGCACAGAGGGGCGCCACCGCGTCCCTCCGGTCCTTCACGCCAACGGCTCTCGTGGCCTGCTGCCTTGTAAATTCTACACCGTGCTATCTTTGCTACGATGAAGTCCTCATCACACCAAATGACTCGCGCCTAGGGGGCGTGGGCGCGGCTGGCCTGGACAAAACCAGGAGGCACGGTCCCTGCACGGCCCAATCGCCCAAATGCCACGCCACAACGTCGCCCACGTGCTGTTGTGGTTGTGGGGTCCAGACTCTCGGTAGATGCAGCTGGCCAGCTGGCCCTCTGTGCACTGCAGGGCAATTATGCCCACCGTGTGTGTGTTATACTTACGGTACTGCCATGGGTCACACAGCGAAAGCGAAGGGGGTTTCCTTGGGAGAGAGGAGCACTTGGCAAAAGCTCCTGCAGGTGCCCAACCCACCCAGCGTTACAGGAGGCAAAGTAACAGGGAGGAGTTATAACAACTACCCAGACGAGCCCGGGGCCCAAGAAGTAACAGAACGTCCGAACGCGCAACGAACACCAACAACACGCAATGGCAGGAGAAACCGATGACTAACGTCCAATGGGCACAAACGAATTGCGGTGAGCACAGATGCGCTCCTCCGCTCCAGCATCTTTGCCAAACAGGCAGGGTCCCATTTCATGGCCTCTAGCACTGTCTAGCATACCGTCCTGATGAGGGGAAACCGTCCTCTACACGAATGCCGTTTTTATAAGCTGGGCATGTTGTGGATCGAGAGTCAATTGGTAGACATTCCGATGTTACAAGTAAGACAGACAATGCTCTGCTAGGCAAAGCACCCCAGATAGAGATGTTGTACAGTTCCGGAGCAGTGCAAGTCTGAACGTAATCGTCCGAACCTCAACACTCCCACGCGGTCAGATCTTGCACACCCCCATGCTCGCGCGGTGCTGCTCAAACTTCTCCGTCGGCAGCGGCTTCGTCAAAATATCGGCTACCATCTCATCCGTCCGGCAATCAACCATCACAACCGAACCAAACATGACCTGCTCGCGAACGGAGTGATACCGGATCGCGATATGCTTCGATTTGACCGACACAACCGGATTCTTGATGACCTTGATCGCGCTCTGGCTGTCGCAGTTGATCGCTGTCGGGCGGACCTCGTATTTCAAATCCGACAGCAGTTGCCGCAGCCATAGCGCCTCCTTCGAAGCCTCCGAAGCCGCCATATACTCGGCCTCCATGGTTGAGACAGCAACGCTCCGCTGGATCTTGCTCGCCCAGCTGACAGCGCCACCGTGCACCGTAAACACGTAGCCAGTCGTCGACCTCCGGCTGTCCAAACAGCCCGCGTGATCAGCATCACTAAAACCGACCATTCCTTCGCTCACACGCTCTCCTCCGAAAACGATCCCGTATCGTCGGGTACTGTCGACCCGCCAAATAACGCACGACCTCCTTTGCGGCCTTCCAGTGCGCCATCGACGGATTCGCCATGTGCCGCGTCAGAACTCCCACGGCATAGGAAATGTCGGGGCGCGTGCACCCGGCGATGTACAGCAGACTGCCAACAAGTTCGCTGTACGGGCACCTCCCACGATCCAATCGCTCCTCACTGCTCGCCTTGACCAGGACGGTGCCCTGAGCCATGGGAACGGGCTTAGGCTGCGCACCTTCCATGCCGTAACTCGACACCAACTCCGAAACCATGCGCTTCTGGGACAGAGCCAGGGTTTTGTGCTCCCTGTCCCGCTTGATCTCCATCCCAAGGAAAACGCTCGCTTCACCCATATCGCGGCACTCGAACTGGCGCATGAGCTCGGCCTTGGCCTGTAAAACCAGCTCATGGCTGACCGACGCGACCAACACGTCGTCCACGTACACCAACACGTACACCTTCTCTCCATCCTTGATGCGCACATACAGGCTGGGATCCGCAGCAGACTGCTCGTACCCCATAGCCGTCAAACGCTCGTGCAGGGTCTTGTACCAAGTGCGCGACGCCTGGCACAACCCGTACAAGGCCTTGTGGAGGCGGGCCACCACATTCGGCCCACCCACTTCGAACCCGGGGGGCTGCGTAACATATATCTCCTCCTCCAGCTCCCCGTTCAGGAAAGCGGTCTTCACATCGAGCTGGTGCAGCTCCATGTTGCCGGCCGCAACCATGGACAGGAAAGCCCGCAGCGTAGACTGCTTGCTAACGGGCGCAAAAACCTCCTCGAAATCGACACCTTCTCTCTGCATGAAACCCTTTACAACCCATCGCGCCTTAAAACGCTCGACAACTCCATTCTCATCCTGCTTGAGCGAAAACACCCACTTGCTACCGAGAGGACGGACACCAGGGGGCGCCTGAACAAGGGTAAACGTGCCCTTGGTGCGGTGTGAAGCCATTTCCTCCTCCATCGCTTCAACCCAAAACTCTTCGTACGGCGACGCCTTGGCTTCGTCAGCCGTGGTTGGAACCGGTACCTCCGAAGCCACAGTCCCGACGTACCGCGCAGGCATCTTCCCCTTATTCATCCGTGCAGATCGCCGAACAATCCCCTCCGGATTCGCATCTCCCTGCGGGTCGCCCCCAGGCGGGGAATCAGGCGGGTCGGCGCCCTCGGGCTCTCCCACGCTACCCCTTCCATCACCGGAAGACTCATCCTCCTCTTCGTCGCCTGGCCCGTCACCGTCCGCATCAGGGTCGGTATCGGGGCCGGACTCATTCTCCTCCTCCTCCTCCGGACCCGAAACCGAGCTGGAATCCGAGTCCGAGTCGAAGGACTGCTGGGGTTTTCGCCCCCAGCGGCGTTTCTCATCAAAAACGGCATCTGTGCTCAAATGCAACTGCTGGGCAACTGGGTCCCAAATGCGCCACGCACTGAGTCCCCCCTCATAGCCCACCATGACCCCCTTTATCGCGACGGGGTCCAGCTTCTTCCGCTTTTGGCCTGGTACCATCACGTAAGCTACACTCCCGAACACCCGCAGCCTTGACAAATCCGGCTTTTGGCCGGTAAAGCGCTCCCACGGCGTCAGCAAACTGTCACTCGTGGGGGTCACATTGCGGAGCAGATTGGCCGTCAGAATGGCCTCGCCCCACATCTCCTGCGGCTGCCCGGAATCGATCAGCATAGCCCGCACGCGATCCATGAGCGTCCTGTTCAGGCGCTCAGCCGCACCGTTCTGCTCGGGGGAATACGGCGCGGTCTTCTCATGCAAAATGCCCAAATCCTTGAACGCTGCGAGTAGGTCGTTGTTGACGTACTCGGTGCCCCGGTCCGTATGCACGCGGCGGACTTTGTCGCCCGTCTGCGTCTGCCACAGGGTCAAAACCTCTCGAACGGCCTGAGGCACATCTGACTTCCGTGCAATGCACCGCACCTCCGAAAACTTGGTGAACTCATCATAAAAGGTGGCGAAGTACCCCTTACCGCCCGCCGAAGTGATGGGCATGACTCCCACGTCCATGTGAACCTGGTCCAGCCGCCGAGCCGCGACGTGGCCAGTGGACGGGTGCGGTTGCTGGGTCTGCTTGCCCAAAGCACAGGGCTCGCACACGGTGCGCTGCGCTGCCCTAATTCCCAGCCTGCTCACGCCGGTTGGCACCCCACCTCTTGACAGCCTCGTAAGGGATCTGAAACCAGCATGCCCCAGGCGGCGGTGGAGCAACAGGGCTTTCCGCTTCTCCTCTCGCTCCTTGACGCGCTCACTGTGCACCTTAGCTACCCGAGTGATGTGCGCGACCTTCTTCTCAGCGGCCACGCGCGCGCTCTCCACCGCCATCTCATGGTTAACCCTACGCCAGGCATTCTCCTCAAACCACTGCGCATCCTCATACCGCTTCCGCAACGCTCCATTCAGAAAAGCCTTATCCCCCGCCGAGAGCCCTGCGTTGCTCACTGGGACGTTAGCCGGGCCACTGGAACTCTGGACAACCGAAATCGTGGCCCCCCGGGGAGCGGATGGCGGTGCTCCCCGGTCCCCTTCCGGCGGGTGATCTCGCGACGAGCCGGGCCCCTGCGCCGGTCCGGGGCCCTGAGACGGGACGGGTCCCGGCGGGGATGCCTGCTGCTCCTGCTCTCGCAGGAAGTACATCCCGTCCCTCTCATAAACCTCCATCGCGGGCTGGCCGTCCACCTCAATATTCGATCCCGGCCCCCCGAGGTGCGCGCTCACCGGGCACCCCAGCGCTTCTTTCAACGCCTTCACCGAGAACAGGGACTGGTCGAAACCCGGCACGACGTAAACCTTCTGCAGCGTCACTGAGGTCTCGTACTTCTCCGACCAAAACGTGACCGACCCCACCCCCGACGGACGCGCAAGCCGTTGGTCAGGCAGGCGGAAAATCACATCGCACGAACTGCCCACCGGAGTGAATCCCTTCACGTTCGACGCGTCGCCCGTGAGGTGCTTCTCGGCGCCAGTGTCGACCAGCCACTCGCCGGATCCAGCCCTCACTCCAGCCACGAGGTTGACAGCGGCGATCAGGTGCCGCGGCTGTGGCTGCTGCTGCCGCGGCCCTCGGTTGGCCTGCGGCTGTTGTTGCTGTCGCTGTTGCGGCGCTCCTCCAGCCGCCGCGGCGGCCTCGTCGGCCAGCCGCTTGCGGCACTCGGCCCAGTAGTGGCCCTTGTTGTTGCAGTAGTTGCAGCGGCCCTTCCGGCCGTTGCCGTTGGAGCCGCCATCGCCGCGGCCGCCGCCGTATCCACCGCGGCCGCCGCGACCCCCACGCGCGCTGAAGCCGCCACGGCCGCTGCCGTAGCTAGTACTCGCCACGCTGTTAATCGACACCTGCGCGCGCCCCTTCCTCTGAATCTCCAGCTCCTCGACCATCAGGTGGGGAAGCAAATCGTCCACCTTCTTGATCTCGCCCGAATGGCGCAACATAGTGCACAGCTGGTCGTAGGCTGGCGGAAGCCCGCCCAGGATGTGGCTGATGGCGATTACGTCGCTGACGTTCTCGCCGGCGCTCGCCAGCTCGCTCCGCAGGGTCTTGAATCGCGCAATATACGCCTTTGTGGACTCGCCGCCGTCGAGGGTGAACGTATTGAGGCGCTTGATGAGCGCCATTACGGCGGCGATGGACTGCTGCGCGTAGTCATTGCGCAACGCCTCCCACAGGCTCCACGCGGTCTTGTGGGGCTTGTAGAGCGGCTTCTCATTACTGGCAATAAACTCCTTGATGTATCCGATTGCCTTCTCGTCGTTGTCGGCTGATACGAGCTTGCGCTTATCCGCGTCTTCGTCAATGGCTTTCGCCAAGCCCTTGCGCTGGAGCACTCCCTTGACGTGCTCGCTCATCTCCTCATAGCTGGTCTCCCCAAAATAGAAACCATTCCTGGTGCCAGAATCCTGGCCGCCCATCCTATCCGCTGCCGAGCCTGCCGCCGCAGTTGGCACTTTATGGATAAGGTTCGCCTCTGCTGCGCCTATGCGCGGGGCTCATAACCTGTTGTGGATCGAGAGTCAATTGGTAGACATTCCGATGTTACAAGTAAGACAGACAATGCTCTGCTAGGCAAAGCACCCCAGATAGAGATGTTGTACAGTTCCGGAGCAGTGCAAGTCTGAACGTAATCGTCCGAACCTCAACAGGGCAGTCCAAAAGCACATGCTTCTCATCCATCCTCTATTTGTCCACGTGTGTATGCGCATCCGCCCCTATCCGCCGGTCAACCTGTGGAAGTGGCAGACGTGTGCTGGCGTGTGCGCAACTGTCTCAAGAAGCGCGTATTAAGGCAATTCTGCTACGGACAAGCGCCAAATTTACTATCATACATTTGTGTCTAGCTGTAAGGTCTGAACGTAAGGAGAGTAAGGAGAGACCATCATCAACCGGGGTTTAGGCGCTTAAAGAGCTCTGCTTGCCGAGACCTCGTGGTACACAGTCGTATTTTAAGGAGTATCCTTACGCCAATTGATTTCGAACTAAGCGCTACGTACGTATGCCGCGGAACGCGACAAGGGCCAATGCGCCGAAGCGTAACCCTTCAACAGAGCTCGTGTTGATGGAACTCAGATGGAACATATAAATCAAAGAGACCTCTCCCCAATGGCATCATCAATTGAAGTCTTGTTAGCGCAGTTGTGTTGTGTGTTGGCTGCGAGGGTTACTTGTGACTGCTCGTCCCACCATATACCTATGCTCCTCCCTAACAGCTGATGACACTGGTACCAAGTCCATTATGCAGCTTATGCTGACCCCAATGATGCTATTGCAGGACATGCAGCTCTGCTGCAGAGTGGGACATGTCTTCCGGAACATGAACATGCCACGACGAAAAAGCAAAACATCCAGACGGTTTCACGAGTTTACTTCTGCGGACAATCCATAACGTTTTCGAAGCGGTGAATGTCGTGTTGTTATGGACATGAGGCCTGTCCGGGCATGAAAATTTACCCAACAAATTCGCTGGCGCTTATGTGAGCTGAGAGAGCTTGCACTATCTTAAGGTCAAATAACACCAAAGCAAAATATCAATGCCAAATACATTATTCTGCGTAGGCGAAGTTACTCTGTCTCTAGACCCAAGCCGTACATCCGCGTACGAGCAGTGCTCCGCCCAGATCTTGCAGCCCTCAGTCGCAGGCCAGCAGCTGCAACACGTAGTAGAGCTGCGTAAGAGCTTGCGGCACAGTTTGATCTGAAGCGTGGGCCCCATAGGTGTTGAAAGGGGACTTCCTGCAACTCTTCTCCTGATTTTCCTGCTTGGGATTGCGCAAGGAATGATGCGGGGATCCATTTCGCAGTGCCCGGCGGCAGCAGAGCGGGTGAGCTCTTTACGCTACGTTCGTTTCAGTAGACGATGCGGCCGAAGAGTCGCCCAAAAGGCGACAAACTAATGCCAGACAAATTATCAACCTTGCAGGCTCCTGCCAGCTCTGCGCGCTGCGTGGCGCCTGTTGGTAGGTGTTGGGATTCTGTGGCCGTGGGCGCGCTCTCCAACTAGCGGGCTGCACGACGCCACTGAGCCCTCTGTCCATTTCACCTTGTCCATTCGCAGCCCGCTCAATTAAGAGCGTTGCGCCTGTTTACCGCGCGCGGGCGGGGAAGCCGGTCAATGGCCCGCGCGCCGGCCCCGCGGGCAGCTACTCGGGCGAGTGGGACAAGCTGTCAGTGGAGGAAATCGACGAGTGGCAGGACCAGGGCCCCAAAACTCCGCTGCTGGATACTGTGAACTATCCGGTGCATATTAAGAACTTCAATATGGACCAGCTTAAGCAGCTGTGCAAGGAGCTTCGCAGCGACATTGTGCACAGCGTCTCGCGCACTGGCGGGCACCTAAGCAGCAGCTTGGGCGTTGTGGAGCTGACTGTGGCTCTGCACTATGTCTTTAACACGCCGGAGGACAAGATTATTTGGGATGTGGGCCATCAGGCTTACGGTCACAAGATTCTCACCGGCCGCCGCAAGGGCATGAGCACCATCCGCCAGACCAACGGTCTCTCTGGTGAGCCAAATTCCTCGCGGGCTGGCGCGTCAGGCCTGCTGTGCACCGCGGGAGGGCTTTCACGAGTACTCGGGTACGGGTTCCCTGTAGTAAACCGATCGTTGTCGCGCGCACCCCCCATCTTTCCCCCATCATGATGGCCGCACTGCCCCCCCCCGGTCGATCCCCCACTCCCCCCGACCTGTTCTGCCCTCTCTCCCAGGCTTCACCAAGCGCGAGGAGAGCGAGTATGACCCGTTCGGCGCGGGCCACAGCTCCACCTCCATCTCGGCTGCGCTGGGTATGGCGGTGGGCCGCGATGTCAAAGGGAAGAAGAGCAACGTCATTGCCGTTATCGGCGATGGCGCCATCACCGGCGGCATGGCCTACGAGGCCATGAACCACGCCGGCTTCCTGGACAAGAACATGATTGTGATCCTGAACGATAACCAGCAGGCAAGCAGGAGCGCAGCGCACGGCACGGCCAAAAACGGGCGCTCGGGGACGCAAGAACTTGGCCCCGATGGCTCTAGCAACGAGCAATCAGGGCCGGGGCGCTTGAATGTCGGATTGATTGCCGCCGGGGTGGTCCCGAGGGGAGTGGGGATATGCTCAGTCGGCTACCTGCGCGCCGCACGGTCAGCAGCGGGGGGGCGGGCGGCTTTGGTTCATTGGTCGCAACGTGGCGGCGACGGCATCCCTGGGTCATCCCGGGCCCTTTGGGGTAGGGTTTGGAAAGCGTGCTGGGTCCCGTGCACTGTAGTTGCAGAAAGCAGGGAGGGGATTCTCTTGCGGGGGCCCGGCAGGGCGTCGAGCGAGCCCAAAACTCACACATATACAGTTATACACATGCGCGTATTGACGGCGGATTGCGCCGGAACCTGCGAACCCACCCATGTGTCGGCATCGCCCCCTGGGCTGCTCGATTGCACCACTGCGTTGGTCCACAGAGTTTTTTTCTGGGGGAGCACTCGTGCACCCAGGGAATGGGAATTCAAGCATGGGGGCGTAGCGCACCCGGGTCAATCGCGGGGGAGCACTGAGCACCGGCAGCGGGTGGCGTTGTGGGCGGAGTGGAAGCTGCTGGCTCGGGGCTGCTCGCCGCCGTTTCCGTGGGATGCTCGGAAGCAGCTCGCTATCACGGCTGCGCTGCTCTAGGCGAGGGGGGGGCAGGACGATTATCGCAACGACCCTCACCCTGCTTTATTTGGGCCCGTGCGTCCCTGGATCTGGATCTGCGGTGCGGAGACAGCTGCGTAGTTTGTGGGGCGGCCAGCGGAGTAAACCCAAAGGCTGTCCCGCATCCCTTCAGCCCCCTAGGCTGGCCTCCCGCGCGGGCGCTCTCACACACCACCCCTTGCGCCGCTCCTTCCCCGCGAACCACTCTTTTCCTCCTCCCTGGCGCAGGTGTCGCTCCCGACTCAGTACAACAATAAGAACCAGGACCCGGTCGGCGCGCTGTCGAGCGCCCTGGCGCGCCTGCAGGCCAACCGCCCCCTGCGCGAGCTGCGCGAGATTGCCAAGGTGGGTCGGCCGGGCGTGGCGGGAGCGGAGGTCGGTGCCCTCGGTGGTGGTGGTTGTTCATTCTCGCTTGGGTTCCTTGACAGCTCAGCTTCGCGCTCTTGAGCCCCAAAAACGAGGAGGCGGAACACGGTCCGATATCCCTCCGTTGTCTCCTTCCAGCCCTATGTGCTGCTGCTGCGTTCGTTTGCAGGGTGTGACGAAGCAGCTGCCTGATGTGGTCCAGAAGGCGACCGCCAAGATCGACGAGTACGCTCGCGGCATGATCAGCGGCACCGGCTCGACCCTGTTTGAGGAGCTGGGTCTGTACTACATTGGCCCCGTGGACGGCCACAATGTGGACGACCTGGTGGCGGTGCTCGACGGTGAGGCAGCAGGGCGGAGGGGGCATGGAGCGAATAGGCGGTTGGGTGCCGGTCGTGAGTGGGGACTGTGGGGACAGGGGGGAGGAGCGTGGTAGGAGGGAGGCAGGCAGGGAAGGGAAGCAGGCCCGTGTGTGGAGAGGCGGAGGATGGGTGAGGCGATGCGGTGCGGTGCAAACCTCGATCCGTCCACGCTGCAATGTGTCCTTTCCCCCGCTCCTGTTTGCCCATTGCTCTGTAACGTTGCTCCATTCCGCGCAGAGGTCAAGAGCGCGGAGACGGTGGGGCCGGTGCTGGTCCACGTGGTGACTGAGAAGGGCCGCGGCTACCTGCCCGCGGAGACGGCGCAGGACAAGATGCACGGCGTGGTCAAGTTCGACCCGCGCACCGGCAAGCAGCAGCAGGTGGGGAGGCGAGGGCGGCGCTCCGAGGCGGGGGCGGATGAATATTGGGCCACTGGGGGGGTCCCTCCGTGCTGCCTCTGGCTCGTGAGCCGCGCCGGGAGGAGGGAGGGGGTGTTGCGGGCGGGATCAGGTTGGGAGTCAACGGTTTAAAAGCGGGGGGAAAATGCCGGCAGCGGCCAATCCCAGCGGCTGAAGGAGGAGTGTGTGGGGTTGAACGCCGCGAGGGGAAGGGGAAATGGCGGGGGTGGGGTTGAAGTAACCCGCATCGGCGGGGCAGTGACATCCGGCGCGGCATGGAGGATGGGTAGACAGTTTGGGGAATGGCCGGAGCGCGAGCTCGGAGCGGGAGGGAGAGGGCGCGGAGAAATCGGCCAAACTTCGGGAGGTGGAGGCGGGGCTCGTTGGGCGGGGGTCGCTCAAGAGCCAGTGGGGCCGGTGGGGGCGGTCCTGCTTCAATAGGAGGTGGAGTGCGCGCCATCGGCCTGGGGCAGCGGTGAGTGAGCCGCTCGGATCGCATCGCATGTGCTTTCACGTGGCAGCCCGGGGAAGAGGGCCGTGAATGGGCTGTGTCGGTCTGTTGAGCCTCGGCCCTGCGTTGGGGATGCGTTTACCAGCTATCCTCGGCCCCCTGGGCGCTTGGCCTTCTCTTCGTACCGCACCACGGCTGAGACCGTCGTCCCCCGTGTCGTACAGACCAAGACCAAGGCCATGTCGTACACCAACTGCTTCGCTGACGCCCTGACGGCGGAGGCGGAGCGGGACAGCCGCATCGTCGCGGTGCACGCTGCCATGGCGGGCGGCACTGGCCTGTACAGGTGAGAGGTCTGCTTGTGGCTTGTGGGTTGGCGGGTCATGCTAGCAAGGGCGGCGGGCCACACACAAGGAGCGCATAGCAGGCGGAGGGGGGCCAAGAAGCAGCCGCGAGGCACCCACTCGGGAAAGAGCGCCCCACGGCACGACGCGACACGACGTACCATGTTTTGAATCACGAATATATGACAGGACTACACACATTATTAGTAAGCGGCAAAGGGAAGGCCACGGGTCGGTCCTCCTGGGCCAGCAGGGCCACACCGGCTTGACAGCAAACCCTTTGCCAACCCGCCAGGCCTAGCGCCCACGTTGCACCTCCCCCCTCCCCTCGCGCACTCCTCTGGACACACCCCCACCCCCACACAGGTTTGAGAAGCGCTTCCCCGACCGCACCTTCGATGTGGGCATTGCGGAGCAGCACGCCGTCACCTTCGCCGCGGGCATGGCGTGCGAGGGCCTGGTGCCCTTCTGCACCATCTACTCGAGCTTCATGCAGCGCGGATACGACCAGATCGTGCACGACGTCTCGCTGCAGAAGCTGCCAGGTGCGCTGCAGCGGGTCGGAGCTCGCCGTCCGACCACTGACTTCCGAAATCTCGATGGTGCTTTCCCCGACCGGCCGCTGCATCCTCCGCGCACCGCGACCCTGCATTCTGTGCACCACCACCACGTACATGGTTTTTTGAGCTCGATGTACTGGTAACCATTGCCCCTCAGGGGGCGGGCAAACACACTCTCTGCCCCCGAGCGCTGACCAGCCGTTGCCTCCACCCTATCCCCTTGGCCTTTTTTCTTTGCTCTCCTCTTATTGGACGTTTCCTTAAGTCCCCGCTTTCCTCTCTTCTTTTCTCTCTCCTCTCCTCCATTCGTGCCTCCGTCCGCTTCAGTCCGCTTCGCCATGGACCGTGCCGGTCTGGTGGGCGCTGACGGCGCCACCCACTGCGGCGCCTTCGACGTGACGTTCATGGCCTCCCTGCCGCACATGATCACCATGGCGCCCTCGAACGAGGCGGAGCTCATCAACATGGTCGCAACCGCCGCGGCCATCGATGACGCGCCCTCGTGCTTCCGCTTCCCCCGCGGCAACGGCCTGGGCCTGGACCTGGCGCAGTACGGCATCACCAAGGACCTCAAGGGCACCCCGCTGGAGGTGGGCTGGGGGCGGGGCGCGTGGGTGCATATGTGCTGTGCGGCTGGGATGGTGGTTGGGTGCGTGGGTGAATGCAAGGGCGGGTCGTGGTTGCGCTGCATCGCCGCCTTCTGTGCCGCGCGCTGCACGTGCATCCTGGGAAATACCGGGTTTATATCGAGGAGGAGGAAAGGTGAAGGGGAGTCGCGTCTGTTGGCTGGGCGGGCGGATTTCCTCGGAGAGCCTTCCGCCTCCAACGCCGCCCCTCCCGGGCTCATTCCGCAGATCGGCAAGGGCGTGGTCCGCCGCTCCGGAAAGGACGTGTGCCTGCTGGCCTACGGCAGCAGTGTCAACGAGGCCCTGGCTGCCGCGGAGATGCTGGAGCGGGACGGTGTGTCGGCCACCGTCATTGACGCGCGCTTCTGCAAGCCGCTG
Source organism: Pleodorina starrii (assembly GCA_030267565.1). Lineage (NCBI taxonomy): Eukaryota > Viridiplantae > Chlorophyta > Chlorophyceae > Chlamydomonadales > Volvocaceae > Pleodorina > Pleodorina starrii. Next base: position 902,096 of record BRXU01000034.1, read on the forward strand.
GACACGACCCTCATCCGCTCGGTGGGTCATGGGCCCTGGGGTCTTGGGCAGTGGGTAGTGGAGCCTAGGGCGCAGTGGGGAGTGGATCCTAGGGGCTTCGCAGGCGATGACCCACGGGTCGTGGCCGAGCGCCTTCCGGAACTTCCATCCATTGACCGCTTCAGCCTCTCCGGGGATCGGCTATCCACTGCGATCCATTGGCGGCTGAAATACGCCACGTCCGCGAAACGGTTGGTTGATCCCGGCTCTCTCTCCGCTGCGCACGTCCGCTGCGCACGAATGGTTAAAACGGAGCTCAGTGCACGTAGCCGCCGCAAGCGCATTGCGTTGCGCCTTTTGCTGGCTGGCCGCTCTCGTGTCCACTTGTGGCCCCCCTCTGCTTACAGGCTGTCCGCGAGCACCCCGTGATGATCAGCATCGAGGAGGGCTCCATCGGCGGCTTTGCGGCGCACGTGATGCAGTTCCTGGCGCTGGAGGGTGAGGGAGGAGGGGGGCATGGGGGGACCAGAGGGGAGGAGGGGCGGCAGGGGGACCAGAGGGGAAGAGGGGCGGCAGCGGCTCTGGACCTCATTACTGTCGCTCTCGTCGGAAAAGCCTCCTCGGAATTCCATCGCCCTACCACGTCTCGGTCCCTTGAAGCTCAGCCGTGTAGCTTCGTCGCTCAGCCACTCGCCATGCCCCCTTGCATCCGTTCGCAAACGTCGCCTCCGTTCCATTGCTGCGGTTTCGCCTCCGTTCCCTTGCTTACCCTCCCTTCCAGGTCTGCTGGACGGCGGCCTGAAGTTCCGCCCCATGACCCTGCCCGATCGCTACATTGAGCACGGCGACTACCGCGACCAGCTGGCCATGGCGGGCCTCACCGCGCAGCACATCGCCTCCACCGCCCTGACCACGCTGGGACGCGCCAAGGACGCCGCCAAGTTCTCGCTGTCGGCGCTCGCGTAACAGCGAAAGGCTGAGCGAAAGCGCTGCGGCTTGATGGAGCGAGCGAGCGGCCGGCACATGAGCGGGAAGCGACGGATGGATGGCTTTGGTCCTAACCCTAGAGCTCATCCCGGCCGCGCCGCGTGGGCAGCTGGCCGGCGGGACCAACCCGCATGATTCAAAGGGAGGTGCGTGGCCGCGTTGCTGGCGCTGAGCATGACCCAAGGGTCAGTCCACTCCCCACGGTATGCCAGACCTGTGCGGAGGGCGATGCGGTGCCGTGAGTTGGGCCCTGGACGGGCTGGCTCTGCTCTGGAACAACGCGACGCGTTTCATCCCGGCGCGCGCGTGAGCTGGTGGGCTCGCGTGAGCCTGTGGGGCGGCACGCCCGCTTGGGGGCTGGGATCGCGGAGCGGCGGCTGCCGTGGGCGGCTGGTGGAGGAAGACGTGGTTGAGCAAGCAAGGCGCTGGTGGGGCTCCAACCCTTGGGTAGTGATGGAGAAGAGACCAGGTATTCGTATGGGGTCCAGGTCGTGAGGAGGTTGAGCAGGAGGCGGTTGGTCGTCCCGTAGGCGTCAGGCGGTGCAGCCAGCCAGTGTGATAGTCTTTAGGTAGATGGGAAAAACCCGTTGCGTCCCTGTCGCCGGGTGAGTCCGGCTCTGGGGCTGGGGCTTGGCCGCTCAGAAAAAACGGCGGCGAGGGGTTGTTGACTCCGTTCTTGGCTGTCTTGCATTTTGGTTGGATCGTTCAAGTGGTGCGGGGTTTACCACGGGTTGTGCGCAGGTGGGACGCTGCACGTGGTCCCATTTATTCCGTGTGTGTGCGTGATTGATAACCTGCTTATTCACAAACCCACGCCCTCTTTTGTCATTATTGTATGTGAGCGCCGTCGCAACGCCTCACACTCAGGCGAAGATCTTCCATAGATGTTGTCTTCAGGACCGTTTTTTCGGGCCCGCTGTCCTTTTGCGGCTGTACCTCGCAGCAGGGCGGTGAGGCCACGGCCCGTGTTGGGCACGGAGTTTCTGCAGCGGGTGCTGTTGTCTGTGCGTCTGTCCGTGCAGGGTAGGTGACCGAGCGCATGCGCGCACACAAAGGACAACACGTGTATTTGACCTAAATCATTGCTTTTGGCTAGCGGGTTGCGCGTCCCGCCCTGGCCTCGCGATGTGTGCTGCCGTTGGCGCTCCATGACACGAGTCGCTTCTCTGCGGGGTTTGGCTGGGACCTTGGAGCATGACTTCATTTACTGGGTTGCACACATAAAGAAAGGCGATGGTGGCGGTGGCACAGGCGGCGGGTCGGTCTTCATGTGCGGCGCCCAACCCCGCTTGTCCTGCCCGCCAGAGGCATTTCTCCCGCGCATGCGGGAAGCTGAAGCCGGCCCATTCCGCCCACGGCGCGCCCCGGCCTTTGGCCAACTCCGCGGGTCGCCCCCGTTTCGCTTCATCATCGGGCGACCCCCCGCTGTGATGGAAAGTGCTGGGGGCGCCGGGGCGACAGGATGTACTCGAGTTTCTCGTCACGTTGACACGCGGCCGTGAACGGCACATCGCGAACCGTAGACCGGGTTCCGTGTGCTGGTGTGGCTGCGGCTGTCTCGCTGTAACGATAGGCGGCGTGCGCTGGTCTCTGGCCCGGCAAGGATGCAAACGCACGCATGGACTCCGGTGACCTCTAGCAATGCCGCAGCCGAGGACTGCGGAGCTGTTGTCTATATGACGAGCCGTATGAGCAACGAAGAGGACCTTCTCGCCATGCAACAGGTGGGGGCGCACAAGGGCTGGATTCAAGCTGCTCAGCATGGGAGGCGCCGTGGACGCGTTACAAACAGATCATGCTTCGGCAGCGGGCAGCAAGGGTGCTCGATGTGCAACGGCGGCAGAGATCACCAAACACTCCATACGGGAAGGCTGTGCCATATGCATGCTTCGCAAGACGACCTGAACCCTCCGTCCCCTCCTACCACCCACCCTTGCCAAGTGACAACCGCAAGATGATCAAGGACCGGTGTGTAGGTCTCATGGACGGGAAGCCTGGTAAGGGAGTAGTGTAGCCCAACCCGCGGGGAGAATTCCCTGGTGCGCTGCAGAAGCAGCGATCGAAGTTAGGCCGTGCCTCGTACGACATGCCCTGACGGGCATGAATAATACGATGAGGGGCTAGACGCGGGGCAGCCATTCTCACCCGCAGTCCAGCGACAGTTTCCATGGCCCTCTTGACTGCCCGTGGAGGCATTGCGATGGCAATGCCATCAGTGCGCGGGAGTGGCGGTTATCAGCGCGGTCGCAAGGAGTTCAGGGATTGAGCCTGTATGGACAGACACCTTCTTGCAAGGGCAGCATCCTGCAACTCATGTTATTACACCAAGATAATTGTCGCCCCTGAAATGCTTTGCACTAACGCCTTCGCGATGCCGATTTGTTTGCCGTACACCGCGCCCAATGGAAAGGTTTTTTCTCCTTTCCTTTGAGAACAGTTTCTTCTGGTTCATTCCTAAGACATTGAATTGAATTATTTCAAAACCGGGATAAAGTAGCCATAGTTCTGCCCGGGGACCAGTGACACTATGTCGAACATCACCCCGGAAGTGGTGTTGTCATACGACAAACCAACCAGAGGTGAGGCTTAGCCTGCCAGGTTTTCGCCCAGGCCATACGCCGGTAGAACTCGGGCTGAACCGACATGCCCCTCCTCGCTAGGCTACCTCTGCCCGCTGAGCGCCAACACTTACGGGATAGAGTTCCTGAAGTTCGAAATTAAGGATTACGATACCAACCGAGTGGTGTACCAGGTAGGTAACGTTCAGGGGCGGGGTCTCTTGTGGCCCCAGACATTTACACAGTGCGCGGGAGCAGGTTGCCCGTGAGCCCGACCCGGAGCCGCTGCCTGACACGCTTGATCCCGGTAAGCCTGGGATGCAAAACATTGACGAAAACGCGGAGCTTGGCTGACTTGGGGCGTCGATGCAGAGGTGGAGAACTTGATCCGCAGCGTTAAGTACACGTTTCCCGCAAACTTCCTCAAGTTCAAGACGGTCCGGACGCTGTAAGTGTGTTGGTTATGCATGGTCACCGTTGGCACGTTCCTGATGCGCGAAACAATCTACGCAGGCTCGAGTTTTGCGTTGGGCCGCAGCCGGTGGGCAACCTCCGCATGATTGAGCGGCACTTCTTCAAGGTAAGTATCTATCTGCCTTCCTTCCAAAAGTCATGAGAAGCGAGCTGAAGAGCGCCCTGCCCAACTCAGGACAAGTTGGTGCGCTCCTACGATTTCGAGTTCGGCTTCTGCATTCCAAACAGCACGAACTCTTGGGAAGCCATTTATGACGTCCCAGAGCACTCGACGGGAATGATGAACGACTACGTGAGTTGGGGTGTTTTAAAGGACGGTCCCGGGGGCGTGCCTGGTGGGGTCAGCCGTTGGGTGCACCCTCTTAACCCTGCACCGCACGCCCCTTGCAGGTGTCCCATCCCTTCGCGCACAAGTCGGACAGCTTCTATTTCGTTGACAACAAGCTCATCATGCACAACAAGGTATGCGGCAGCCGGCGGGGTTTCATCCATGGCCTCATCTGGGTTTCTCTGCCCTTCCGTCGATGTAGCCAGGCACGGGGCTGCGCATTGGCGTTGCCCTGTTCCTTTGACGACGAATGCCACAATAACATGCGCGTCGCATGCCCCCCTTCATCCCTACTGCCGTTAGGCTGAGTACCAGTACATCCGGGAGTAAGGGATGAGCGCAGTAGCGAAACAGCGCTGCAGCGGAGAGCGCCGCGGCGCAGCAGCTGCAGGATGCAACGGCGGGGACGCTGGCGCAAACGTGACCTTAAGCACGGTCATGCACATGAGCCTTGCGGGGAGCGCAGCGCTTTGGTGTGCGGCCCGGCGGGTGGCCGCTGTCAGGCATGGGGTAGGGTTGCTAGTCGCAGCCAGCTAGGCTGTCCATTTGCCACACTGGGTCCATAGTTAGGGAAGTGCTGAATGCAAATTTACGGGACCTGTGCAGCTGGCGCCCTGCTCCCGAAATGGGATGCATCGGGGGGTCTTACGCAAAATGTCAATGCTCCGTTTTCGTGGACGTCGCAATGGGGTGCTTTGCCGCCTGCATTTTGCGGCGGCCGCGTGGCAAGGACTCCTCGGCCTCCATACTCGCTTGGCGGCGCTGATTCGGGGCATGTGGCGGTAGCGGAGGCGAATTTGCGTCACGGCGTGCGACTGCATTCGTAGCTTGGTGCCTGGGTTTTTCTGGTGTTTGTGGGTCATCATGTCGTGCAGAGCAGGACGAGCTCGTGCTTGAGTGTTCGCAGGTGCCCGGAGGCGAGCCGTTCGCCTTCCATGAGCTCCATGGGGAGCTGTTAACCTGATGGATGTCCTGAGCTGACTGGGCGGTAGTACAGCAGGAAGGGGTGCCCGCGTGAAGTTCGCTTGCTTGCAGGTATGCTTGTAAAAGGTCGTGGTACAGGTGGCACCCTTGCCGCACCCGCTGCGGCAAAAGTTCCCGTGCTAACCGGGGCTCTGTGGCGGCACGGCGCCTTGCCGCGTACATAAGTAGGTGCCGTACTGTGTTGGGACGATGAACTGCTCGACCGTCTTGGTGTGGCTGTAAACGTAGACGCAACGAGTAACTTACCTGTCATATATTCTGGCGCGGCGACTGGTTTGGTGGGACTGGTGGGGCGTCGCGGTGGTCGGAGAACTCGGCAGGAGACAGGCATGTGGCTAGCACATTACAATTCTGAAGCCGCTGGTCCTGGAGTGCTGGTGGTATTCCGCATATCGATTGCGACCCTGCCAACGTTTGCGCTTCATACCCTTCCCACGCCCGTCCTGCAAAACATGGCAAGGGCCACACGTGCGCACGGTCGTGAAAAGCGCCTGCCGGCTCTGCCGCCAAGCAACCGCTCCAGTGCCCAACGCCGTCTCGCATTCGAGGAAACCACCACCAATACCAGCGGCTACGACACCGCGGCTGCGCCGTCGCCGCCATCCCTTCTTCTGCCCTCCCATCTCCACACATTGTGTCATGTATTCTCCCGTCAGTTCCGGTATCACGTTTCTTTCGCGCAAAGCTTTGCCTGCAGCGCCTGCAGCTCCTCCAGGCTAAGGGTCTCCAGCTCGCGCTCCAACACCTGCGGCGAGGATTAGCAAGACCCCGTGAAGACTGATGCGGTTTCGTGGCTCGTGGAGGGGACAACTAGGGGGTAAAAGAACGGCGCGGCACTTCGATCTAACCTAGCTGCAGTGCCGCTTGAACCCCGAACGTCGATGGGAGCCAGCTCCGGCCCAGCGCTACCTATGCGTGCATGCCCCCCTCCCCCCTCCAGCACCTTGCTGACTGCCGAGCTCGACACTTTCCGTACCCCAGTCCCGAGAGGAAGCATGGGCATGGGCGGAGGGCACGACCCGCGCCTTGCGCCCAGCTCGCCCAGCAAACAGCATGTCCCATTCGCTCCTGGGACTGTGTCCTTGCGCTGTTCAGCGGTGTTGGCCGTCATGTGCCGCGCGGCTTCGCGCGACAGCTCTCCCGGGACAACGCCCCAGACCCCATCGGCCGCGGCCTGCGACATGTGGCCCAAAGCCGCTTGGTTCTGAACCCGCCAGCCACCTACTCACCTCGGGCGTTGATGCGGTGATGTCTTCCACCACCAGCACCATGGGGGCCGCCTGGCGCACGATGCGGAGGGAGCCCGTGGCTGCGGCCCGAGGTCGTTCGTGTTCGTGTCCGTGTCCGGGTGGAGCAGGTGCGGCAGTTGGTTGCCGGTTCCGGTGGAAGGGCCGGTGGGAACGGAAGGGACACCGGAAGGGCGGGGAGAGAGGGCGCACGGTGGCAGAGGTTACGACCGAACGACGCAAAGCCGGGCCGGAGGTGCGAGAGTCCAAAAAGGGGTGGTGGTGGTGGTGGTGGGGGTGAAGGAGGCGGTCGCATGAATCCGCCCCACAGGAGTGGTAGCAAGAAATGGGAGGGAGGGGCCAGCCTTTCGCAGTATGACACGCGGGGCGGCTGACACGGTTCTCGTCCCGCTGACAAACCAAGCGAGGAGCGTCGCGCCACCTACCTCGCCCTCGTGCGGACGCTGGGACGCACCGCCTCCCACCCACCCACCCCGTCAGGCTGCTTGACGCCTCTGCTCAGCGCCAGCTGCGGGCTGCGGTCGCACCTCAGCGCTGCGCACGGCGCGCTACGACCCGACGACCCGTCCGGTCCCCACTTCGCTGCACCATCAGACCCACCTGGTCGGCTGAACACGTTGAGGCCGCTGGATGCGGCGCGCGTCGCCGCCGTATCGGGCCGTTGATTGGACGCCACGATGTTGGCCCAGGCCACGTCCAGCTCCGGATCCGGATCCAACGGCTCCAGAGGCCGCAGTGGGCCCGGGACAACGGCGTCGAGGCCAGCGGCAGCGGCGGCGGTGGCGCCCAGCGCCTCTTCACCACCACCATGCAATTCAGTGTCTTCGGGAATGGACTCGAGGGGTCGAACAGTTGCTCCCCAGGCGCTGACCGCCGGCCGCCGGCTGGCAGCGCTGCCGCCGCAGGAGCTGCCGCCGCCGCCGCTGCTGCTGCTGCTGCCGGCGCTGCCCGGCGCGCCAGCGGATGCGCCAGTCGCGCCGCGGCTGGTGGGCCGGGACGAGCCGCTGCTCGGCCGAGGCCACTTGTCGTCGTATACCGACGGGTCGCGGACGCCGCCGGCGCTCAGGAGTGTACCCCACGTCGTGGCGCGAGAGCTTGCCCGCGAGCTGCTGCGGGTGCTGCCCGGCGGAAAGTTGCCGTACAGCGAATCCCACAGGGCCCCCTGCGCTGCCGCCTCGCTCGTGGCGGGTCGGCGAATGGCGCTGCTGCCGGGCCGGCCCAGAGGATCGCTGCTGGCCCCTGCGCTGGCAGCAGACGCCGCCGTCGCGGGCCGCTGCAGCAGCATGGCAGCCGCCTCCGGCCGCGCCGCCGCCAGCGCCGCCACCACCGCCCGCAGCTCCTGTGCCGTCAACTGCCGTGCATCTTGCACCTTACCGCCGCCGCCGCTGGCGTCGCCGCCGCCGGCGGCGGCGCCTGGAGCAGATGCCGCGGTGCCGGGCGCCGACGCGCCAGCGCCGGACTTGGCGGCGGATGCCACACGTCCGGCGGATAACGAGCCGTTGCGCGGCGGCATGCCGCCAAGGGGCAGCATTGTGTGCGGCGTCTCACTAACGGATCGCGGCACGCGTACGACAAGCGCTGATGACGTGTCCGTTGGCATGGAGTGGGTTAGTGGGTTGGCGGTTGTGGGTCGCAGGGCCCCGGAGGCCGCGCCGACGGAGGTCCACGGCCGCAGCAGTTCGCTGGCGGAGGCAGCCGCCGCCGCCGTGGCCGGTACGACGGGCGAACTTGAGCTGGAGCCGCCCCCCGACCCCGGCCCCGAGCTGGTCTTGCCCGAGGCCCCAAGCGCAACCGCTGCGGTGAGCCCCGGCACGCCGCCGGTCGGCAGGCGAATGGATCCCGGCTTGTACGGCATCGTAATGTGCGGCATTACCGGCGGCCTGCGGCGAAAGCGAGGGTGACGGGGGAACTGTGTCATTTGACGGCAGCCGTTCGACGTGACCTAGACGCCGCTGATACGCTCTAGAGTGACGCGGAACCGCAAAGTGGGACGGCATGGCGGGGTTCAGAAGGTTAAGACGGTTGCCGCCGCTGCAGAGTGTCTCACAACCCTAACACCGACGGACTTCTGTGCACGCCAGGAGCCTTGCTTGCATGGCCACAATTTGCGGTAGATCCCAGTCTGGTTTGTTCCGGCGAAACCGCACCTCGAAGGAGCTGCAGGTGTCCCCGGGGACGCGACCGGCCCAGCAGCCCCCGTCCCCGCTGCCGAGCCGCTGCCCTGCTGCGCAGTCGAGGGCCGCAGCGCTGCCCCCGCGCCCACCGCCACCGGTCCCGCGCGCCGCATCACCAGCAGACCCCCCGGCGTCGGCGGCGGCTGCGACGGCGCCGCCAGCAGCACCGCCAGGGCTTCCGGACTAAGGCCCGACATCACCGCCGGCGGTGGCGCAGCCAGCTGCTGCTGCTGCTGCTGCGGCGGCGTCGGCGGCACCGCCTGAGCCCCATTCACCAGCGATGCCGTCATGCGCGCCCGGGACCGGGGGCTCAGAGGTCGTACATTGGGCGGTGCCGCCGCTGCGCCGCCGCATGGCTGCGGCGGAGGCGGCGGCGCCGACGCCGCCGCGGCCCCCCCGGCGACAGGCGCTGAGGCGGCGGTTCCGTGCCGGCGGGGGTGGTGCAGCTGTGCTAGGAGGCTCGCGGGCAAGCCAGGGTGGTTACGAGCAGCGTCTCGAAGCTCCTTGCTGATTTCGGAGCCGTGGCCCTGGCCATGGGCAGGGCTTGGGCTAACATGCCCCATTCCGCAGGGCGGCAGGGGCGGCGAAGTTGGCAGGAAGTGCTGGTTCGGGTGATGCTGCGGGTGCGTGTTCGTCCATTGCTGTGCCGCCGCTGCCGCCGCCGTTGCCGCGGCCTGCTGTGGTGGCGGCGGGCTGTGGATGGGCAGCGGCGGTAGTCGAGGGGTGGACGGAGATGACACGAGCGTTCCGGCAGCCGCTGGCGGCGCCCCGCTTGTTACTGTCAGGCCACCCACTGCAGATCCGGATCCGGATCCCGATCTAGCTGGGGGCCCGGGTCCCGCTGCACCGGCTGCCGGCGCTTGCGCAGCGGCGGCAGCGGTGGCGCTGACGGCCGAGGCCTTATTGCCGTGATCTAAGCCCGTGAGCGGCAGCGGCAAGGAGGCCAGCACGCTCCGAGCCGCACAGGGTTTGAGCAGGAGCGACCTGCGGTGGCGTGTACGAAATGTGTTTGGACGTTCTTCATGTGTTCGTGAGGGGCTTGGGCTGCGCTTGGGCCCCCCTCAATACCTCAATGGGTTCAGGCCCAGGAGAGGATGCGTCAACTCACTTGCGGCAATGGGTCCCCTTGGGGAGTGCATGTGTGTGTGCGCGTGTGTGTGTGCTTGCGGTGTCCACACTGACAAAAGGCGTGAAGCCGATCTCATCTGACAAAATCTACAGATACTCTAATCTGACAAAAGGCATTCAGACCGATCCAAGCCGATGACGCGGGTATTGGGTCGAAAGCCGCTGACATCACCCGTCGTCCATTCGTCGCTTCGCCATTCGCCGATTGACACTGTCCGGGAGCTGGCCGTGTTTGGAAGCAGGCGGCTCCGTCGCGACGCACCTGCCAGAGGCCGTCGACAGCGCAGTTTTCCTGCCCCCGCCGCCGCCGCTGCTGCTGCCGCTGCCAGCGCCGCCAGCAACCGCCGCCGCGGGCGCTGCGGTCGAGGGCCTTATCAGCGTCCGGAATTCAGGGAGCCCGGACAGCCATCCAGGCGGAGAGGGGTCGCCAGGAAGGCGAACGGCGCGTGGGGAGGCGAAGTCAGTAGCAATCACCAGCTCGCTCGGCTTGTTAGACCAGGGCAACTAGGACTGCCCGAACCCCGGGAAACACTGCCTGTCTCGCCGGACAGCGGATATGAGGTTGCGTAGGGATCTTTGTTGCATGAACAGTGCCCGCCGGCTTGTGGGTGCGGTGCACGGGCTCTCCACACCTAGGTTTCTTCCGAGTTGGAATCTGTGCGGCAAAACCCGCGGGTGCTCGTGACACCACACCCAAGGTAAGCGCCGCATCGAGGGAGACGGAACCTGTAAGTAAGCGTCCAGAAAGCCGTAATTCCCAGAACTCACCGAGCGGCAGTGCCGAGGTCCGTGGCCACCGCTAGCTTGGTAAGCGCCCGTGACATGGGCATGCTGGCTTCACTCTATTCGCGAGGGCAAGCGGGATTTAGGTGCGCTTGGTGAACTCTAGCTGGACGCATCGAAGGTGCGCCGGTCGAGCTCCGGCCGCAGCATACCGCTTTGAGATATTGCAAGCAAGGTATTCATTCAGGCATTTCAGAGTAGTGTCTCATTCCAGCACTTCTAGACATTTCTGCTGTGTAAATGACGTCGCAACGCACCTTCGCCATCATTTATCGCCCGAGCGCCTTGAGCTTTCAGTTTGGGTCACGTAGAGATGTCATTCCAAACTGATGCCGTGGCAAGGCACAGACAACGTGTCTTCGGCGCTTCAGAACACGTCCGCCTGTTTGGCCTTATGCTGTCATAGTATGGAAGCTGAATACACCAGTATGATGTTTATTTTAGTTGTTCGAAAGCCTATGTAGAATCCCTTCAAACATACGTGCGGTGAAGGTGGTTGAGAAAACGGAAAGAATTGTGCCGAATGCACAATCCTAGAAACGTTTCAAGTGAGCAAGCTTGAATGTCAAGTAAATTGTTCACAAACATACACCCCTTGCGTACTATGCACTTTCTTTTTAAAAAGGTTCTGATGGCGAGATTCGGCGGCGACCCGTGGGTTCCGTTCCTGCCCTAGCCAGCTCCTTGAAGTTGATTGTAACCAAAACGAGGAAGGGTACAAATGATATCCAAAACACTAATATTTGCCGCATAACCTCTTTCGAAGATTTGGTGTACAGCTATGCACGGCTAGATAAGTCCGTACATTAAAACTACTCCATAGGCAGGGTCAGCGAACTCATTAATCGGAAGTACTTGTTTGGCCCAGGCGGCAGCGATGGACGGCACGAAAAGGGCTGTCAGCCCAATCGCCCACTCCGGACGAAGTGCGGTCACTGTGTGCACGCGAAGGTGCATTCGTGGTGCCGGGAAGTGAGTGACCCAACTGCGTTCCCTGGAGTTCAGATCAGGCTCCAGTCGAGTCATCATGCCCTGAGTGTATATGGGTCAGCAACATGCCGCGGGCCCGCGAAACCCAGCCCAGTGTGATCCAGACTCAGGAAGAGCAGAGCCAATGGGCTGGCTGCCCGTGCACTGCGCCCGAAGTGAGCAGGGTGGCACTGATGCACTCCCAGACCAGACAACGCGCCAGTCACCCAGACAGACAGGAATGAGTGGACCCGAGGGAAACACGCACTCAGAAAAGCTGCGACCAGGGGAAGTTTGCCGGGGAAGCTCCGCACTGGGCGATGGGCTCCAGCCCTCCCCATGTACGGTAGGTGCACCAACATACCGTACCTGTTAGAAGCTAGCGGGCATGCATGTGGACGAGGCCAAAAACGTTGGCTCTCGGCCACGGTTCGGCCCCTGCCCCTGTCGCGCCCCGCACCGTACACCGCCCCACCACCCTCTCCCCAAACCCACCATGCACACACGCACAATCGCACAAACACACAAACACGCGCAGCTAATCGCTCAGCTCGACGTCGTCGGTGGGGGCGATGCCGCAAAGGCCACAGCAAGCGGAACGGCTTCACGCTGCGGCCGGGCCGCCAGCCCCGGCAGCCACGCCGACTCTGCGGGCCCCGGCGGGGTGACGGGTTCACGAGCAGGCCTACTTGGCAGCGCCGCGCCCATGTCCGCCAGCAGGCGCACCGCTTGGGCGACGGCGTGGGCGTGTGGCGGCGGCGGCGAAGGGTGAAGGGCGACGTGGCTGTGGGCGTGGCTACGTTAGGGCTGCTGCTGCTGCTGCTGCCCTAACGCTGCTGCTGCTGCTGCTGCTGCTGCTTCCATCGGGGGACCGGGGCTGTCTGTGCGAGTTGCGAGGTACGCAAACAACCAACGTCCCTATATCCGTAACTTACCGCTGCTCTGGCCTTACCGCTACGCTGGCCTTGGCCTAAGTTATTTCTGCAAATCTGGACTGGCACCTTCTCGACTGCGCACCTTTTCACCGCGACCCATTGGGTCATCCTCCGCCAATCTTTTATGGTTCGCTGTCAATATCGTATATCCATCGTCGAGCAAATATAACCTGAACTATATTTTACTTTGACATAAAAGGCGTTCCGCATTTTGCGACCGCATGGAGCTTCGATTGATCCCGCACGGCCAGGGCTTCTGCCCTGCGCACGGCCATGCCGGATTGGAGCCCAACTGCCCAACCGTAAGGGAACCGTACAACCTCTGCGCCGCATAAAAGCCAGACCACGCCTTGTCTTTTGCTTAACTACAAAATAAATCAACGCCTCACGAGTTTTTACTAATAGCAATTACCGAACATGACTCTAGACTCGCTCCAAATTTCTTTAGCTCGCGGCGCCTCGCGCGGACATCGCTGCTCTATCGCGCGCCCTCGCGCCTTCAAGAACAAGCTCGCCACACCCAAGCTCCCTCCGCGTGCCCTCACGCACAAGAACAAGCGCCCTCCGCGCACCCTTCGCGCTCTTCTCCAAGCCCGACCACGCTTACCGCCACGCTTACCGAACAACGGCGTATCTCGGTAACGTTTCACCGCGGGCTTTTTGGCACTAGGTTGATTTGGGTTGCACTTGCATAGCATTTTGCAGAAGTCACCTGACGAGGCCCTTTGGCAAGGCCGAAACGCGTCGTGACGCGCCTTGCTGATGCACTGTGCACAAATATGTCTTGTTGCACCCACTAGCATGCCATGGCCCATATCGTTTTAAACCCTTAATTAATTCGTATTTTTATTGTCCATTTAGCCTACCGTATAACGGACTGCTGCTCCCTCCACCCTCCCTACATGCAGGTCGGTGCGATCTCGCCACCGCCAACCCACTTCGTTGTGTCGTCGCAAGGATTCAAGCCGCGCGACAAGCACACCGTGGCGGACCTTGTCATGTGGCACAGCAATCGGAGGGTAAGCTGGGGCTCTAGGGCCAGCCAGCCCAAGGGAAGCACAACCCGCGCGATTGCCTTGTAATGCAATCGCGTGGGTTGTGCTTCCCTTGGGCTGCTGGCGGTATCCTAGAGCCCCAGCTTACCCTTCGACTGCTGTGACGCATGACAAGGTCCGCCACGGTGTGCTTGTCGCGCGGCTTGAGACCTTGCCACGACACAACGAAGTGGGTTGGCGGTGGCGAGATCGCACCGACCTGCATGTAGGGAGGGTGGTGTCACGCTATCTCGTGTGACTGCCACGGAGCGTGGCGAGTACTACTAACTGTCAAGTTTCCGTTGGAAGCCGTTGTTCCTCGGCCCTTCGGGTCAGGTTCAGTAACCGTTTGAGTGCGGCGATTGAGTCTTCGTCACTTGTTAATATTACATTTGTTTGTTGCATATGTTTGGAGCCCTTGCCAAGTTTGGTTTCAGACGGTTTCAGACGGTGCGGGCTCCCCTGGAGTTAACCTAACTGAATCGCTTGGGCTGGTGATAAAACCCGGCGATTGTGCGAGACAAGTTATCTGTGTCTCGCACTTTGAGGTAATAAAGACTCTAAGTAGCAAATATTCGCAGATCCGCGATAGGCAGACCGCGTGATGCAGTCCTACTTTATTTGTAAGTCAGTTTCAGTGATCCGTTCTCCGAGGAGAACTCCCGTGCCCAGGTCGCCCTAGGAGGGAGCAGCTTAGCTCGCCTCCCGAAGGCGCGTGCTTTCCGCCAGTGCGAGACACAGATTAGCTTGTTGTCATCGAGCATCTGGAGTCAACTTCGTCGACTGTTTGCTACATCGTCGGGCCAAGCCCGTTTGATATATATTTATATTTGCTGGGTCAAGTCCTGCAAGAGCTTGTCCTCGCGTCAAGCGCGAGGGCTGCAAGTGGTCGGGTTCAAGGCCCTTGCTTGCAAGTGTGGCCAGCCGGAGTCAAGTTCAGGCTCGCCTTCATCGTAAAGAGGCCCCAGGCCTTTGGTATTGGCAGTGGTCGCTACACGCTGTCATTTGTGGTGGCCCCAGGCCCTGCGAACTCTGACTAAGGGTCTGAAGACGACATGGACGAGCCATCAACGTCATACTCAGCCCTCCCGACGTCTTCCTGGCCCATGGAGCCGTGGAGTCATAAGTCGCTCCCCGCCATGCGGCGTTTTATCGACTCTCAAATCATGTTGGCGTGCAGCAAGCAGCGCTGCACTTTCAAGGAGATAGACGCCGAGTTCATGCTGTACCGGCTGGACCAAGCGCCCAGGCTGGGCTCACGGTACGAGCATTACCATCGCGACGTCAGAACCACCCTGATCGCCAAGGCCACCGAGTGGCTGCGGAGCAAGCCCGGCCGAGCCGGGGCAACTCTCTACGGCCACCAACTCGCAGAATACTACCTGGAGCTGTTGCAGCTTCATTTCGAGCCCGAGAAGAAGGCTGACTACAGGCAGCGCTACGTTCGTCTGGTGCAGGGCAACGTGGCGCCCACGGCATACCTGCAGGAGGCGCTCACTTACAAGCCCTACCTGGGCATCAGCGACTTCGAGTTTTCGACCAACTGGGTGCGGCGGCTGGACCCGACTGTCAACGAGCGGGTGCTATCCAAGTGGGGCCTAGTCCCGCACGACGAGTGGTTCCCGCACCTGAGTGCGATTGCCACCGATGCAGAGGTGGCGTGGAACAACCAGCGGTTTGCAGCAGCCTCCGCTGTCTCCACGCAGCCGGCTGTGGCGCCGACAACCGGCCCACCCCCATCGTCGTCGGCGGCAGCGGCTCAGCCGTCCAAATCAGCACGGCCCAGCAGCAGCACCAGCACGCCCCAGGGGGCCAGCACTGGCTCCAGCAAGTCATCGCGCGCCAAGTACTGGTGCAGCAAGCACGGCTGGAACGCCAGCCACATCACCGAAGAGTGCAAGCACGGTCAAGCCGTGCTAGCCTCCACGGGTGCATCGCACAGCGTGGATCAGCTCAAGGGATTGTTCGAGCAGTTCCTGGCCATGAGTGGCTATGCGCCTGCAGGAGCTGCTGCTGTCACCCCTCCGGCGCCCGCCACCAAGTGGCAGACGGACCACGCTATGCGCCCGGGGCAGCAGCAGTCCCCTCAGCAGCAGCAAGGCGCAGGCGGAGGTGCAGGTGAGCAGCACAATCGCTGCGACTACTGCTCACGGCTCCACGGGGGCGTGTGCTTCATCCGCAACCCAGAACTGGCGCCGCCCAACTACCGAGCACCGTCAGGCGTCCTACAGGCGGCATTTCACAACAACATGCAGGCCTACAGGGCGAAGCAGGCGGCCCAGCCCGCACAGCACGCCCAGCCGGCCCAGCAGGTGCAGCAGCCTGCAGTGGCGGCGACGGCGCAGGTCTACGACAACTACAGTGAGGAGATATACGCGCCGGGGTACCCGGCGCTGATCACGTGCCACGAGGCGATCTGCTGTGAACAGCAGGCGACCGGCGGCATGAGCCTCAAGGGCTTGGGAGCCGCTTGCGCCACGCTCAAGCAGCAGCAGGTGCCGGTCACTTTCACGCCGGCACCCATCCCGGATATCGAGTTCAGTGCACCCAAGGTGCAGCGGAAGCCTGTGCCTGCAACCGAAGGCGGCATCAACAGGCTGACTGGCACGTTCACGTTGGAGATCCCCTTCACGCTGGACCACGGCCGAGATTTTGCCGACCAGTTGCGGACCAAGATGCTCTCCGTGCTTGGCCTGTCCGCGGACTCGTGTGCAGTGCAGCCACCCGAGCACCTCAAGGCCCAGCTGCAGCCTGCCGCCCAGCAGGCGCACCCAGCATTCGTGAACTGCTCCAGCTTCTGCTCGGCTACCGACGCAGAGCTGGGGGGGGGGATGCAACAACAGCAGCTCATCATCGCAGCACAGCGAGTCGCCCTGCTTCACGGGCGCTCCGTCGCCCGGTTTCTTTTCGGAGCTCAAGGCTCCAAGCATCAGCGCCAGCTCGGCTGCGGACAGCGCCAGCGTGGCCCACGGCAGCGAGTCGCCCTACGTCACGGGCGCTCCCTCGCCCGGTTTCTTTTCGGAGCTCAAGGCTCCAAGCATCAGCGCCAGCTCGGCTGCGGACAGCGCCAGCGTGGCCCACGGCAGCGAGTCGCCCTGCTTCACGGGCGCTCCATCGCCCGGTTTCTTTTCGGAGCTCAAGGCTCCAAGCATCAGCGCCAGCTCGGCTGCGGACAGCGCCAGCGGGGCCCACGGCAGCGAGTCGCCCTACGTCACGGGCTCTCCCTCGCCCGGTTTCTTTTCGGAGCTCAAGGCTCCAAGCGGCAGCGGCAATCAGGCGCCCAGCGGACTCCTTAGTCGCCTGGCCAGGCCAGTCGTCTGGGCCAACAGCAAGGTGCTCAAGGGGGCTGAGGTGCTCTACGGACAGCTCAACAAGACTGAGCCCGTGTACTGCGAGCCCGGGCACCCAAGGTGCGAGGGCAAGCGCAAGAAGCACGTCATCCGGCCGCCGGCCATCATTGTGGGCACCAAGAGCACTTGGTCAGCCACACTTTTGCTCATCCTCGTCGCAGCCCTTCTGGTCATGTTCTCTGCGAGTGTCGGAGCCACGGGCGGCTCGCGCTGCAGGGAGGCAGGGCTCCAGGCCATGCGCCAGCTCGAGGCGGTTGGTGCCGCCCTGAAGTGCACGAACATCGGGTTTGCGCGGGTGTGGCCCGGCTTGCCTCCCCAGCACCGCACGGAACAAGCCAGCACGCTAGCTGCAGTCGACAGCTACTCCTTTGGCGGTCATATGGCGGCAACCACCACCGAGGGTGCTGTGCTCGCCGAGGTGCTGGATCTCGGCAGCTCACTCAGTGTCTTTGCGCCCGTGGGACTCAGTGAGCAGACCGCGGGATGGGTACGACAGCAGGGCTGCATCCTGCGCCGCGGTGCACCTGGGGCCGGCCCAGCCGCCCTGACCATGGAGGGGTTGGCTCGTGCTAGTGAGAACGGGGTGAATACGGGGGTAATAGTTGTAGAGAATGTGGCCTCTGACGTGGGGCCGGTGCTTGAAGTGGCCGCAGCGCACGCCCGTGAGGCGGCAGTGGCGCGCGTCCCGCGTGATTATCTGTGGAGTGCAGGAGAGGTCCGCATGCGCTGGCTCCGAGCCCGGCAGGCTGAAAGGCGGTTGCTGATAGTGCCGTGCGCCACCTGCATTTGGTTGGTGCTGTTGGCCGGCGGCAAGCGCCGCCACGGGTTCATCAGGTGCACCGTCGCGCCCATGCTCGTCTTCTGAGGAACTTCCCTCTTGTTCTGTTTGTGCATTAGTTGCTACCAGTAGCTTAGTCTCGAAGGAGCGAAGCGATCGTAGAGACTGAGCTAGGTTTGTTACGACGTCGTACAGCTGACCGAAGCTTTACCTTCGGTTCTCGCTGTGTTCAGGCATTCACGAGAGCACTCACATCGCTGTGAGTCACCTAGTTTCCCGCCCCGCCCGAGCCTCCCTGGCTCGCGCTCCCGCCCCTTTTTGCGCCGTGCAGGCCGCCCGCTGGAGTCTTTTCGTGGCGGCGCTTGGGCCCCTGGTGACGGCCCCGCGCCCGTGGCGGCTGGCGTGTGCTAGCGGCGCTCACCGCTGGGTCGTGTGTGTGGGGTGCTTGAGGGATGTCGGTTGGACAGACGGCCGTGCTCGCGGACCGGGACCAGCCCTCCGCTCACGGGGCCGTGGGCGGCAAGGGGCCAGCCCTCCGCCGGGTGGGTGTTGGGTTTCGGGCTGACTTGTGTGTCGCTGGTTTCGTTGTGTGGTGCCGGCCGGGGCGGCGGTGGGGTTTTTTGGCCTTGTGGTGCCCCTGTTCCCGTTTTTCCCCACCGCGTTTGTCCTGTGCTGGTTCTCGTTGCGGGAATCATAGGGGTTGATGGCGCACGCCTTTCGGTGCCTTGCTCACGGTTGGGTTTCTCGGCCTGGTTGGCAGTGTTTCGGTTGTCTGCGCCCGGAGCTTTGGTTGGGTTGGGGGTTGCCTCGGTTGCCGCGGCTCGTCCCGTCGCCCCCGGGCGACCTGTTCGGCTGGCTGGCCGTCTCGTCTGTTTGCCCGCGCGCCGGTGGCGTCGGCCGCGCGTTTTTCGCTTGTGCGCTCCGGGCTGGTGTTTGTTTTGGCGCTCCGCGCTTTGGCGCTCCGCGCTTTGTGCTGTGCTCTCGCTGCAGTGTAAAGGTCCTCGTCAATTGCCCCTTCCCCGTTGATCGGCGGGTCGCTTCCTCGTTAGCCGATGGCCGGCTTCGCTATATAGCTGAGGGCAGCTACAAGGAACAAACGTACATCTCATGCCTGGCAACCATCACTCGCCCAGCGGCTTCGTGCTGGGGGGGGGAGTGCCAGTTAACCACATCAGCTGGTCAGCAGAACCTTAGCTGGCGTGACAGCTGTCACGCTATCTCGTGTGACTGCCACGGAGCGTGGCGAGTACTACTAACTGTCAAGTTTCCGTTGGAAGCCGTTGTTCCTCGGCCCTTCGGGTCAGGTTCAGTAACCGTTTGAGTGCGGCGATTGAGTCTTCGTCACTTGTTAATATTACATTTGTTTGTTGCATATGTTTGGAGCCCTTGCCAAGTTTGGTTTCAGACGGTTTCAGACGGTGCGGGCTCCCCTGGAGTTAACCTAACTGAATCGCTTGGGCTGGTGATAAAACCCGGCGATTGTGCGAGACAAGTTATCTGTGTCTCGCACTTTGAGGTAATAAAGACTCTAAGTAGCAAATATTCGCAGATCCGCGATAGGCAGACCGCGTGACGCAGTCCTACTTTATTTGTAAGTCAGTTTCAGTGATCCGTTCCACATCAGCTGGTCAGCAGAACCTTAGCTGGCGTGACAGTGGAGGGAGAGGGGGACAGAGGGGCCGGGCTGTCTGGCTGTCTGGGTGGCTGGCGGGCTGGCTGAATGGTTGGGCTGATGTGGTGTCGCTTCCCGTCCCGTCCCGTCCCAGCCACTCCCCATGGTGAGTCGTCGGAGGAGGGGTGCAACTCCTGTGTTGGAGGGACGGGGGCTGTGCCGTACAGTGCGGTACAGTGCCGGCCAGCCCTGCCTGCCTGCACTGCCAGCCTGCCTGCCTGCCTGGCTGTGTGTATGTGTGGGAGCCAAGTGCCTCCCTCCCCCGTTCTTTCACCGCCACCAGCCCCACCTCCCCCTCCGCCCCCTTGTTCTAAACCCACATGATCCCCCGCCCCCCCGCTCCCCTTCGCCTCCGTCTCCGCTGCGGTATCCTTTTTTACCCCGCCCCCCCGCCGCCCTCCGAAACCCTACTACCCTGCCAGCGCGCAGGTGGGCGCTGCGTGCCTGCCTGATGGTGTGTCGCAGCCTGGCCTGATGCGGAAGCCTGGTGGCCTGCGTTCGGAGCTGCCATGCTGGCTGGCTGGATGGTTGGGCTGGTGTGGTGTGGCTTCCCGTCCCGTCCCGTCCCATCCATTTCTCCTGGTGCGTATTTATGGGAGGGGTGCAGCTCTTGTGTTTTGGGGAGGGGCGAGGACTGTGCCGTACAGTGTGGTACAGTGCGGTACATTGCCGGGCTTGTCTGCCCTGCCCTGCCCTGCCCTGCCCTGCCTGTTTGTGTCTGCCTGCCTGTCTGTGTATGTATGTAAGTGTGTGAGTGTGTGTGTGTGTATGAGCCAAGTGCCTCCCTCCCCCGTTCTTTCACCGCCACCAGCCCCACCTCCCCCTCTGCCCCCTTGTTCTAAACCCACGTGATCCCCCGCCCCCTCCGAAACCCTAATACCCTTGCAGCTGCCTGGCTGGTGGGGCTGGCCCTGCCCTGCCCTGCCCTGCCCTGCCCTGCCGGGTCAGGGAGGAGCTGCGCAGGCGGGCGGGCGGCGTGGACCCGACCATTGCCTGGAGGTTCATCATTGAGGCATTCACCATGCCGCATCCGTTGTCTGCGAGGGGGAGGCGGCGGTGGAGGTGCCTACCCGAGGCAGGTGAGGTGAAGGTCTTAGCCTCTTAGGGTTTTAAACCCTAATAACCTTCACCTCACCAGCCTCAGGCGCCTCCACCGCCGCCTCCCCCTCCCCAGCAGACAACGGATGCGGCATGCTGAATGCCTCGATGAGGAACCTCCAGGCAATGGTCGGGTCCACGCCGCCCGCCCGCCTGCGCAGCTCCTCCCTGACCCGGCAGGGCAGGGCAGGGCAGGGCAGGGTAGGGCAGACAAGCCCGGCAATGTACCGCACTGTACCGCACTGTACGGCACAGTCCTCGCCCCTCCCCAAAACACAAGAGCTGCACCCCTCCCATAAATACGCACCAGGAGAAATGGATGGGACGGGACGGGACGGGAAGCCACACCAGACCAGCCCAACCATCCAGCCAGCCAGCATGGCAGCTCCGAACGCAGGCCACCAGGCTTCCGCATCAGGCCAGGCTGCGACACACCATCAGGCAGGCACGCAGCGCCCACCTGCGCGCTGGCAGGGTAGTAGGGTGTCGGAGGGGGGCGGGGGGGCGGGGGATCATGTGGGTTTAGAACAAGGGGGCGGAGGGGGAGGTGGGGCTGGTGGCGGTGAAAGAATGGGGGAGGGAGGCACTTGGCTCCCACACATACACACAGCCAGGCAGGCAGGCAGGCAGGGCAGGCAGGCTGGCAGTGCAGGCAGGCAGGGCTGGCAAGCACTGTACTGCACTGTACGGAACAGCCCCCGTCCCTCCCCAAGGCCCCCTGGCATGGCCTGGCCCCAAGGCACCCTGCCCTGCTCTGCCCTGCCTTTCCCTTCCTTTCCTTGCCTTGCCTGTGTGTATGTGTGGGCCAAGTGCCCCCCCTTCCTCCCCTCTCCACCAGCCCCACCTCCCCCTCGATTGGGTGGACCCAGGGGGTCGCCCGTGCCTGTTTGGTTAGTTTGGCGCAAGGAAGTCCTGGGGTCCAACAGCCTACAGCATTATTCCCGCGCCTTGTAGACTGTTAGCTGTGGAAAAGACGGGCCGCACGCACCCGCAGTGTCCTCAGCCGGCACCGCCGAAGCGTGACAAGTCGACGCGTAGCAACAAACGGAAATACCGGTAGTCGTCCTGACGCTGGATCCTGGGCCGGAGGGACGTCGCTGCTCCGGCGGCAATTCTTACATCGGCGGGTGTAACTGCGGGAAGGAAAGTACCGTATTCCCTCAGTGGCACGCTGACGCCAGCGGGCATTTGGCATTTGGGTGCGCACGGCGCACGCCGGACAAAGGGCGTTGGCTGGGCTCACGAATCTTGCGAGCGTGCGACTGTCAGCAGGTGAAGCAAAACGACGGGCGGGTAGGCGCCGCAGCCACCCGCTATTAAAGGCTGGCTGGCCCGCACCCGACAGCGGCTTCCAGTGCGCCTGGTCAGAGCGGAAAGTGCTCCTACAAAGCGAGCAGGGCCTCCAGGTTGACGAGGCTACCGCTGCGCGCCGTGAGCTGCAGGCTGCCTGCAGCAAGCAAACCAAGCACAGACGAGACGTAGGGTACCTGGGGCACACATCAACTCGCGAGGACTTGTTCAAAAGAATTTATGGAACGTCCTAGTGGCTGAGTTTCCTTAGGGGGTTCGGACTGCATGTCTTCGGTGGGAGACGGCTAATGGGGGCGCTGATGGCGGCTGATTCACCCCTGAGCCGGCGGTTCCCTGCCGCCGGGGGCTCCCCTTACTAATGCCGGCCATGGGTCAGCCTCTGGCTGCTCGTGGGTTCTACGCGGTGCACGTTATGCGGCGACTTGGGGCTTCGTCCGCGACAATGTCAGGTGGGGAATGCACCGGCGATCCGATGTGCCCACTGTAGACCAGGCATTCAACTCGTTGAGTGGCAGAACGGCGGGAAGTCCTCAATTCCAGTGAAGTTGTGGTCACTCCTGTTGCGATCAGCGCAGTACATGCAGCAACCGGTTTCAACTCGCATGCCTCTCGTCCACCGCTACGACCTTGGGAGCGGAGGTCCGCGAGCAGGTCATCACTTGCATATGCTTCCCTGAAATACCTGTAGATGTGCTGCAGCAGGCAGAACTCCATGCAAGCCTGGCGTACCCTCAGCACCGCAAACAACTAAGCCGTACCTAGCCGTACAACCGTAGCTTGTGAATCGGCCAATTTAGAGGAGACCAAGTTCGATTAATTACACACACCGTGAATGATATATAAACTATAACCTTTTTGCATTTTTGACTGTCCTGAGCATTAATCTACAGCGATGGCTACCCCCTGCGCGCCCCGCGGACGTCGGCCTGTGCTTCGCCGGCGGCCGCGCCAGCGGCAGTCGCAGCTGCGGCGGCACCGCAGGGAACGACGAGCAAGAAAATGAGGATGCTGTATTTGCGTGGCACCCGACCCATGGGTCACACTTTTGGGGGAGGCGAAGCGGTCACACGAAGATACCGGTACAGTCGACGTGTGAGATGACAGTAGTGCGACGGCCAAATCAGATGTCCCTCCTGGGGCCGTTCCAGCCCCAGATCCGCAGTCCCATTATGCAACCGACTTCCACTTCCCTTTCAAAGTTCCACCAACAGAACGGGACGAGCTTTACAAGCTCCCGTCCCTCAGAAAGACGTCTGGGTTGCAAAACTACGGTGGCCCAGCTCACTCGTTCGGATGCCGCTCCGTCTCTCCTTGTAATTCTAGAAGAGGTACTGGCGGCCCCTGTCTTGGCCCCCAACTGCCGACACCGTCCCAATCCACAGCTTCACAGCTTCCGGAGGGTTCACCCACTGGACCTGGTTCCACGTCAGCCGGCACTTCAACTGGCTTCCTTCCAGCAACAACCCAACGAGCGACTGGCGACAGCAAGACAGGTGAACGGGTGATACCGCATACCGTATACCGCATACAGCATATGGCTACGACATAAGGTACACGCTACACGGTGAGACTGCGCATCGCATCTCGCCACCTCAACGCGGCGCCAAAGAGAGAGACTGCAAGACTGCAGAACAACCGGGCCGCTCAGCGCCGCTCCGCGGATTTGTCACGTGTCGGAGGGCCTCAACGATGCCCCGGTGGAAAGGAAGATTTTGCAGTCCGCATGGACATACATGATTCGTAAGAAGAAAGGACACCGGGGCGAAGCGCACTGATCGCAGGTAGCTGGGCTGCACGGCCCGGCCCGGAGCACGGCGTGGATTGGGAAACGTGGCAAGGGCCCCGTCCTCCCAACCTAGCACGACGGCATCTTCATCTTGCCACTGACCCCAGCCCATATGTTCCATCCATTAAACCTTCCGCCCCTGCTCTGAAACCTAACGACTGCTACCGTACTTGCCCGCCCTTGATCCGCCCGCTTCCCCTCCTCCTCCGTTCCTCCACCGCCTCCATGCCGGTAGAAGTGTCACTGGGAAGCCCACTGAGGGAGCCAAAACAAGAAGCATTATTATGGCAGCAAAGCACAGCCAGGTGCAGCAAAAGAAAGACATGCACACTAAGACGCGTTCTCGCATGTTACGGTATCAACCCTTGTTAATCGGCCATGCGTCGGTAACTCCTTATACAGCGCACGTGACTGCGATCATGCCGCGCGACGAGAGAGCGCGTAGACGGCTCCGACACATAATTAACGAACAGCGCTGGAGCAGCCATTTCCAGCAACCAATTAAGCGTCAACCGCCAACACGTTGTTCCGTCTTTATTTTCAACCGCCAACAACGGGGCGTGCATCGTCCTGAAGCCTCGCCCCGTCTTCAGGAAATAAGTGCCACCTCTATAATGTTGTGGCGTGACGTGATCTTCGATGCAGCAGTACTAGTCTCGCTGTGCAAACGTCGAGTGCGTTGGGGCGGGGCCGGGCCTTAGAACACACCCAGGCGGAGGAGCAGGTGCAGCGAAGGCCCAAGGAGGCCTCCATGGAACGGAGGAGTGCCGCTGCCGTACAGATACGCAAGCCGGGGCGGCCTGAGGTCAGCACGAGGTCGGCATGTGGGAGTTGGTTGGTTGGTTGGTTGGTTGGGTGCAAACACATGCAGCACCGGCGATGAAACCCGCGATGAAGTCCGCTCTCCGCCTGCCGTGCAGGCCAAGCCGCTCGTCCCAAGAACTGCAACAAAATCGCTCCCCGCGCCGCGCAGCAACCCAGCAACCAGGAAGGGAAAGCGCGCCGCAAAATCCCCATCCCCGTCGCTGCTGCGGCTTCCCAGCGCGGCAGCACCGCCGCCGTCGCAAGCGGTACGGCACTTTTCCTTCCAACGCAAAACCTCGAAGGGAAAGAGAGCAGCTCCGAGCACGGCAGGGTGCCGCGACTACACATGAAGCGGAGCTCTAGAGCCTCGCCCGAGTACGGTGCCAGGTCCCCGTGTGCACCGAACATCGTGCACGATACGAATCGAACCCATATTGGATCCGGCAGAAGGTAACCATGAACATGAACGTGAACGAGACGGCGACGGTTACGCCCGGAAGTATGTCGTGTCCCACTATTTACGTGTACACGGACCCCCGACGCCGTAGAGCCCTCCGGCCCCCCTCCCTGCCGGTACCCAATACACCCGAGAGTGGCCACCCACCCACCAGCGCTCCCCTCCCGGTGCGCATCTCCGTCATCACCGCCACCTACCATGTCCGGCCCCTCCCCTTCCCTCCCCTTCCCACGCCGCCACCGCCCAAGCGAGAATCAAAGGGGGCACCGCAACCACCTCACGTCCCCAGTGGACCACTTCCGCCTAATCAACCGCCGCAGGCTTCTACAGCCCTCCCTCCCGGGATAACTCCCGACCCCAACAATCCCAACCGCCAACCACCTGCCAGGCGCCGACATGGCAGCGCCGGCGCTTCCGCAACGCAAAAGTTACTTCGAACACCATTTCTTCTTCTTCTTCTTCTCCTTCTGCAGCTGCAACCGTATCTGCAGCCGCAAACACGCCCTGCACGGCGTCGCCTGACCGATTAGCTGGCTCCGATTCTTCCTTCTTCGTCGCAAACACCCCCCGCAGCGCCATGCCCTGCGTCAACGCAGGCGCCTGATGCCCCGGGGCGGCACCGCCGAGTCCCCAATCACCCCCTCCCGGGGGGAGGCGTCACCTCCTGCTGCTCTTCAACTCAAAACAAAGATCATCACAGGGACCTGCTGGGTCCCGTGGTATCGTATCTGAATTGCCCTCCACACTGCCAGCTGGACAGTTGGTTGATGGTTGGGCAGTTGGTTGGTTGTCTAATCAGGTTCAGCCGGAACGCCGTACCATGACGTACTGCTCTTACCCCGACACGCACATGTAGCAATATGTCGGTCTCGGGCCCCAAGTCCTGCACGGACCGGGGCCAATGGAGTGGGCTGGCGGCCACACAGCAAGCGCAGCCCCCCCCCCACAGGCACGTGCCTCATGCGGGTGCTACGTAAATGATGCCGTACGTGTCCCGCCAACTAGCCTCCCCAGAAACACACCAATGCACCAATGGGTGCCAAGTCGCCAACAGCGGTTGGTGGCAAATCGTAAGGTCCCACGCGTGCTGTGCTGTGCTATGCTGTGCTGCCCTCACCGCCCCGTCGACCCCACCCACCCAGGGCATCGCGCAGCGTTCAACCTGATCCCCGACCCCAAGTGAATGTGACCGTCCCTTCGCTCCCCGGGAGCACCCAAAGCCCTATTTCCGCCGCATAACACTGCCGAGTGAGTGGAGATAAGAAAAAGACAGCGGTCGCCACGTGGCTCCGCCCGCCGCCGCCGCTAAATTAAGAACGAACGAGTACGGCAACACCTCCGTCCACAAAACCTACCGCGACACCCGCGCTCGCAATCCTAATCGTCCTCAGCACATCCTGCCGTCGTGTCGTACTCTTCGTACTTCGAGCTGTACGGTCCGTACCGCACGCCCGTGAGTGTATGCGACACATGCTTACCCGCCCCCCGTGTGGCCCAGGGCGACGGCGAGACAACGGCGGAATGCGGCCGCCGGCGCTGTGGCACCGTCAGCGTTGCGTGATGCGATTTAATGCTACTACGGTATAATGCTCTACTAGAGCGACACACGTTTTTGGAGTGACCGCCCTCGCCACTGATCACCGCGACCAGAGTCTGCTGGCACGCGCGGCGTCCGGCTTAGATGTTAGAACCTCCCCCGGGTTCACTCCATGAACCCCCCACCTCAACTGACCACGGGACCCTCCTCCGCGGGACACCGCAAAAACAACTCGGTTGCGCTGGCAGCCATGCCGATTGCCGTATTCATAAGGATGTAAGGTAAAATGTGCGCAACGGCGCTTGCTTAGTTTGTTTTGTGATTGGCCGCCCGATAAGGCGCGAATGCCGACAAGCACACGCCGCCAACTGAGACGTCGTTGGCGGCGACGGCATCGATGAAGTGGGGGCCCGTTAGGCCAAACTTGAAATGTGGGCGCCGCCGGCCGGCCGACTCATTCCTCGGCTCCGGCTCCGGCCATACCAGACCAAACCAGACCATATAATAAAAACACAAGAGACATGTGGGTGCACATGTACGGCAACATCAGCATCACGTCATCATCACATCGCAACACATCGCAACGCATCACACGGAAGTGAGATGGTACTGAAGTGAGGGGCTCACATCACATCACATGGGGGGCTCACATCGCGGGCTGCGCGGCACCCTCGTACCGGACAGCCGATCCGGCATGCGCGTCGTACCGTACGGCAAAGCCCAGCGGGCTATCGGCGCGCGGCACCTTGCCGCCGCTGTCGCCGCCGCCGCCGCTGAGGAAGGCTCCGTCCACCGAGGCAGATCCTCCGAAACCACGCAGCCGGAATATGCTCATCGCCTGCGGCGCCTGCGGGCTCGGCTGCGACGGCGGACGTGGCTGGTGTGGCTGAGGCGACGGCAGCGACAGCGGGTGCGGCTGAGGCGACAGCTGCGGCGGCGTCTGCGGCTGCGCCGGCGGCGGGGAGAACTGTGGCGGTTGCAGCGGCGGCGGAGGCTGCGGGACGCGGCTGTACGGAGCGCCGCCAGGCGGCACCAGCCTTGGCCCGCCCGTCGGTGACGTACTGGATGAGGCCGGAGACGACGGCGCCGCCGCCGCCGCATAGTCGGGGCCGCCCGCAGCGGCCTGAAGTACGGCATTCACAGACACCGCCGCCGCCGCCGCCGGCTCGTCCATCAAGCAGCTGCCGCCGACGTTGCGCTCTCTCCCTTGAGCAGGAGGAGCACTGCCGTCCTCCGCCACAGCCGCCGCCGCCGCCGTCACCGGGGGTGCCCCGTTACCGTTCACCACCTGATCCAGGAGCCGCTTCGAGGACACCGACAGACTGGCACGAAGGGCTGCCACGCCGCTGCCGACAGCGGACACACTGACGCCGACGCGGCCGCGGCCCGCTAGCAGCGCGGCGGCGGCGGCGGCGTCGCCGGGTGACGTAGGGCCCACGGAGACGGGGTTGCCCGTCGGCGATATGGCACCCATAGCCGTCGGCACCGCCGCCGCCGCCGCCGCTGGCGGCGCCCACGCTATGCCCCCGTGCGGCTGCTGCAATCGCAGGTGATGCTGCCCGCCGATGCCCCAGCCCATCGCGCCCTGCGGTGACGGCGGCCGCTCTGGGCGGCCGGGGCCTGCGGCGACGGCGGCGGTGGCGGCGGCCGCCAGCGCCGCCACAGGCGCGGCGGAGCCCGCGAGCGAAACGGAGGTGGAGGCGGGCGAGAAGAGGGCGCTGGCGTTGATGTTGACGGCGGGTGCAGCGGCGGCGGTGCTGCCGCCGGGGTGCTGCCGCGAGGCGGAGAAGGGCCGGGGGATCTCCAGGCTGCCTGCGCGCCGGCCCGTCGCCGAGAGCTGGTCGGGAGCGGACGGGCCCATCAGTGTGTGCCGGCCCTCGATTGATACCCGGGAAGGGCCGGGCTGCTGCTGCGGCTGCTGCAGTTGCTGAGTCAGCGGCTGTTGTGGCTGTTGCGGGGGCGGATCGCGGCTGCCGAAGGCTTCGATGGATGTACGGCGGACGGTTGTGGTTGCGGAGCGAAGCCGCTGGGCGCTGGTGGGCAGCAGGGCGGTTCCGGAGCGCTGCTGGAAGCTGGTGGCGCGGCGGGGCCCGGCCATGGCCGACATGAACTCGTGCGGGTTGGCGGTGTCCTGCAGCGCGACACCAGCGCCGCCGCCAGCAAAGTGTACGGAAGGTCCGCGTCTGGCGGTGGCGCTTGGCGGCCCGCCGTCGCCGGCTCGAGGGCTGGTCCCCGAGTCGGCGTCGGCGCCGACGCCGACGAGCCCGTGCCCACCGCTGCCGCCGCCGCTGTTACCGCCGCCGCCGCCGGGCACTGCGACGGTGTCACCGAACTGCACAATGGACGCCCTTCTGGCGGTAGCAGGGCGCTCCGCCACACCGCCGCCGCCGCCGCCACCGCCGCCCGTCACAGTGAAGTCGATGGACGTGCGGACTCCCCTGCCTGCGGCGGCAGCGGCGCCGCCTGCAGCGTCCATGGCCAGCGGTACGTCAATGGACGCCCGGCGACCGGTTCCGGGCCGCTCGGCCGGCGGCTCGGCGCCGCCGACCCGCGCGAGCCAGCCCTGCGCGGACGAGTCCATCGCGTCGCCACCAAAGTACAGTACGGATGTACGGCGACCGGTGGCGGGCCGCCCGCTGTCTGCGTCGCCTCGCGCGGCGCGCGGCACACGCGGCACTTCGGCGGGGTTGGTTGCGTAGTACACCTGGGATGTGCGGCGCGGCGGCGGTGAGGCGGAGACTGATGTGGCGGGCCGCTCCGCGAACGTTGTGGTGCGTTGGACGGTGCGAGCGGAGACGGAGGACTGGGACTCGCTTGCGGTGCGACCGACGGCTGCTGCAGTGGAGCCGGACTCCGAAACCTTACTTCGTGCGGCGACGCTGACGCTGCGGGTGAAGAGCGAGCGAAGTTTTGCACGTAGCTTGGATGGAACCGACTCGCGCTGCGGCACAGTCTCGGCGGCGGCATGTGGTGGTGCCTCGGCCGGGTGGTCCAGCGCAGCGGATGGCTCGTCATGGTGGTCGCCATTGCCGGCGGGCGAGTAGAGAAGCCCAGTGGGCGGTGCTGGGGGCGGCTCCCTTACAAAGTTGCTCTCAAGTTGCTCCAGAAAGCGCCTGCTGCGCTCATACTCTGCGGGCAAGACGATGAGACCGCAGTGTGAGACCGCATGTTCCGACATATGGGAAGTCAAAACCTCCGTAACAGAGCCAGGCAGCTTAGTCAGAGTGCGCCATGATATTTGGTCAAAGGCGAAAAGGCTAAGCAAGGTTACGTGCTGCACACAGCTGCGCACACAGAGCGCGCCCACAACCGTTGGTTGAACGGGCAGCCCTAGCAGCCACGTCGCACATAACAATCAGGACAAATCTACCCCAACTGTACTGTCTGTGGTCTTACCTGCTGCAAGGTCCGCAAGCAGGCGCTGCGGGTCCTGCTCCGTCGCAGCTTCCATAAATCAAGTGATATACGAAACGTCAAGCCGAAGTTATCAAGGTAATAGTTACTATGGCTTAGTTTACAGCGTCCGTGTGGCTCATGCTGGCGTCAGCCTGTCTAAGTAGCCCACCTTCCTGACTGACAAACTGTTCCCCTTCAGTGTGATTCTGTGTCAATGTGTGTTCGTGTGTTACGTAAATAACGCTCAAGTGCCTGCAATTGGTGCGCCACGTACAGCAGAAACGTTTTCGAGGCATGTACGGCAGCGCTGTCATGATGATACGCTACGCGACATTGGCAAACGAGCGCAGCAATGTGGCCGCATACCTATCGGGCATTGTATATGACTTACACAGTCATACACACGGCGCTTTTGACTGTTTTGACTGTCTTCGTTGTCCGACAGCCGCAGCTCGACGAAAAGCGAAATCGTAGAGCCTAAAACCAGATTGGAGCTGAAGCATAGACATACTTCGTCAGTTGCGTTTATTGTGCTTGCTAGAACACGCTCGAGGATATGCTGGCTAACCAGCTCCAGTCAGCGCGGTCGGGGCGAGCATCCTTCATCCTGCCCGTTGCCGCGCTGCGGACTGCATGGCACGCGTGGATGGGCCACGCAATTTGACGCAATGCATTTGTAGCCGTCATCCGTGAAGACGTGGAGAAATTGGCTTTATGTTATCAGCGTGCAGTAATGTGGCGTCAGAAGCACGCAACCGTAACGCCGCCTTCGACCAACTGCTTACAGCTGCCGAGCCGCATACGGCTATTGCCTTCCCGAAGCACCGGCGCATCGAGTATGTCGCACTTCTCCTATTAGTGCGCAGTGAGTAAGCTTTGTGACAACTGATCGCATCCAAAACTGCACCGGCAGCCACCTTCCCTGCCCCGTAGCACCAGAGGACGGCCCCCGCAATGCCGCGTTACGGTTACAAAACCGTAAGTACCCGAACAATCGGACAACCTGGCCGGACACATACTGTTTCCGAAGTCCTAGAACACCATACCCCGGCGCGGTAATCATCGCGTCAATCATCGCGTCAATCATCGTGCCGCGTCGTTTCCTGCCAAGCATGTGTGACACACGCACTGGCCCAGGCCCACACTCCGCAAGCAGTCCGCAATCTGCACGCCGCTGTGCCCAGCCCCAGTACCCCCCCCTGGAGCACCAGCTGCACCTGCTGTACCAAGGGGAGCACCAGGGCCGCTGCCAACAGGTCCAGCCCCGTCCCCTCTTGCCGCTTGTGCTCGCAGTCCTGCTGGCCCCCCATCCCCCAACCCGGTTGCCTGGCGATGCCCTTTCTCCGCCCCCCAGCACCTCCCAGCATGCCAGCAGGCGCCTTCTCTCGCCAGTCATGTCCTCTCGTGCACAGCCGAGCCATGCCATAATCAAATTCCACAACCGAATTCAACTAAAAACCGACAATACAACGCCTAAACACGCCAACTCTCTCATCATTATCCAGCTCCTCTGTAATTAATTAATTCTCATCATCCGCCGCTAGAGCGACAGACGGACAGACAGACAGACAGACAGACAGACAGACAGACAGACGGACAGACAGACGGACAGACAGACAGACACGCAAACGCTGCACAGGGGGAAGGGAGGGAGTGCCTGACCTCCACGCATCCCCAGCCGCCCGGAAGACACAACACGGCAGGCACTTGCCGTACTGATCAGCGGCGGCGGCCGCCGCTGCTGCCGCCGCCGCCCGCCTTCCATCGATCCGCCCGCTGGCGCTGCTCCTCGCGACCCGCCAGCAACTCGTCGAACTCGCGGAGCTGCCTGCGTGTTGTACGACACGTACAACACAGTTGATGAAGGCCTCCGTACACCCGCCCCCACATGATTCCCCTCAACCTTTGACTTCGGGGGCCACGGCGACCTATGCCTACCCGAGAGAAACCCTACGCACGCGCCCCGAAACCCTGACCTCCCCCCGATCTGAATCCCCCGAGTCCCCCTTTCTCTCCCTCTCTCTCCCTCCAGTAGGACACGGCGTCACGGCAAACCCACACCCCTGTCTACCTCTCCTCTCCAAATCCCAAAGCCCACCTGTCCACCTCCGGATCTCCCTCCGGCTCCACCTCCATCGAATCCGCCCCGACGTCGATCGTCTTGCCGCCTCGCTCACCACCCGCCTTGCCTGCGCGCGAGCCGGAGCCCGAGTACGACGCTGTCGGGGGCAGTTGGGACCCAAGGCGGGGCAAAACACACGACAGCAGCGGCACGCGCCGTTTGGTAATCGCTCTCTCCCCGCGGCGAAAGCGCTACTCGGTGGGACGTCTGGGGGCGGCGAGGTGGTGCTGGTGGCTGCTGGTGGTGGCGGTGGTGTGGTGGCAGCTGGCAAGTGGGCAATGCAAGCGATAGATTGCACGTTTTGCTCGCGCTCCAGCGCCGCAGCGAGCCAGCGAGCCAGCGAGCACATCCCACTCGATGTGCAGCCTCTACGGAGTGCCCACCGGCGCTGCCGCTGTTGATCCCGCCGGGTGCAGCCGAGTGCTGACGAGTGGGTGGCGAGCGGGTGGCGCTCCCCAAAGTGGCCATGTCCCCCCTCCCCCGGGCAACCACTCGGACGGCCACGGCCACTAACGCACCTTTGGCCTTGTCCGCTGCCGGCCTCAGGAACAGCGACACGGCCATGGCGCCCAGTCCCACCCCGCCAGCAACCACAGCCTGCAGCCACGGGGAGACGGGGAAGACGGGGGAGACGGGGAATGCAGAGTGGATGATGGAATGCACCCTCCGTTGCGGACGAAGCGCCCCATACCCTTGGACGCCCTCCCGTCCTCTGAACAAGAGCTCCTCCCAAGTGACCAAATATCAAAGGGACCTGACACCGGCAGCGACTGGGACTGGGGCCCTCACCGACCTGCGGGTCAGGGCCGCAGCCTCAGCTAGCGCCCGAGATGTGTCTGCCTAAGGTCCCCCGTTCGAACCCCGGCCGGCCCACCATCGTGATCAGCTTGGGCAGCAGCAGCGCCGTCCCCAGCGTGGCGAAGGCGGAGAAGGTGGCCCCGCCGATGAACAGCGCGCCCATGCCAATGAAGATGAAGAGCGGCAGGAAGAGCGATGTGAAGAACGCACCCGCAGACAGCGCCGCGCCGAGCGCCACGGCGGTGAAGGCGAAGCCAATGATCAGCGGGCCTGCGGGAGGGCGGGAGGGCGGTCCGTCCGTCCATGGCGCGGGAAGGCGGCATCGGGTGGGCGGGGGGGGGGGCGCGGGCGAAAGCGGGTGTGAATCCATGTGCACATGCATGACTGCACGTGCACGTGCACATGCATGCATGTGTACGTGGAGGCGCTCCCGCAGGAACGAACACAACCCACCGATGAACGCAGCCGCCAGCACCACGCCTCCCAAGACGGGCACCAGCACCTTCCACGCTTCCTCCTGCCGTACCTGGGGGTCGCACGGCAAGCACGGCAGTACGACATCAAGCGTGCAGCGGGGGGTGCGGCTAGCTAGGGAGCTTGCTGTCTACCGAGTGCACAACATCACACCACCCGCAGCAGCAGCATCACCCGCAGCAGCCCATCGCGCTTCTTTGCGCCGCCTTCATGGCTTCCCTCCCTGTCACCGGACGTCCCCGGAAGCGCCTCTGGACGAGCACGAGCACGGGCGCCCTGATCCCCTGCCTGGTGAGCCCGCTGGCCCCCGGTCTGGGGGCGGTGAGGGACTGCGACGGATCCACCAGGTGTGTGTGTGTGTGTGTGTGTGCGTCGGTTGGGGGACGTGGCGGGTTGGATGTTGGTTGTTTGGTTGCGGAGAGCCGGCTGCGTGGGAGGCCGCGACATTGGGAGGCGGCCGGAGGCGGAAGGTCGTTAAGAGCCCCTCCCACCCCTCGCCAAGCCCCTGGGGGGACGGGCACGCGCTCGGGCCAGGGCCCCGGGTGGCGGAGCGGTTATGTGCCGTGTTGTGATGCGAACATGCGGTGTATGGCTATGGCCCCTCCACCTATATGGCTCTCACTGCACTGGGGCCCCATCCAGGAGCGGGGGGGGGGGATATCCACGTATAGGCCGGAGCCCGTGGGGGAGCGGGGGGGGGGGGCCACGTCCGTTGTGGCCGCTTCCTCCCGCAGGTCCGCACCTCGGCCTCATAGTCGTTGTATTGGACGCGGTACTTGCCACGGCGGTTGGAAAACTTGAAGCCGCCACTGTCCCTGGCCCCGCCGCGGCCCTTCCTCGGCTGCCGGTCGTCATCATCCCAGTCCGGCTCGTCGTTACGGCGCCTCGCAAGAAAGCGCACGTAACCACGGCGCGGCGTTGGGTGATGGCGGTGCCCCGGGACACGGACACGGAGCCAGGGGCACGGCGCTGCCGAGGTGCTCGCGTGCAGGCCGCTGATCGCGACAGCCATGAGTACAGGGAAAGAGGGAGTTATACATAGATGGATTACTGAAGGACTTGGCGCTTGCTGTGTTGAATTGGCGTGCGCGGGATGGTTCGAGGGTGTGTGGCTGGGACGGAGAGATGTGAGCCGAGGAAATGTTTGCGCCACTACGCGACTCATGTAGGCATTGTGGCTTTGTGCGAGGACGATTTCAGCAGGAAACTCACGCTGAGATACGGCTGGGCAGCCCCTGCTCCCGTGCACCAATTGAAAAGCTAAACTTCGATGATCCTGCTGCAGCCATATTGAATGGATATGCAGAATACAGACGCTGAGTGTAGGCAGGTAGGACGAAACGTGCGCATATAAGAATGGGCAAGAATCTGGGTGGGGAACGGTGTAATAGACTAAAGATTGCTATATGCCTTTGTATCTTGATGACAAAGACTAATGCATGCGCACATGGAATTACGCAAGCTGTCGACTCAACCTCTGAACCTGGGTCTCAACCGTGCTGGTGGTCAGAGCGCAGACAACCGACGCCGATGAACAATCGACAGCGTCGCCTATGACAACAAAATATTTTCTGCAAGTCCCATAAGCTCCCACACCTTGAGGATACAATTTGTGGTTCAGTGACGCGACGGCTTTGAGCGTGCCAAGCCAATGGGAGGCAACAGTTGCAGTGATGCCGAAGCGCCCGACATCGACGGAGCTCTAATCTATCTTGTTAATGAGCAGAATAAAACAACGATAGCGTCTTCTCAATTTTGTTACGCGTCCCTTTCAAGCGGCGCATTCCACGCAAGTGCTGGCGATTCCTGCTCATCGATTCCGCATCTTGTACGTTGATTGAAATTCTTCCGGCATTTCCTCTAATTCCTATGAGGTAGATTGAGCTTTAGGCGTGGCGCGGCGCGCCACACGGCACCACCACCCTGCCTGAAGGTCGCCCTTCAACGGGCGGGCATCCAGTGCTGATGAGCATCACACAGACGACACAGGACGACAGCTTCCATAGCTTCCCACCATGGGTACGTCACCTCGGAGCGCTTGAAATCTAGCCGAAGCCCTTCCGTTTCCAACCGTGCGTAACGACACTTTCCGAAGCCGTACCCGGCCAGCTGGTGGAAGTCGTCTAGCGGTACTTTAAGCCCTCAGTTACACATGTGTGCATATACTTTTTGTCACTGACAGCTTTTTACATTATCCCAAAGACCCAATTCTCAAACTCCCGGAGCTTCCGAACAACGCAAGGATACACAATGGCTTGCCCTATTGTTCGAACCATGCGTATCGCATCAGGACCTAAGACGCAACGATCAGCCGGACGCCAGCGCCGACTGCGGGTGGCATGCTTGAAATCTCCGGTGCCAACCGCGCCGCGGCCGCAATCAGTGCGCACGGTCACACAGTCGCTGGCGAGCGGCCTTCAAATGCATGTGCCCACTGGCCCAGGCTTTACATCATGGATGTCAATGCTGGAATTATTTTTCAGTGCAAGGAAGTCAGCTGATCCATCCTGGTGGGTCGTCGAGTAAATTCCTCGGCGGAGTCGGCACAGCAGCGTGCAGTGCGCTGTGTGCCTCCAAATACCGCACTTGCATATAATTTATACCACCTGTGCACAATCCTGGTGTCACTGGGTCATGGGTTGGAAGAACGATAACGCGGACCTCGATGGTCGCCCTCGCCGCTTTAGAGGGTTGACATCCCAGTCTGCCACGTTGCTGTGCAGGTCATTCGCTGAAATTTCTGACTTCAACTTTGAGGAGGAAAGCGACGAAGACAATGCTGCAGCGCACATGTGAGCAGTATCACATTACCTGTTCGCCGTCTGCTGCCGCAAGCTGTTCTAAGCTATAGGATCTGCTTCTACATACGTAAAGCATTTATGCGACACCTATTACCAAGTACGCTTGTCGCGTTTTCATGTGTGTGAAGAAGCGAAGCGACAGCATGACTGAAGGCTCCGTCCGCGCCTTCCCCTCATTAGATGTATGACGAGTCCCGGCATCCCGTGCCCGCCTTCCCATTCCTGCCTCGCTAGGTACACCAGCCACCTGGCGGACCGACTCGCAATGCAGCCGCTGCGTGATGAGGACGCATGAAACCGGACCGCCGGGCGAGCGGGAACCGCTCCTTCGGCTGCTGTAGAGCAGCCGCGCATTTATGGAGAAGAAACATCTGAACTACCCCGCAATAAGTCGGCAGGCCGGCGGGAGCAGGGGTTATGGCTTACGAAAGGTCGGAGCAGAAGAGTGCAAGGCAGGCGGTTTGGCTGACTGATTCGTGTGGTTTCGGGGCGTCGCCGGCATGCTCCCGCCGCGACCCGTCGCTGGGCCAATGACACGTACCGGTATCGATAAAGAGTTTACAACTGCATTCAGCACGCATGGAGTCGTTTGAGTACGGCAGCCCCATGCACACTGGGCTGGCTCTTTTGTGCCCTTTCGGGCACGGCGGGTAAAGCACCGGATACCCCCTTTCGACTTCAGGACAGTGGCTTGGTAGGGAGATACAGACTCGCAACGGTTGGCTGGCAGGTCTTTGTTTTGAGACAGTAAAGGGGCGGGACCACCAAGGGTTTCGGACAGCGGCGGGTTTCGGAAGTCGTCGATTGCCATTTCGGCGCCCTCCGGGACCGCCTTGCAAGCAGGGATTGCTGCTTAGGCGTTAGACGCTGCGCAATGGAAGTGATGCTTTGCGGTGGCCGGCGTTGATAGAGCGCGCTGATGGTCGATTTCCCCCCAGCAGACACGTGCCCGCCAGCCGGCGAACGCGGATAAATGCGCCTTGCAGTCGAGACATGGATTGTGAATGTGAACACAGGGCAAGCAGGCTGGCATTTGGTGACGTTTTGCGGTGAACACCCCCGACCTGACCTGACGGCGGTCCACATTTCGCCCTGGGATGTGAGCACATGACGCCCTCGCTTTGCAGCACGTACGGGGGTTAATAAGCCGGCACATCAATCAAGACCGCGCAGGGCACGCAGTGGTTTTGGGTATTGCTCTTTTGACGTTTGGACTCTTTTCCTCTTTGGCTGGCTTGTTTTCTTCTTCCCGCAACTGGCTTGTTTTTGCGTGTGCTTTGCTCCGGAGATTGCTTTGCTGCGGGCGGATGCCCGCCGCGCTGCTGGTGCTGGTCCGCTGGGTTCCTCCAATTGGGCGAAACGGCGGCCAGTGAAATGAGAAAATTATTTGTGTTTCGGTTGTGCGATTGACCACTTCCGTAGTCGAATGTGATTTCGTCTGTGTGTACGTGCCGAAGTAGACGAGGAGTAAATAGGGACTTTTGGCGTCGTACGTAGCTCGGGACTTCGGATCTCACGCCGCATATGGCGGCGGCTGCGATTGTTTTCACCTTCATAATTGTGATGCGGGAAACTAGTTGTCGCACGCACGACGTTGGGAACCTCGATCGGTCTCCAGCAGGTGTAACGGACGGGACATGACGGGGCCTACAGCTGTTCCGTGGTGGTGGGCTCAAGGTTGGGCGGCGGTGGGGCGGACGTTTGCCGTACACGTTACGCCTTTGAGGTACCATTTGGTGTGTACCGGAGCGCCTTTTGACCGCTGTGATGGAGGTTGTGCTCGTCCTGTCCTGTGCTGTCCTGTGCAGCCGCGATGGCATTGGCGTGCGGAGTTACACTTTTTAGTTTGCAAGATGGGCGCACACTTGCCCGCAGGCACGAGGTGGCGCCCGTCAGCCAACACCTCATCTCTAAGAAAGGAAACCCGGACACACGTCATGTACAGTCGGTGAAGGTTACCACGTCCTCGTAAGCAGCTGACGCGACCGCTGTTCGTTTGCTTGAAATATTTAGATTGGAGCCGTGCCGTGTTCAGGAGATCTCAACTATGCATACCTAGTAGGCTGACAGCTCACCGCCAAACGGCGATTTACGAGCTAGCGTCTGTACGGCGCAGAGGTGTGTGTCGTGGATCCGTTTGGGGCCTCTGCAGTTGGCTTCATCGTCGTTTGGCTTGCCACGGCCTGTGCACCACGGCCTGTGCCTTGCCAAGCAGGTTGCAAGGGGTTTCCGGGCACGCCACCGGTCGTGTCGACCCCGTGCTGTGTCGGGGAGCGTGGGAGCCAGGGCGCAACATTCGGTCACGCTCCTCACACCTCAGGTCCATTCCCCGCTGGACATCACCGCTCCTCGCGCCACAGTAGCATGCGCTGTTGCGCTCGCTCCACAACAGAGCACGATAACGCAACGCGGGAAAAGGCTCGGACACACTCTATGCTCAAGCAAAACGCATATCCATTGAAACAATGAAATGGCTGCAACCTGA
The DNA here is from genome assembly GCA_030267565.1 of Pleodorina starrii. Classification (NCBI taxonomy): domain Eukaryota; kingdom Viridiplantae; phylum Chlorophyta; class Chlorophyceae; order Chlamydomonadales; family Volvocaceae; genus Pleodorina; species Pleodorina starrii. The sequence continues at coordinate 940,545 of BRXU01000034.1, forward strand.
AACAACTCCGTATGGGGCCAAGTATGAGGTCAAGCCAGGCCAGGCTGGGCCAACCAACGCAGCTGATCAATCCAGATCCCACCTCAAGCACAAGCTGCCGCCACGCAATTACGCATGCTGGTACGCGTATCTCCTCGGGTAACGTCAAAAAGTCCACTCTGTCAGTCAGTCTGTCGGTCGGTCAGGTAACCAGCAGCGGCACAATGCAGAGCTCGCGCAGTACGTAGCCGACGCACGCAAACCCAAGACAAGCGCTTGCCCGCCTGCCTGCGAAACGGCCGGTCCGAACGCACTCCGTTCTACCTCTCCTCACGCAAAGCCTCCGACACTCTCGGCCGTCGCCGCAGCCCTCAGTCGCCAACCTCCGCCGCTCGGGGCCCAAATGCCTGTGACCGCAGCGCGCAGAGCGCGGAGCTGCACCCACACTAGGTCCCCTCATAGACCAGGCAGACGGACGGACCGATCCCCCCGGGCGTAGCGGCCGCTTCGAGCGCATCGCAACGACCTCGCCGCACCTCCCCGCGCTTGCACCTGCAGAGCGCCCCTCCCTCCCACAAACAGACGCCGTGTCCCGCAGTCTCCCTCCCTCTGCCAACCAGGACACTGCAAACTTCCCAACCACGACAGCAGCGAACAAGAATCATCAAGATCTGCTGCCCCTGCCATCACAGCACCAAAGCAACAAGCGCACCCGGGTCAACGACCTTTTTGCGTCTTGGGGCTTTCGCAGTGTTCTCATCTGTACAACACTGATGTACGGCATATTTCTACTGCAGGAGAAAATGGTTGTAACACGACTAATCATCAAGGCTTGGCTAGGATCTGGTATCGCTCGCCTGCCGTATACGGGTCGGTACCACAGCACACGACGCGACTGGCGCAACTCACCCTCAAACCCGCAAAAGCGCAGAAGCGCCGCATCATCACGCGAGTCCAGACTCGGGCCTTCCTCCTCTGTGGTACGGTATTAGAAATACATCGCCGGCTGGGTTAGCGGCGCATCGAAACGGGAACACAGCGGCCCAAACACACTTGTTGGTTGCGCGGCAACCCAAAACCTTTCTCCAATGTCTACTTGTACACGAACAGACACGATTTTTTTTGGCGGACGGGATTGCGCGAGAAAACCGTCACTAGAGAAATGTAAAATCGTACATGATGCATGCGGAACGGGTGCAGCCGTCCAACCAGCCGCCGTGCATCAACGGCATCAACGCTTGCTCCCCCTTTCCGCATAAAGACTGAGACGAATGTAGGGACCACCAAGGGTACAACCGACGCAGCACACCGCACAAATTGCGCCGCGCTCGTTGGGGTGGCTCAACAGCTCTCCAAGTAAGACCTGAGACCAACACGCGTTGTGGCCCTCAGGAAGCTCCGAAACTCACAAGCGCGAAGTAAAAAATGCAGCTAGCCTGGCAGGGCCTAGCCAGCTCCCGCGGCTTCACTCCACTTCCACGAATGCTCCAGTCCAGCTCGTGTGCGCGAAACATCTTTTCGTGCCGACGAGGCCTTCAGCAACGTATCGACCGTCGTACGCCGACCATTGTATTAGGTTGTCGTACGCCGACCGTCGTACTATTATGCATCACGTCCTCAGACACGCGCACATGATGCATACGGCCTCCTTTCCTGGCAAGCCCGGGTTTGCCCCCCGGCCCCCCAGCAAAGCCCGAGCAAAACAGTCCAAAAACGATGCGCGAAAATCCTTGGCGAAAATTTTTGGAATTTTTCATGTACACTCAAATTGGCACGTACGTGCCCACCATTGGCGCCCCTCTCCCCCTGCCCTCCCCGAGCTGCCGTGCTACATCGCAGACACCGCCAAACGCAGGGAGCCACCCAAACAAAGCTTCCAAGGTGCTGCTGGCCTACCGGGTACCCGGCAGGAAGCTGTCCTGTCCTGTCCTGGCAGCTGACAGCCCCTCCCAAGCGGGAAGCGGCCGCCCCATTTCGCTCACCCCCGGTAGGCTCTCCACGTTTGGCCGCCCCCACCACCGCTCTGTACGTGCGATTAGTACTCCCTTCCTTCCATGCCCTGCATGGCGCGACCCTATCGGCCCCCGTCTCAAACTTCCCTCCGCACTCCCCGGATACGGATACAGATACAGATACACAGCGCCCAGCCCTCATTACTCCGTCCTTACCGCATACACACAAACCCTCCACAAACCCTCCGCACACGCGGCCGCAACTGCGACTGCCACTGGGCTGGTGCCCCAACCCCTCGGCCGCGTCCGCGTGTCCCACCGCCTCCCTCCCTCCGGCTAGCCTGCCCTCCGCCCTCCGCTCTCCCTGTCTACAAAAACGACAACAAAAAAGAGCCGTTGAGCCGCTGCCGCCCCATTGCCTGGTTTCGTGCCTGCCACGTAAGGCTGATTGCGCGCCCGCGCCCTACACCGCACGACTGGCAGCCACGGCCACTGGCCACATCATGGCCGCTGCGGTCGCGGGGTGCGCTGCTGGCTGCTGGGCCCCGAGATGGTGGCCATGCCCGACCCCGCCCCGCCCCCGCTACCGCCGGCGCCACTGCCCACGTAGCGGAAGGTGGGGGCCATCGGCGGAGGCGGCCTCGGCCCGCGGGCGCGCTGGAAGGCAGCCGGGTGCTGCGGCTGCGGCTGCCCGTGCCGCCAGCGGTCACTGGAGCCGCCACCGCTGCCACCACCGGCGCGGCCGCTGCGACGTGAGGATGAGGGAGACGGCTCCCCGGCCGCCGCCTGCGATGACGCGGCGGGCGACGGCGACGCCTCAGCCCAGGGGCCGCCGACTCCCTTGGGGCCGTGTGGTCCGGCAGCCCATGCCGCCGCCAGGGGATCCACCGCCTGTGCAAATCCCTGGGCTTCACCTGCCAGCACCGGGGCCTGCGGCACCTGCGGCTGCGGCTGATCGACTGGCTGCTGCCTGCCGCGCCGCTGCCGGTGCCGCTGCACCGGCGGCGGCAGCTGGGGTTGCGGCAAGGGCGGCGGCGGTGGCGGTGGCTGTTGAGTCCGCTGGTTCTGGTTCTGGTGGTGGTGCTGCTGGCGTGCTGCGGCCCTGCTCGCCTTGGCAACGCTGCGGGCGGCCCGGGAGGCGGCTGCCCGCTCCGCCGCGGCGGCTGCTCCCGTGAAGTCCCACAGCCTCACGGTGCCGCTCTCGGTGCCTGCCGCCAGCCACTGGTCCGCCAGGTCGAGACACAGCGCCGGCTGACCCGCGGGACAGTGCAGCGCGCGGCAGTTGGCGTTGAGCGCGCGCTGGGGACTGCCTCCGCCCGCTAGCGCCTGCTCGCTGTCCTGTGGGGGCACCCACATAGGGACACATGGGGCGAGGCGGGGAACAAACACGGAGCAGTCTCAACAGCACAACCAGCAAGTGGACAAGGGACCATACCTCGCCACGACACGACACGGCACGCGCCCTGACCCCAGTCGGTCCTCGTATCCTCCACCACCACCACCACCACCACCACCACCACCATCCCATCCCCAGACCCGTGTCATTATTTCAACGCCCCGCTCCGCCCCCCGCCCCGTCCCCCGTCCCGTCCCCCGCCCCGTCCCGCCCTGGCACCTGCAGCATGATGCAACCGTCCGCGGATGCGGAGGCCAGCCAGGGGTCCTCGAAGGCCAGACCCGTCACCGCCGCGTTGTGGTGCCACAGAACACGGGAGCCCTGAGGGGGCAGGGGCAGGGGGGCGGCGGGCGGGGGGGGGAGTGGAGTGGAATGCGCCATGGCGGGGGGCTGCGACGAGGGCAGGGCCGGGAGTCCAGAGGTTGTTAAGGTAATACTTTTCAGGAGTGAATGCGAGGCAAGGACGCAAATTGGAGGAGAGGGTGCAGCAGTGATTTGGTCCCGGCTTGGTCCCACGCGGGAGTGGTGAGCTGTGGTGCCACAGCGCGACAGATGACCCGCTCCGGAACCCTCGAGGCGCCACGCGTCAGGGGAGAGGCCACATCCACATCCACATCCACATCTGCGCCGCCGCCTACACCTTCCGCCCGAGTCACGCCACAGCCCCCTCCCTCCCTCCCTCCCTCCCTGCCGCACCTGCTTCATGCGCAGATCGTGAGCCAGCAGCAGTCCGTCCCCACTGGCGGTGAACAGCAGCCGACCCGAGCGACAGCCCTCCAGACAAGCCACCGCGCCGCCGTCGTGCAGGCCCTGATACCGCCGAACCGCCCGCCCGGTCGCCGCGTCCGTAACAACCACCTCGCTGCCAGCCGCGACAAGCAGATTGCTGCCGCGTACAGCACAGCAGTACACCCAGTCGCTGTACTGCAGGACCCCGGCGCACGACCAGCCGCCGTCCTCCGCCTCCGGCGCCTCGTCCGCGCGCCGGCGGCGGCTGCCGCTGCCGCCGCCGCCACTGGCGGCAACGGCGGAAAGGCTGCTCCGCTCGTCGCCGCTGCTACCCGCGGCGGCGGCGGCGGTGCCGCCGCCGCTGGCATCCGAAAGTACGCCGCCGACGTCATCGTCGCCGCCGCTTCCGCCGCCGCCATCGCTGTCGCAGCCCTGCCGCCACACGCGCACCGTGCAATCCCACGAGCCGGAGAACAGCGTGCCGCCGTACGCCTCACTGCCGCCACCGCACACCTCCGTCGCCGCCAACGACTCGCCCAGCGCCAGGCACGAGACGGGGCCGCTGTGGCCGCGCAGGATGTACGGCTTGGACGAGATGTGGAACAGCGGCATGGCGGCGGCGGCGCCGCCGGCGGCAGCCAACGCCCCCTCTGGCGGCGGCCGCGGCTGCCAGACCCTCACCAGGCTGTCGGAGCTGCCGGAAGCTAGCAGGCCGGGGTCCAGAGCGAGACAACGCACGATGCCGCCGTGGGCCCGGCTGTGACCCAGCGGCAGGCCGGAACGGAGGTCCCACAACCGGACGGTGCGGTCCAGGGAGGCTACGCAGCGGCAACAGCAGCAGCAGCAGCAGCGCAGAAAGGGAGGGAGGGGCAGGTGTCGGTCCGTCGGTCGCTGCATTGCAAATCTGAACACAAAACTGGTATGGCTGGCGTGAGCGAGGGAGGGCAACGCGAGGGAGCAACGGCACGAGCGCACTTCAGATACATACATGCGGTACATCCACTCGTCCGCCCTCTCGTCTGTACCCACCTGTGGCCATGAGGTCGCACGTCGGCAGCAGTCGAACAGCCCGGACAGCCATCCTGCAGAGGGAGGGGGTCAGGGAGGGGGTCGAGTGGGGGTCAGGGGGTCAGGGGGGTCAGGGAAGGCGTCAGCAGTCTTGACAGCTGAGGGCTGTGTCCTAAAAGGCAAGTCGTGGTGAAGGGGGCGCATCGGATGGGGGCCCTGTCCAGACCGCATCAAGTGCGCGGATTCACACGAACGGGGGGGGGGCGGCATGGGGGGGTTTAACTGCTGGGCGCTACTGGAGCCTCTGGAAGGGGTCGCTTCGGCGCCATTGGTGCACATTCAGCCTCAGCATTCAGCCTCGACTACGGTGGGCGGCCTGGCTTAGACCCACACCGCCGCTGCAGCAGCCCAATCCCGATCCTCCCAGTTCAGCAATCTGAGGACGTATTCGCGAGGCACCACCGTTTACGTGCCCAAAAGATCTCCTCGTAACTCATTTGGGTTTCGCCACTTGACCGGCCAGTTTCCCGACCCCCCCCCAAAACACCACCAGACCCTCACGCCTCTCTCGGTAACTCACTTGTGTCCCACCACTTGCTCCGCGCTGTAGCGGCCCGACCAGCTCCGGAGCCGCAGCATCTTGGTGCCGTACGCCCACTGCCACCGCATCTCCGGCGAGCTGGCGGGCGTGAAGGCGGAGGACGAGGGCGAGGAGCCGCTGCCGCTGGTGCCGCTGGTGCATGCAGCGCTGCCATCGCCGCCGTCGCTGCGGCGGCTGCCTCCGGGCACCGAGATGGGCCTGCTGGCGCTGATGGCGATCCTGCTGATGGCGCTGCTGCAGCCGCTGGTGCTGTTGCCGCTGTTGTGCTGCGGCCTTAGTGACCAGTGGGCTCCCGACAACTGCCAGCGTGCCGAGTAGAAGGAGCGCCACACCTGCGGAACGGAAGCGGGGAGGGGCACCGCGTCCGTCGTTGGCGTGGGGGTGGTGGGGGGGGCCCAACCCGTCCTTTGCCGTTGCTGCGCCTACGTCACGCGGAACGCGCCGATCTGAATGAAAGACTGCAACAGTTATTGCAGCGGAGATGATACGGAGCAAGGCTGTCACGTGCAAGGATAGCGCCAGCGTCTTTTGAGTGGATTAGCAGAGCAGCTCTGGTGGATAGGAAGGCAAGGTGTGACCGGGCGTCGCTATACCTGATTCGCAGCAGCTTCCAGCGCAACCAGTCGCCGCCAACTCCTACACACGCAGCTGGCTGACGCGAGGTCCCGGGGCCCAAGGTCATCGAAGATGTGCGAGAGGACGCCACACGGAAGGGATACAATGGTTGGAACCTCCTGCCCGGGACCCGGTTCCGACGTTAAGCCAAGGAGCGCTTCAGAGGTACTATCGTTATTCCTGCAGAGACGGTCGCGCAGGCCAACCGGGGGGCGATATGAGGAACGACTGTCGCCGGGAGCGGAAGAGACCATAGCCATGACCATAACGCCAGAGCATGAGCGCGTAGGATGGATACCAATAAAACAGAAATTATTCGAGGCTTGGTGTCGCGCTTTCGCCAACGTACTTCTTGCCACGTAACTCAGGCCCCGTTGCAGGTCTTCTCCAGCGGTCTCCAGCCGACATATCTGAAGCACGATAACCTAATGTTGCGCTTTGTGCGATCGGGAAAGCTGTAATGCGCTAACCCTTGGACGCGATCGTCAGGGCTCCCCCGAAACCCTTTCAATAAGAACACAGATATGTGCCTCAACAAGCTACGACTACGTGTGACATGTTGTGGTCACTTTTAATGTAAACGGCTGCGGTTGGGGGTAGCAACCACAGCGTACAACGGAATCGTCGTAAGGCACAATCCGTCCGGTGCTGCAAGCATGGGAAGACCTCAAAAGCTGCTTCGTTGTCTACATCTTGATCAAATGTGGAGTACTATTTCTGTGTCATGCTAGCTTGCAGGCACAAACCGCTTATGTGTCGTCGTCCGTCCCTGAAAAGCCAATCAGCAGGTGGTTGGCACCAGCTGTGCCATTATGGCACCGCCTTGTGTAGCTATGCTATTGCTGAGTGGCGGGACGGCCGCCAACTGGTTTAGTTGCACCAGGCACGAACAAGGCTCTTTGTGTGAAGCATCGATACCGTATGCATAAAGACCATGCAGCCGTGGTTTAATGCATGAAGGGCGCCGCACTGGGGCGGTGGGGCGAGATGAAAACGGATCAAACGGGTGGCGGTTGTCCCTCGCGGTTGGCCCTTGAGGGTCAGCGAGTCCCCATCACGCTGCCCGGTTGCCCTGGGGCTCGCTGAGGCAGCTTCCGAACAGCTCAATCTGACGAACATTTGGCGAACACATCAAAATGGCGAGCTGTTGCACGGCATTGCGCAGTGCATGCTGTACATCAGACAACATACCGTACGCCGTACACGGGCTCAAAACGACATTCCCTTGCCATCTCCCCGCCCCAGGCTGCTGCCGCCGCAGAAGCACCCCTGTGCTCTCACCCATCGAAGCACCGATCCGAAAAGCCACACCATCACTGCTACAATGCCGGCGCTCATTCGCTGCCTCCCAGCCCTCAACAGTCTACCTCTGTGCCGCTCCTGCTCTCCGGTCAACGGCTCGGCCCCATCGTCGGTCAGAGCTGTAGGGGCGACGAATGGACAGTACAGGGCTGAAGCAGAATTGTCCGAGGTGCCGATAAGTAACGTTGGCTTGTCGGAGCGCTAACATCGGGCCATGTTCCCGCCGGGCCCAGGCTGGGCCTTACGTTTTTCACCTTCCGCTGTGCTTCCGTTGCGCCTTATCATAATTATCTTCACGCTTATTTCAACAATTTAATTGATATGCGAAACAAATTGAGGAAAGGCGAGGCGCCGTGCGAGAACTTTCGAATTTGCCCCCTGACAGCCTCAACATGCCGGTCAGTGGAGCCCCCCTCTCAGAAGGAAGCATTGAGAGCTTTGAAACGACAGCTCAGGCATTTTCGGAGAAGGGTGACAAGTTCGTTGTAGAGTACGCCGAAGTGAAAACTGAAAACGTACGGGGCTCGGCAAGTGCATGCATCCACAACCTCGTGTCGGAGCTGAAGTAGCAGAAGGCCAGGCAGGAGGAGCTGAAGGCCAGGCAGGAGGAGCTGAAGGCCAGGCACGAGGAGCAGAAGGCCAGGCACGAGGCACTTGCGGAGCGTGTGGCTGACCTTGAGCAAGGGGCCGCCGAATTCAGCAAGGTCGCACTTCGCTACGTTGTGAACGAAGTGCACAAGAAGCTGCAGGACAAGTTCGGCGCCAGACCAGACAACCTTAAGTGGACGGACTACTTGTTTGATATCCATGGTCGTGACCCGGCCTGGTTCAAGGACCAGAGGTTGGGCATGGGTGAACTGGCCCTGCTGGCGAGGGGCCACGAAACCGCGTTCCAGACCGGCAACGAGGCGGCCCACAATCCACAGCGGGAGGTCGTGAACCGCATTGTGAACAAGACGGGGGACGCGTCATGGCGGAACCTTTGGGCTTTCATTGAAAGCAGCTGAGGTGGGTCAGCACCATTTGTAGGTACTGCTAGGCAAGGTTCATAGGCACTGTAACCTGATTCATTTTGGCCTGTACAAGACCCCTGCTCCTGCTATTGGGCAGGGCCCAGCAGGCCCCTAGCTGTTAGGCCTGTTGGGGGGATGTGACCCCCGCTGCCATCCACTTGCGCGCCCACCCCTCCGCCCTCCCTCCCCCTCCCCGCCCAGGTTGCCGGTGTGGACGACCTGACCGGCGAGGCACAAGCGCAAGGACGACAACGCCGACACGCTCAAGGCGCGGCTGGGTGCCTTCCACTCGCAGACCACCCCCGTTATCGAGCACTACACGGCCAAGGTGGTGGCGCTCAAGGCAGATCGACCGCAGGACGAGGTGCCGGCGTCTATCTCGGCGGCGCTGGCGTAGAGTGGACGCGGGAGAGGAGGAGGAGAGGTAGAAGAAGAGTCAGGACAGGAGGCGAAGGGACAGGGGGCGCGAGGGCAGGGAGTGAGGGGCGTTTGGCTTGAGGTGGAGGTTTGGTCGACCTAGATCCAGGGGGGTGAGGAAGGAGTAGGATTGCTGGTTCCTGAGGAGGGGCCGCCAGACAGACAGACGGATGGACAGGGTGAGGCCTTAGGGTTATGGGACATGGAGACAATGAGGGTGAACGGCGGGAAACCGTACAGCTGGCCGCGTTGGCGAGGTGGGTGCCGGTGAATGGCAAATCTTGTGCTCATCACTACGTGCTTGGCGCAGCAAACTGCTGGGGCCTCGGGGCCTGTTTACGGTACCTGAAGAAGCCGGCTGCCTGCTGCATTAACAAAATTGTTTTGCATGTGTGTGTGTGTTTGTTACATGGTTGGGGGTGCGTGCCCCTCTCATGAACAAAAAACCCATACGAGCCGAGGGCCCAAGGGAACTAAAACGCCTAAAAGCACAACAGTAGAAATACCGCCCATGCAGGAGAAGGGGATACTAGCGGCCAAAGGGGACCATTGAGTTGCGGTGGGCCCACATGCGCTCAAGCATCTTCGCCAAACGGGGAGGATCCCATCTCATCGCTTCCTCCATACCCTCGTTTTGCATGTGTGGGGTCTTGGGGCTGCGGGGCGTTTGTTGCTCGGCTTGCTTTGGTGAATGCAGTGCACAACACGACTTTTTTGGGGCGTGAGATACCTCATGCAGTGGGCCGGCAGTTCTGCCAAACACTGCTCTTTTCAGGAGTGCAGCGGGTGTCGGTCGCCCGGGCTGACTGCTTGCCTCAACAAGGGTGGCTGCACCCTTGAGCCTTGACCTTCGGTGGAGGATTGTTGCACCCTGCCCTCCGCTTTGGGGCAAGTTCCAGAACCCTCGTTCCAGGACCCCACCATCACACACTGGCGGCCTCACACATGGGGCGGATAGCATCCCCGGCCGTCAAGGGCCAACCAGATCGTACCATTTACACGGCCACCGTGCTGAGATAGCTGCGATATGTTGGCCTTGGTTACATGCCATGGCAGCAAGCTAACGAGCGGCGGCGCACTGCAAAACCCTCTGCACATACAGGAAACCGCCCTGCTGTTTAGTGCATGGAGCTCCCTTGACGCACTGATGTGCATGCCGTGCCGGGTTTATGTGTGTCATGGCGGGAAAGCAAGGGTAACCATATTTGCATGCGTGCACGGTGCATCAGATGCGATGTGTAGCCGTCCGCAGCTCCCCCGGACCAAGACGGAATGTGTCCTGCACCTCAGTCCCACTCCGAATAGGTGTGGGCCGAAACAGAAGCTGGCCAGCTGGGTCTACACCATGTTTTTTAAATTGGCAATACCTCAGCCTTCAGATGGCTCTGTGTAAACCCCCTCGTCCACAGCCACAACCATCCAGGGATGGCAAAACCCAGGGGTGACAAAACGCAAGGGGTGACAATACCCTGGGGGGTGACTTCAACTTTGAGGAGGAAAGCAACGAAGACAATGTAGCAGCGGCCCATAGGGCCATAGGCCCGTAGGCCATATATTCAGGTCAGGTTATATGGTCAGGTCATATGGTCAAGTCATACGGTCGGGTCAAGTCATATGGTCAGGTCAAGTCATATGGTCAGGTCGGGTCATATGGTCAGTTCAGGTCAAACATAATGTCAGGTAAGGTCAGAGGTCATATGGTCAGGTCAGGTAATGTCAGGTCAGGTAAGGTCAGAGGTCATATGGTCAGGTCAGGTAAGGTCATATGGTCAAGTGAGGTCATACAGTCAGGTGAGGTCATATGGTCAGGTCAGGTCAGGTCAGGTCAGGTCATATGGTCAAGTCGGGTCATAGGAGCATCGGCCCATCGGCCCATCGGCCCATCGGCCCATCGGCCCATCGGCCCATCGGCCCATCGGCCCATCGGCCCATCGGCCCATCGGCCCATCGGCCCATCGGCCCATCGGCCCATCGGCCCATCGGCCCATCGGCCCATCGGCCCATCGGCCCATCGGCCCATCGGCCCATCGGCCCATCGGCCCATCGGCCCATCGGCCCATCGGCCCATCGGCCCATCGGCCCATCGGCCCATCGGCCCATCGGCCCATCGGCCCATCGGCCCATCGGCCCATCGGCCCATCGGCCCATCGGCCCATCGGCCCATCGGCCCATCGGCCCATAGGCCCATCGGCCCATCGGCCCATCGGCCCATCGGCCCATCGGCCCATCGGCCCATCGGCCCATCGGCCCATCGGCCCATCGGCCCATCGGCCCATCGGCCCATCGGCCCATCGGCCCATCGGCCCATCGGCCCATCGGCCCATCGGCCCATCGGCCCATCGGCCCATCGGCCCATCGGCCCATCGGCCCATCGGCCCATCGGCCCATCGGCCCATCGGCCCATCGGCCCATCGGCCCATCGGCCCATCGGCCCATCGGCCCATCGGCCCATCGGCCCATCGGCCCATCGGCCCATCGGCCCATCGGCCCATCGGCCCATCGGCCCATCGGCCCATCGGCCCATCGGCCCATCGGCCCATCGGCCCATCGGCCCATCGGCCCATCGGCCCATCGGCCCATCGGCCCATCGGCCCATCGGCCCATCGGCCCATCGGCCCATCGGCCCATCGGCCCATCGGCCCATCGGCCCATCGGCCCATCGGCCCATCGGCCCATCGGCCCATCGGCCCATCGGCCCATGGGCCCATCGGCCCATCGGCCCATGGGCCCATCGGCCCATGGGCCCATCGGCCCATGGGCCCATCGGCCCATGGGCCCATCGGCCCATGGGCCCATCGGCCCATGGGCCCATCGGCCCATGGGCCCATCGGCCCATCGGCCCATCGGCCCATCGGCCCATCGGCTCATCAGCCCATCCGCCCATCAGACCATAGGCCCGTCGGCCCATCGGCCCATCGGCACATCGGCCCATCAGCCCATCCGCCCGTAGGCCCATCGGCCCATGGGCCCATCAGCCCGTCGGCCCATCGGCCCATCGGCCCGTCGGCCCATCGGCCCATCGGCCCGTCGGCCCATCGGCCCATCGGCCCGTCGGCCCATCGGCCCATCGGCCCGTCGGCCCATCGGCTCATCGGCCCATCGGCCCGTATGCCCATCGGCCCATCGGCCCATCGGCCCATCGGCCCATCGGCCCATCGGCCCATCGGCCCATCGGCCCATCGGCCCATCGGCCCATCGGCCCATCGGCCCATCGGCCCATCGGCCCATCGGCCCATCGGCCCATCGGCCCATCGGCCCATCGGCCCATCGGCCCATCGGCCCATCGGCCCATCGGCCCATCGGCCCATCGGCCCATCGGCCCATCGGCCCATCGGCCCATCGGCCCATCGGCCCATCGGCCCGTAGGCCCATCGGCCCATCGGCCCATGGGTCCATCGGCCCGTCGGCCCATCGGCCCATCGGCCCATCGGCCCATCGGCCCATCGGCCCATCGGCCCATCGGCCCATCGGCCCATCGGCCCATCGGCCCATCGGCCCATCGGCCCATCGGCCCATCGGCCCGTCGGCCCATCGGCCCATCGGCCCATCGGCCCGTCGGCCCATCGGCCCATCGGCCCATCGGCCCATCGGCCCGTCGGCCCATCGGCCCATCGGCCCGTGGGCCCATGGGTCCATCGGCCCGTCGGCCCATCGGCCCATCGGCCCGTCGGCCCATCGGCCCATCGGCCCATCGGCCCATCGGCCCATCGGCCCATCGGCCCATCGGCCCATCGGCCCATCGGCCCATCGGCCCATCGGACCATCGGCCCATCGGCCCATCGGCCCATCGGCCCATCGGCCCATCGGCCCATCGGCCCATCGGCCCATCGGCCCATCGGCCCATCGGCCCATCGGCCCATCGGCCCATCGGCCCATCGGCCCATCGGCCCATCGGCCCATCGGCCCATCGGCCCATCGGCCCATCGGCCCATCGGCCCATCGGCCCATCGGCCCATCGGCCCATCGGCCCATCGGCCCATCGGCCCATCGGCCCATCGGCCCATCGGCCCATCGGCCCATCGGCCCATCGGCCCATCGGCCCATCGGCCCATCGGCCCATCGGCCCATCGGCCCATCGGCCCATCGGCCCATCGGCCCATCGGCCCATCGGCCCATCGGCCCATCGGCCCATCGGCCCATCGGCCCATCGGCCCATCGGCCCATCGGCCCATCGGCCCATCGGCCCATCGGCCCATCGGCCCATCGGCCCATCGGCCCATCGGCCCATCGGCCCATCGGCCCATCGGCCCATCGGCCCATCGGCCCATCGGCCCATCAGCCCATCGGCCCATCGGCCCATCGGCCCATCGGCCCATCGGCCCATCGGCCCATCGGCCCATCGGCCCATCGGCCCATCGGCCCATCGGCCCATCGGCCCATCGGCCCATCGGCCCATCGGCCCATCGGCCCATCGGCCCATCGGCCCATCGGCCCATCGGCCCATCGGCCCATCGGCCCATCGGCCCATCGGCCCATCGGCCCATCGGCCCATCGGCCCATGGGCCCATCGGCCCATCGGCCCATGGGCCCATCGGCCCATGGGCCCATGGGCCCATGGGCCCATGGGCCCATCGGCCCATGGGCCCATCGGCCCATCGGCCCATCGGCCCATGGGCCCATCGGCCCATGGGCCCATCGGCCCATCGGCCCATCGGCCCATCGGCCCATCGGCTCATCAGCCCATCGGCCCATCAGACCATAGGCCCGTCGGCCCATCGGCCCATCGGCACATCGGCCCATCAGCCCATCCGCCCGTAGGCCCATCGGCCCATGGGCCCATCAGCCCGTCGGCCCATCGGCCCATCGGCCCGTCGGCCCATCGGCCCATCGGCCCGTCGGCCCATCGGCCCATCGGCCCGTCGGCCCATCGGCCCATCGGCCCGTCGGCCCATCGGCCCATCGGCCCATCGGCCCGTATGCCCATCGGCCCATCGGCCCATCGGCCCATCGGCCCATCGGCCCATCGGCCCATCGGCCCATCGGCCCATCGGCCCATCGGCCCATCGGCCCATCGGCCCATCGGCCCATCGGCCCATCGGCCCATCGGCCCATCGGCCCATCGGCCCATCGGCCCATCGGCCCATCGGCCCATCGGCCCATCGGCCCATCGGCCCATCGGCCCATCGGCCCGTCGGCCCATCGGCCCATCGGCCCATCGGCCCATCGGCCCATCGGCCCATCGGCCCATCGGCCCATCGGCCCATCGGCCCATCGGCCCATCGGCCCATCGGCCCATCGGCCCATCGGCCCATCGGCCCATCGGCCCATCGGCCCATCGGCCCATCGGCCCATCGGCCCATCGGCCCATCGGCCCATCGGCCCATCGGCCCATCGGCCCATCGGCCCATCGGCCCATCGGCCCATCGGCCCATCGGCCCATCGGCCCATCGGCCCATCGGGCCATCGGCCCATCGGCCCATCGGCCCATCGGGCCATCGGCCCATCGGCCCATCGGGCCATCGGCCCATCGGCCCATCGGCCCATCGGCCCATCGGCCCATCGGCCCATCGGCCCATCGGCCCATCGGCCCATCGGCCCATCGGCCCATCGGCCCATCGGCCCATCGGCCCATGGGCCCATCGGCCCATCGGCCCATCGGCCCATCGGCCCATCGGCCCATCGGCCCATGGGCCCATCGGCCCATCGGCCCATGGGCCCATCGGCCCATCGGCCCATCGGCCCATCGGCCCATCGGCCCATCGGCCCATCGGCCCATCGGCCCATCGGCCCATCGGCCCATCGGCCCATCGGCCCATCGGCCCATCGGCCCATCGGCCCATCGGCCCATCGGCCCATCGGCCCATCGGCCCATCGGCCCATCGGCCCATCGGCCCATCGGCCCATCGGCCCATCGGCCCATCGGCCCATCGGCCCATCGGCCCATCGGCCCATCGGCCCATCGGCCCATCGGCCCATCGGCCCATCGGCCCATCGGCCCATCGGCCCATCGGCCCATCGGCCCATCGGCCCATCGGCCCATCGGCCCATCGGCCCGTCGGCCCATCGGCCCATCGGCCCATCGGCCCATCGGCCCATCGGCCCATCGGCCCATCGGCCCATCGGCCCATCGGCCCATCGGCCCATCGGCCCATCGGCCCATCGGCCCATCGGCCCATCGGCCCATCGGCCCATCGGCCCATCGGCCCATCGGCCCATCGGCCCATCGGCCCATCGGCCCATCGGCCCATCGGCCCATCGGCCCATCGGCCCATCGGCCCATCGGCCCATCGGCCCATCGGCCCATCGGCCCATCGGCCCATCGGCCCATCGGCCCATCGGCCCATCGGCCCATCGGCCCATGGGCCCATCGGCCCATGGGCCCATCGGCCCATGGGCCCATCGGCCCATGGGCCCATCGGCCCATGGGCCCATCGGCCCATGGGCCCATCGGCCCATGGGCCCATCGGCCCATGGGCCCATCGGCCCATCGGCCCATCGGCCCATCGGCCCATCGGCCCATCGGCTCATCAGCCCATCCGCCCATCAGACCATAGGCCCGTCGGCCCATCGGCCCATCGGCACATCGGCCCATCAGCCCATCCGCCCGTAGGCCCATCGGCCCATGGGCCCATCAGCCCGTCGGCCCATCGGCCCATCGGCCCGTCGGCCCATCGGCCCATCGGCCCGTCGGCCCATCGGCCCATCGGCCCGTCGGCCCATCGGCCCATCGGCCCATCGGCCCGTATGCCCATCGGCCCATCGGCCCATCGGCCCATCGGCCCATCGGCCCATCGGCCCATCGGCCCATCGGCCCATCGGCCCATCGGCCCATCGGCCCATCGGCCCATCGGCCCATCGGCCCATCGGCCCATCGGCCCATCGGCCCATCGGCCCATCGGCCCATCGGCCCATCGGCCCATCGGCCCATCGGCCCATCGGCCCATCGGCCCATCGGCCCGTCGGCCCATCGGCCCATCGGCCCGTCGGCCCATCGGCCCATCGGCCCATCGGCCCATCGGCCCATCGGCCCATCGGCCCATCGGCCCATCGGCCCATCGGCCCATCGGCCCATCGGCCCATCGGCCCATCGGCCCATCGGCCCATCGGCCCATCGGCCCATCGGCCCATCGGCCCATCGGCCCATCGGCCCATCGGCCCATCGGCCCATCGGCCCATCGGCCCATCGGCCCATCGGCCCATCGGCCCATCGGCCCATCGGCCCATCGGCCCATCGGCCCATCGGCCCATCGGCCCATCGGCCCATCGGCCCATCGGCCCATCGGCCCATCGGCCCATCGGCCCATCGGCCCATCGGCCCATCGGCCCATCGGCCCATCGGCCCATCGGCCCATCGGCCCATCGGCCCATCGGCCCATCGGCCCATCGGCCCATCGGCCCATCGGCCCATCGGCCCATCGGCCCATCGGCCCATCGGCCCATCGGCCCATCGGCCCATCGGCCCATCGGCCCATCGGCCCATCGGCCCATCGGCCCATCGGCCCATCGGCCCATCGGCCCATCGGCCCATCGGCCCATCGGCCCATCGGCCCATCGGCCCATCGGCCCATCGGCCCATCGGCCCATCGGCCCATCGGCCCATCGGCCCATCGGCCCATCGGCCCATCGGCCCATCGGCCCATCGGCCCATCGGCCCATCGGCCCATCGGCCCATCGGCCCATCGGCCCATCGGCCCATCGGCCCATCGGCCCATCGGCCCATCGGCCCATCGGCCCATCGGCCCATCCGCCCATCGGCCCATCCGCCCATCGGCCCATCGGCCCATCGGCCCATCGGCCCATCGGCCCATCGGCCCATCGGCCCATCGGCCCATCGGCCCATCGGCCCATCGGCCCATCGGCCCATCGGCCCGTCGGCCCGTCGGCCCATCGGCCCATCGGCCCATCGGCCCATCGGCCCATCCGCCCATCGGCCCATCGGCCCATCGGCCCATCGGCCCATCGGCCCATCGGCCCATCGGCCCATCGGCCCATCGGCCCATCGGCCCATCGGCCCATCGGCCCATCGGCCCATCGGCCCATCGGCCCATCGGCCCATCGGCCCATCGGCCCATCGGCCCATCGGCCCATCGGCCCATCGGCCCATCGGCCCATCGGCCCATCGGCCCATCGGCCCATCGGCCCATCGGCCCATCGGCCCATCGGCCCATCGGCCCATCGGCCCATCGGCCCATCGGCCCATCGGCCCATCGGCCCATCGGCCCATCGGCCCATCGGCCCATCGGCCCATCGGCCCATCGGCCCATCGGCCCATCGGCCCATCGGCCCATCGGCCCATCGGCCCATCGGCCCATCGGCCCATCGGCCCATCGGCCCATCGGCCCATCGGCCCATCGGCCCATCGGCCCATCGGCCCATCGGCCCATCGGCCCATCGGCCCATCGGCCCATCGGCCCATCGGCCCATCGGCCCATCGGCCCATCGGCCCATCGGCCCATCGGCCCATCGGCCCATCGGCCCATCGGCCCATCGGCCCATCGGCCCATCGGCCCATCGGCCCATCGGCCCATCGGCCCATCGGCCCATCGGCCCATCGGCCCATCGGCCCATCGGCCCATCGGCCCATCGGCCCATCGGCCCATCGGCCCATCGGCCCATCGGCCCATCGGCCCATCGGCCCATCGGCCCATCGGCCCATCGGCCCATCGGCCCATCGGCCCATCGGCCCATCGGCCCATCGGCCCATCGGCCCATCGGCCCATCGGCCCATCGGCCCATCGGCCCATCGGCCCATCGGCCCATCGGCCCATCGGCCCATCGGCCCATCGGCCCATCGGCCCATCGGCCCATCGGCCCATCGGCCCATCGGCCCATCGGCCCATCGGCCCATCGGCCCATCGGCCCATCGGCCCATCGGCCCATCGGCCCATCAGCCCATCGGCCCATCGGCCCATCGGCCCATCGGCCCATCGGCCCATCGGCCCATCGGCCCATCGGCCCATCGGCCCATCGGCCCATCGGCCCATCGGCCCATCGGCCCATCGGCCCATGGGCCCATCAGCCCGTCGGCCCATCGGCCCATCGGCCCATCGGCCCGTCGGCCCATCGGCCCATCGGCCCGTCGGCCCATCGGCCCATCGGCCCATCGGCCCATCGGCCCATCGGCCCGTGGGCCCGTGGGCCCATGGGCCCATCAGCCCGTCGGCCCATCGGCCCATCGGCCCGTCGGCCCATCGGCCCATCGGCCCGTCGGCCCATCGGCCCATCGGCCCGTCGGCCCATTGGCCCATCGGCCCGTCGGCCCATCGGCCCATCGGCCCATCGGCCCGTATGCCCATCGGCCCATCGGCCCATCGGCCCATCGGCCCATCGGCCCATCGGCCCATCGGCCCATCGGCCCATCGGCCCATCGGCCCATCGGCCCATCGGCCCATCGGCCCATCGGCCCATCGGCCCATCGGCCCATCGGCCCATCGGCCCATCGGCCCATCGGCCCATCGGCCCATCGGCCCATCGGCCCATCGGCCCATCGGCCCATCGGCCCATCGGCCCATCGGCCCATCGGCCCATCGGCCCATCGGCCCATCGGCCCATCGGCCCATCGGCCCATCGGCCCATCGGCCCATCGGCCCATCGGCCCATCGGCCCATCGGCCCATCGGCCCATCGGCCCATCGGCCCATCGGCCCATCGGCCCGTAGGCCCATCGGCCCATCGGCACATCGGCCCATCAGCCCATCGGCCCGTAGGCCCATAGGCCCATCGGCCCATGGGCCCATCGGCCCATCGGCCCATCGGCCCATCGGCCCATCGGCCCATCGGCCCATCGGCCCATCGGCCCATCGGCCCATCGGCCCATCGGCCCATCGGCCCATCGGCCCATCGGCCCATATGCCCATCGGCCCATCGGCCCATCGGCCCATCGGCCCATCGGCCCATCGGCCCATGGGCTCATGGGCCCATCGGCCCGTAGGCCCATCGATCCATCGGCCCATCGGCCCATCGGCTCATCGGCCCATTGGCCCATCGGCCCGTCGGCCCATCGGCCCATCGGCCCATCGGCCCATCGGCCCATCGGCCCATATGCCCATCGGCCCATCGGCCCATCGGCCCATGGGCTCATGGGCCCATCGGCCCATAGGCCCATCGATCCATCGGCCCATCGGCCCATCGGCCCGTCGGCCCATCGGCCCATCGGCCCATCGGCCCATCGGCCCGTAGGCCCATCGGCCCATCGGCCCATCGGCCCATCGGCCCATCGGCCCATCGGCCCATCGGCCCATCGGCCCATCGGCCCATCGGCCCATCGGCCCATCGGCCCGTGGGCCCATGGGTCCATCGGCCCATCGGCCCATGGGCCCATCGGCCCATCACCCCATCGGCCCATCGGCCCATCGGCCCATCGGCCCATTGGCCCATCCCCCCATCGGCCCATCGGCCCATCGGCCCATCGGCCCATCGGCCCATCGGCCCATGGGCCCATCGGCCCATGGGCCCATCGGCCCATGGGCCCATCGGCCCATCGGCCCATCGGCCCATCGGCCCATCGGCCCATCGGCCCATCGGCCCATCGGCCCATTGGCCCATCGGCCCATCGGCCCATCGGCCCATCGGCCCGTCGGTCCATCGACCCTTCGGCCCGTGGGCCCGTCGGCCCATCGGCCCATCGGCCCGTCGGCCCATCGCCCCATGGGCCCATGGGCCCATCGGCCCATCGGCCCATCAGACCATCGGCCCGTCGGCCCATCAGCCCATCGGCCCATCGGCTCATCAGCCCATCGGCCCATCGGCCCATCGGCCCATCGGCCCATCGGCCCATCGGCCCATCGGCCCATCGGCCCATCGGCCCATCGGCCCATCGGCCCATCGGCCCATCGGCCCATCGGCCCATCGGCCCATCGGCCCATCGGCCCATCGGCCCATCGGCCCATCGGCCCATCGGCCCATCGGCCCGTCGGCCCATCGGCCCATCGGCCCATCGGCCCATCGGCCCATCGGCCCATCGGCCCATCGGCCCATCGGCCCATCGGCCCATCGGCCCATCGGCCCATCGGCCCATCGGCCCATCGGCCCATCGGCCCATCGGCCCATCGGCCCATCGGCCCATCGGCCCATCGGCCCATCGGCCCATCGGCCCATCGGCCCATCGGCCCATCGGCCCATCGGCCCATCGGCCCATCGGCCCATCGGCCCATCGGCCCATCGGCCCATCGGCCCATCGGCCCATCGGCCCATCGGCCCATCGGCCCATCGGCCCATCGGCCCATCGGCCCATCGGCCCATCGGCCCATCGGCCCATCGGCCCATCGGCCCATCGGCCCATCGGCCCATCGGCCCATCGGCCCATCGGCCCATCGGCCCATCGGCCCATCGGCCCATCGGCCCATCGGCCCATCGGCCCATCGGCCCATCGGCCCATCGGCCCATCGGCCCATCGGCCCATCGGCCCATCGGCCCATCGGCCCATCGGCCCATCGGCCCATCGGCCCATCGGCCCATCGGCCCATCGGCCCATCGGCCCATCGGCCCATCGGCCCATCGGCCCATCGGCCCATCGGCCCATCGGCCCATCGGCCCATCGGCCCATCGGCCCATCGGCCCATCGGCCCATCGGCCCATCGGCCCATCGGCCCATCGGCCCATCGGCCCATCGGCCCATCGGCCCATCGGCCCATCGGCCCATCGGCCCATCGGCCCATCGGCCCATCGGCCCATCGGCCCATCGGCCCATCGGCCCATCGGCCCATCGGCCCATCGGCCCATCGGCCCATCGGCCCATCGGCCCATCGGCCCATCGGCCCATCGGCCCATCGGCCCATCGGCCCATCGGCCCATCGGCCCATCGGCCCATCGGCCCATCGGCCCATCGGCCCATCGGCCCATCGGCCCATCGGCCCATCGGCCCATCGGCCCATCGGCCCATCGGCCCATCGGCCCATCGGCCCATCGGCCCATCGGCCCATCGGCCCATCGGCCCATCGGCCCATCGGCCCATCGGCCCATCGGCCCATCGGCCCATCGGCCCATCGGCCCATCGGCCCATCGGCCCATCGGCCCATCGGCCCATCGGCCCATCGGCCCATCGGCCCATCGGCCCATCGGCCCATCGGCCCATCGGCCCATCGGCCCATCGGCCCATCGGCCCATCGGCCCATCGGCCCATCGGCCCATCGGCCCATCGGCCCATCGGCCCATCGGCCCATCGGCCCATCGGCCCATCGGCCCATCGGCCCATCGGCCCATCGGCCCATCGGCCCATCGGCCCATCGGCCCATCGGCCCATCGGCCCATCGGCCCATCGGCCCATCGGCCCATCGGCCCATCGGCCCATCGGCCCATCGGCCCATCGGCCCATCGGCCCATCGGCCCATCGGCCCATCGGCCCATCGGCCCATCGGCCCATCGGCCCATCGGCCCATCGGCCCATCGGCCCATCGGCCCATCGGCCCATCGGCCCATCGGCCCATCGGCCCATCGGCCCATCGGCCCATCGGCCCATCGGCCCATCGGCCCATCGGCCCATCGGCCCATCGGCCCATCGGCCCATCGGCCCATCGGCCCATCGGCCCATCGGCCCATCGGCCCATCGGCCCATCGGCCCATCGGCCCATCGGCCCATCGGCCCATCGGCCCATCGGCCCATCGGCCCATCGGCCCATCGGCCCATCGGCCCATCGGCCCATCGGCCCATCGGCCCATCGGCCCATCGGCCCATCGGCCCATCGGCCCATCGGCCCATCGGCCCATCGGCCCATCGGCCCATCGGCCCATCGGCCCATCGGCCCATCGGCCCATCGGCCCATCGGCCCATCGGCCCATCGGCCCATCGGCCCATCGGCCCATCGGCCCATCGGCCCATCGGCCCATCGGCCCATCGGCCCATCGGCCCATCGGCCCATCGGCCCATCGGCCCATCGGCCCATCGGCCCATCGGCCCATCGGCCCATCGGCCCATCGGCCCATCGGCCCATCGGCCCATCGGCCCATCGGCCCATCGGCCCATCGGCCCATCGGCCCATCGGCCCATCGGCCCATCGGCCCATCGGCCCATCGGCCCATCGGCCCATCGGCCCATCGGCCCATCGGCCCATCGGCCCATCGGCCCATCGGCCCATCGGCCCATCGGCCCATCGGCCCATCGGCCCATCGGCCCATCGGCCCATCGGCCCATCGGCCCATCGGCCCATCGGCCCATCGGCCCATCGGCCCATCGGCCCATCGGCCCATCGGCCCATCGGCCCATCGGCCCATCGGCCCATCGGCCCATCGGCCCATCGGCCCATCGGCCCATCGGCCCATCGGCCCATCGGCCCATCGGCCCATCGGCCCATCGGCCCATCGGCCCATCGGCCCATCGGCCCATCGGCCCATCGGCCCATCGGCCCATCGGCCCATCGGCCCATCGGCCCATCGGCCCATCGGCCCATCGGCCCATCGGCCCATCGGCCCATCGGCCCATCGGCCCATCGGCCCATCGGCCCATCGGCCCATCGGCCCATCGGCCCATCGGCCCATCGGCCCATCGGCCCATCGGCCCATCGGCCCATCGGCCCATCGGCCCATCGGCCCATCGGCCCATCGGCCCATCGGCCCATCGGCCCATCGGCCCATCGGCCCATCGGCCCATCGGCCCATCGGCCCATCGGCCCATCGGCCCATCGGCCCATCGGCCCATCGGCCCATCGGCCCATCGGCCCATCGGCCCATCGGCCCATCGGCCCATCGGCCCATCGGCCCATCGGCCCATCGGCCCATCGGCCCATCGGCCCATCGGCCCATCGGCCCATCGGCCCATCGGCCCATCGGCCCATCGGCCCATCGGCCCATCGGCCCATCGGCCCATCGGCCCATCGGCCCATCGGCCCATCGGCCCATCGGCCCATGGGCCCATCAGCCCGTCGGCCCATCGGCCCATCGGCCCGTCGGCCCATCGGCCCATCGGCCCGTCGGCCCATCGGCCCATCGGCCCATCGGCCCGTCGGCCCATCGGCCCATCGGCCCATCGGCCCGTAGGCCCATCGGCCCATCGGCCCGTGGGCCCATGGGTCCATCGGCCCGTCGGCCCATCGGCCCATCGGCCCGTCGGCCCATCGGCCCATCGGCCCATCGGCCCGTAGGCCCATCGGCCCATCGGCCCGTGGGCCCATGGGTCCATCGGCCCATCGGCCCATGGGCCCATCGGCCCATCACCCCATCGGCCCGTCGGCCCATCGGCCCATCGGCCCATCGGCCCATCCCCCCATCGGCCCATCGGCCCATCGGCCCATCGGCCCATCGGCCCATCGGCCCATCAGCCCATCGGCCCATCGGCCCATCGGCCCATCGGCCCATCGGCCCATGGGCCCATGGGCCCATCGGCCCATCGGCCCATCGGCCCATCGGCCCATCGGCCCATCGGCTCATCGGCCCATGGGCCCATCGGCCCGTCGGCCCATCGGCCCATCGGCCCATCGGCCCATCGGCCCATCGGCCCATCGGCCCGTCGGCCCATCGGCCCATCGGCCCATCGGCCCATCGGCCCATCGGCCCATCGGCCCATCGGCCCATCGGCCCATCGGCCCATCGGCCCATCGGCCCATCGGCCCATCGGCCCATCGGCCCATCGGCCCATCGGCCCATCGGCCCATCGGCCCATCGGCCCATCGGCCCATCGGCCCATCGGCCCATCGGCCCATCGGCCCATCGGCCCATCGGCCCATCGGCCCATCGGCCCATCGGCCCATCGGCCCATCGGCCCATCGGCCCATCGGCCCATCGGCCCATCGGCCCATGGGCCCATCGGCCCATCGGCCCATCGGCCCGTCGGCCCATCGGCCCATCGGCCCATCGGCCCATGGGCCCATGGGCCCATCGGCCCATCGGCCCATCGGCCCATCGGCCCATCGGCCCATCGGCCCATCGGCCCATCGGCCCATCGGCCCATCGGCCCATCGGCCCATCGGCCCATCGGCCCATCGGCCCATCGGCCCATCGGCCCATCGGCCCATCGGCCCATCGGCCCATCGGCCCATCGGCCCATCGGCCCATCGGCCCATCGGCCCATCGGCCCATCGGCCCATCGGCCCATCGGCCCATCGGCCCATCGGCCCATCGGCCCATCGGCCCATCGGCCCATCGGCCCATCGGCCCATCGGCCCATCGGCCCATCGGCCCATCGGCCCATCGGCCCATCGGCCCATCGGCCCATCGGCCCATCGGCCCATCGGCCCATCGGCCCATCGGCCCATCGGCCCATCGGCCCATCCGCCCATCGGCCCATCCGCCCATCGGCCCATCGGCCCATCGGCCCATCGGCCCATCGGCCCATCGGCCCATCGGCCCATCGGCCCATCGGCCCATCGGCCCATCGGCCCATCGGCCCATCGGCCCGTCGGCCCGTCGGCCCATCGGCCCATCGGCCCATCGGCCCATCGGCCCATCCGCCCATCGGCCCATCGGCCCATCGGCCCATCGGCCCATCGGCCCATCGGCCCATCGGCCCATCGGCCCATCGGCCCATCGGCCCATCGGCCCATCGGCCCATCGGCCCATCGGCCCATCGGCCCATCGGCCCATCGGCCCATCGGCCCATCGGCCCATCGGCCCATCGGCCCATCGGCCCATCGGCCCATCGGCCCATCGGCCCATCGGCCCATCGGCCCATCGGCCCATCGGCCCATCGGCCCATCGGCCCATCGGCCCATCGGCCCATCGGCCCATCGGCCCATCGGCCCATCGGCCCATCGGCCCATCGGCCCATCGGCCCATCGGCCCATCGGCCCATCGGCCCATCGGCCCATCGGCCCATCGGCCCATCGGCCCATCGGCCCATCGGCCCATCGGCCCATCGGCCCATCGGCCCATCGGCCCATCGGCCCATCGGCCCATCGGCCCATCGGCCCATCGGCCCATCGGCCCATCGGCCCATCGGCCCATCGGCCCATCGGCCCATCGGCCCATCGGCCCATCGGCCCATCGGCCCATCGGCCCATCGGTCCATCGGCCCATCGGCCCATCGGCCCATCGGCCCATCGGCCCATCGGCCCATCGGCCCATCGGCCCATCGGCCCATCGGCCCATCAGCCCGTCGGCCCATCGGCCCATCGGCCCGTCGGCCCATCGGCCCGTCGGCCCATCGGCCCATCGGCCCATCGGCCCGTAGGCCCATCGGCCCATCGGCCCGTGGGCCCATGGGTCCATCGGCCCGTCGGCCCATCGGCCCATCGGCCCATCGGCCCATCGGCCCATCGGCCCATCGGCCCATCGGCCCATCGGCCCATCGGCCCATCGGCCCATCGGCCCATCGGCCCATCGGCCCATCGGCCCATCGGCCCATCGGCCCATCGGCCCATCGGCCCATCGGCCCATCGGCCCATCGGCCCATCGGCCCATCGGCCCATCGGCCCGTATGCCCATCGGCCCATCGGCCCATCGGCCCATCGGCCCATCGGCCCATCGGCCCATCGGCCCATCGGCCCATCGGCCCATCGGCCCATCGGCCCATCGGCCCATCGGCCCGTCGGCCCATCGGCCCATGGGCCCATCGGCCCATCGGCCCATCGGCCCGTCGGCCCATCGGCCCATCGGCCCGTCGGCCCATCGGCCCATCCGCCCATCGGCCCGTCGGCCCATCGGCCCATCGGCCCATCGGCCCGTCGGCCCATCGGCCCATCGGCCCATCGGCCCATCGGCTCATCGGCCCATCGGCCCGTCGTCCCATCGTCCCATCGTCCCATCGTCCCATCGTCCCATCGGCCCGTCGGCCCATTGGCCCATCGGCCCATCGGCCCATCGGCCCACCGGCCCATCGGCCCATCGGCCCATCGGCCCATCGGCCCATCGGCCCATCGGCCCATCGGCCCGTCGGCCCATCGGCCCGTCGGCCCATCGGCCCATCGGCCCATGGGTCATATGGTCAGGTCAGGTCATATGGTCAGGTCAGGTCATACGGTCAGGTCAGGTCATACGGTCAGATCAGGTTATTAGGTCAGGTCAGGCCACATGGTCAGGTCAGGTCAGGTCGGGCTCGGCTCGTGCTCGGCTCGGGCTCGGCTCGGGCCCGGCTCGGGCTCGGCTCGGGCTCCGCTCGGGCCCGGCTCGGCCTCGGCTCGGGCTCGGCTCGGGCTTGGCTCGGGCTCGGCTCGGGCTCGGCTCGGGCTCGGCTCGGGCTCGGCTCGGGCTCGGCTCGGGCTCGGCTCGGGCTCGGCTCGGGCTCGGCTCGGGCTCGGCTGGGGCTCGGCTGGGGCTCGGCTGGGGCTCGGCTGGGGCTCGGCTGGGGCTCGGCTCGGGCTCGGCTCGGGCTCGGCTCGGGCTCGGCTCGGGCTCGGCCCCATCGGCCCGTCGGCCCATCGGCCCATCGGCCCATCGGCCCATCGGCCCATCGGCCCATCGGCCCATCGGCCCATCGGCCCGTCGGCCCATCGGCCCATCGGCCCATCGGCCCATCGGCCCGTAGGACCATCGGCCCAACGGCCCATCAGCCCATCGGCCCATGGGCCCATCGGCCCATCGGCCCATCGGCCCATCGGCCCATGGGCCCATCGGCCCATCGGCCCGTCGGCCCATCGGCCCATCGGCCCATCGGCCCATCGGCCCATCGGCCCATCGGCCCATCGGCCCATCGGCCCGTAGGCCCATCGGCCCATCGGCCCATGGGCCCATCGGCCCATCGGCCCATGGGCCCATCGGCCCATCGGCCCATCGGCCCATGGGCTCATCGGCCCATCGGCCCATCGGCCCATGGGCCCATCGGCCCGTCGGCCCATCGGCCCATCGGCCCATCGGCCCGTAGGCCCATCGGCCCAACGGCCGATCGGACCATGGGCCCATGGGCCCATCGGCCCATCGGCCCATCGGCCTATCGTCCCATCGTCCCATCGTCCCATCGGCCCGTAGGCCCATCGGCCCGTAGGCCCATCGGCCCATCGGCCCATCGGCCCATCGGCCCATCGGCCCATCGGCCCATCGGCCCATCGGCCCATCGGCCCGTATGCCCATCGGCCCATCGGCCCATCGGCCCATCGGCCCATCGGCCCATCGGCCCGTCGGCCCATCGGCCCATCGGCCCATAGGCCCATCGGCCCATGGGCCCATCGGCCCATCGGCCCATCGGCCCATCGGCCCATCGGCCCATCGGCCCATCGGCCCATCGGCCCATCGGCCCGTCGGCCCATCGGCCCATCGGCCCATCGGCCCATCGGCCCATGGGCCCATCGGCCCATCGGCCCATCGGCCCGTCGGCCCATCGGCCCATCGGCCCGTCGGCCCATCGGCCCATCCGCCCATCGGCCCGTCGGCCCATCGGCCCATCGGCCCATCGGCCCATCGGCTCATCGGCCCATCGGCCCGTCGTCCCATCGTCCCATCGTCCCATCGTCCCATCGGCCCGTCGGCCCATTGGCCCATCGGCCCATCGGCCCATCGGCCCATCGGCCCATCGGCCCATCGGCCCATCGGCCCATCGGCCCATCGGCCCATCGGCCCATCGGCCTATCGGCCCACCGGCCCATCGGCCCATCGGCCCATCGGCCCATCGGCCCATCGGCCCATCGGCCCACCGGCCCATCGGCCCATCGGCCCATCGGCCCATCGGCCCATCGGCCCATCGGCCCGTCGGCCCATCGGCCCGTCGGCCCATCGGCCCATCGGCCCATGGGTCATATGGTCAGGTCAGGTCATATGGTCAGGTCAGGTCATACGGTCAGGTCAGGTCATACGGTCAGATCAGGTTATTAGGTCAGGTCAGGCCACATGGTCAGGTCAGGTCAGGTCGGGCTCGGCTCGTGCTCGGCTCGGGCTCGGCTCGGGCCCGGCTCGGGCTCGGCTCGGGCTCCGCTCGGGCCCGGCTCGGCCTCGGCTCGGGCTCGGCTCGGGCTTGGCTCGGGCTCGGCTCGGGCTCGGCTCGGGCTCGGCTCGGGCTCGGCTCGGGCTCGGCTCGGGCTCGGCTCGGGCTCGGCTCGGGCTCGGCTCGGGCTCGGCTCGGGCTCGGCTGGGGCTCGGCTGGGGCTCGGCTGGGGCTCGGCTGGGGCTCGGCTGGGGCTCGGCTCGGGCTCGGCTCGGGCTCGGCTCGGGCTCGGCTCGGGCTCGGCTCGGGCTCGGCTCGGGCTCGGCCCCATCGGCCCATCGGCCCATCGGCCCATCGGCCCATCGGCCCATCGGCCCATCGGCCCGTCGGCCCATCGGCCCATCGGCCCATCGGCCCATCGGCCCGTAGGACCATCGGCCCAACGGCCCATCAGCCCATCGGCCCATGGGCCCATCGGCCCATCGGCCCATCGGCCCATCGGCCCATGGGCCCATCGGCCCATCGGCCCGTCGGCCCATCGGCCCATCGGCCCATCGGCCCATCGGCCCATCGGCCCATCGGCCCATCGGCCCATCGGCCCGTAGGCCCATCGGCCCATCGGCCCATGGGCCCATCGGCCCATGGGCCCATCGGCCCATCGGCCCGTAGGCCCATGGGCTCATCGGCCCGTAGGCCCATCGGCCCATGGGCCCATCGGCCCGTCGGCCCATCGGCCCATCGGCCCGTAGGCCCATCGGCCCAACGGCCGATCGGACCATGGGCCCATGGGCCCATCGGCCCATCGGCCCATCGGCCCATCGGCCTATCGTCCCATCGTCCCATCGTCCCATCGTCCCATCGGCCCGTAGGCCCATCGGCCCGTAGGCCCATCGGCCCATCGGCCCATCGGCCCATCGGCCCATCGGCCCGTCGGCCCATCGGCCCATCGGCCCATCGGCCCATGGGCCCATCGGCCCATCGGCCCATCGGCCCATCGGCCCGTCGGCCCATCGGCCCGTCGGCCCATCCGCCCATCGGCCCATGGGCCCATCGGCCCATCGGCCCATCGGCCCATCGCCCCATCGGCCCATCGGCCATGGGCCCATCGGCCCATCGGCCCATGGGCCCATGGGCCCATCGTCCCATCGTCCCATCGTCCCATCGGCCTATCGGCCTATCGTCCCATCGGCTCATCGGCCCATCGTCCCATCGTCCCATCGTCCCATCGGCCTATCGTCCCATCGTCCCATCGGCCCATGGGCCCATCGGCCCATTGGCCCATGGGCCCATCGGCCCATGGGCCCATCGTCCCATCGTCCCATCGTCCCATCGGCCTATCGGCCTATCGTCCCATCGGCTCATCGGCCCATCGGCCCGTCGGCCCATCGGCCCATCGGCCCATGGGCCCATGGGCCCATCGGCCCATGGGTCATATGGTCAGGTCAGGTCATATGGTCAGGTCAGGTCATACGGTCAGGTCAGGTCATACGGTCAGATCAGGTTATTAGGTCAGGTCAGGTCACATGGTCAGGTCAGGTCATATAGTCAGGTCAGATCATTTGGTCAGGTCATAGCACAATCCATCAATCACAGCTCCGGTGCTGCAAGCATGGGAAGACCTCAAAAGCTGCTTCGTTGTCTACATCTTGATCAAGTGTGGAGCACCATTTCTGTGCCATGCTGGCTTGCAGGCACAAACCGCTTATGTGTCGTCGTCCGTCTCTGAAAAGCCAATCAGCAGGCGGTGGGCACCAGCTATGCCATTATGGCACCGCCTTGCGTTACTAAGCTATTGCTGAGTGTGGATGTTTGCGCATGTGCCATTAGTGCCATGTGGCTGCATAGGCAAAAAAAGAAAATACCGCAGCGTAGGGACCTGGCGAGAAGTATGCAGCACGGACGTATACTGAGGCACGACATGGTGCATGCTGCTTGCCGACCCACAGGTCACATCCGCCTGCATCCGCCCCCAGCCTGCGAGCCATACAGGCGATGGCGCTTACTGCCATTTCCAGCAGCTTCCGATGCAGCACGGGGCGCTTTGCCCTGCTCGCTACGACCCACAACCCACTGTCAACCCACATTTCATCAATGCCCTCAGGGAACACCAGCCCGCACGCCCGAACGCCCGCCCGGCAAACACAACCCGGGCCTGCTCCCGCTGCACGGAAGCAACCCCAAGGACGCTCCTCAGGGCTCATCAGAACTTTAGCCACTTCTTCTGCGCGTCCTTGTCTTGAATGGCTTTGCTGGCCCGGGCCGCCGCCGACTGTGCCGCCGCCAGCTCAGCCTGCCATGTCGCGGGGGAGCAGAACCAGAAATGGGCAGGCAAGGTGGGCAGGGGGGACAGGGGGTAATCAAGAAGAAACCGCATCGGGAGTTCAGGACGGAGGCGACACAGACAAACACGGACCCTGCCGGGCAGGGGGTTGGCCAGCCACAACAGTGAGTGAGTCCTGGAGATGTGGTCCATGCATAGGGCCCAGCATGTGGGGCTTTGCAGCGATCCGCTGTGACTTCCCGAGAGGCCTTGGCCTGCACGTCACACACCCTCATTGCCACATTCCCTTCCTTTCCTCCCCTTCCCTCCCCACCCCTTTCATAGTTCGTTGGCTGGGACTGGCGAAACAGAAGGCTAGGCCAAAGGATGGTGGCGCTAGCTGAGGTGCAGGTAGCCCACCCGGCGTTCTCGTGCGTGGGCAGCAAGAGGCGGCCGTCCACCCGCCTGCCCTGCCCTGGCCCGGTGGGCTCCCTACACCCAATGCGGGCAGGAGCCCCGAGCGACTGAGCGACTGAGCGACTGACCTGTACCGACCGGATCTGCGCCTCGATCTGCGTCCTCAGCCCGCGGTTGTCCCGATGGCGGCTCAGCATCTCTTGAAGGCGGGACAGCTGGGCCTGGGTGTGTGCGTGTGGGGGGAGGGGGGGTCAATCAGGAACACGGACCGCAGAGGTTGAGTAGAAGCATCACGTCGCAGCCAACCCCACACTGCCCCGGTCCCGGTTAGGTAATGAACATGATCCCGCAGGAGGTCTGGGGCGGTATGGGGGTGTGTGGGCCAATAGAGAAGAAATCGCAGGAGGTGACGCAGGTGGATTGCGAGGCGGCGGGTCAGGGAAGGAGGGCAGGGCAGGGCAGGGCAGGACAGGGGTGGTGCAGGAAGCAATCACCAGAGAGCTGATGTCTCCCTCCCTACGCACACCTCCTCATTCATACGCCACCACGCACCTGTATCCCCGACACTGCGTCGTGGTGGCTCATCAAGCCGCGCCGGTCGGGTGCCCGCCTAGCGCCCCCGCCGGCGGCAGCAGCCACGGCGCCTGCGATGGCCGCCGCGCCTGCCGTCTGCGCCGCCCTCCCACCACCACCGCCGCCTCCGCCTCCGCCATGCGCCGCCACGCCCGCCACGGACACCTGGGCCTTACGGATGCGAGCGGCAGCGGAGGAGTCGCCTGCGCAGGAGGCCACCGACCGGCGACGGCGGCACTGCAAAACGTCATGTGTGGACCCGAGGCCGAGGCCGAGGCCGCGTGGGGCAGCTGCCCGGGGCCCTTACACGGTACCTGTCACTGACCACGACCAGGCGGCTGCAGCACACATGTGATCCCTCGTGGTCGCGTGTTGTCCGGTGTCTAGGTCCTCCACCGCCGACCCCCGAGTGCCGTACGCAGTGCCGTACGCATACACGGTCACGCAGCGCATGCACAACACGCAGGGAAGTACGGCACCTCGAAATCACCAATACCACCATCACATACACCCCAACTGACATACACACACTCACAGGAGCCTGCAGCAGCAAGTGAGGGCCACACAGGCGCGAACCGCAACCCCGATATGCACATCATCATCCACAAACCGCGGGGCTCCCGGCAACTAGGACGGAGGTAGGCCAATGGCAGGCTCCACCTCACAGCCCCTCCACCCGCCCGTTCCCATTGTCGTACGTACTCCTCAAGTCGTCTACCCGACCCGACCCGACGCGGCGCGACTCTACGCGACCCGACCCGACGCGACGCACCCAGCGACGAGTTGATGAAGTCGAACAGCCCGCCGCCCCCCGGTGCGCCCTCCGCAGCCTCCCGCGCCTCCGCACGCGCCTCCCGTGCCGCCTCGATCGCGCGCTTTCGCTTCTGCCTCGCGCCTCCGCGCTTGCGGCGCTTGGCTGCCCCACCCTGGAGCCGGTCGTCGGCGGCGCCGCCCACCTGCACACCCCCCGTGCCGCAACAATACCCCACTCAGTCGGTCGGTCAGTCAGTCAGTCAGTCAGTCAGTCAGTCGGTAATATCATCTGTATCACTCCCCTCGCCTCATCTTTGTCACACCCTTGATGCGACCCAGTTGGCGTGAGCACCGTGAAGAGTGCTTTGCTTCAGGGAACAGCCGGCCCTAAAACCCCTGGACCCCACCCAGCTGCGGGCAAGGGCAAGGGAAAGGGACGGGCTGCGGAGCTTGGAGCGAAGAGGACGGCACAGGCAGGGCTGCACCACCCAGCTAGCGGAACTCGGCGGCCGGGCAGCCAGAGGCGGCTCGGCGGCGGCCAGCAAACCAGAAACCGTCAAGTTCGAGATAATGAAACTGGGGTGGCAATGCACATTAGCGCTGCACCTCGTAATCGACTCCGCTGTAGTGCCACCCAACCCACACCACCCAACCCACACCACCCAACCCACACCACCCAACCCACACCACCCAACCCACACCACCCAACCCACACCACCCAACCCACACCACCCACCCGCCGCAGCCTGTCCTTGTCCGCCGCGCCCAGCCCCTTGCGCTCGGGGAGCAGCAACACCTCCGGAGCCGCCATGGCGCCCTGACCTGGCGGGGGTACGGCGCAAGGGATGCAGCGCAGGGATGCATGACCCTCCGGGTGGGGTTGCGGCGATGCAGGGGGATGCGTTGTGCAGTGGGGAGCGTCCGTGGAGACCTCCCCCACAACGTGTCGTGTCGTGTCGCGTGATGTCCCGTCCCCTCCTGTCCCGTCCCGTTCCCTCCTGACCCCTCCTGTCGCTTCGTGCCCCCTCGCCTTGCCTCGCCTCACCTCGGCTGCCCAGCCCCCGTCCCCGCACGTATCCCATGCGGACAAGCAGTCGAGACGCCACCCCGCGGCCGTGAGCCTCCCACTCCGCCAGCAGAGCTGCGTCATCCACCGCACCCGCAGCGGCAGCCAGCCTGAGGAGGAGTGAGGGAGGTGGAGCACCGGATACCGGGGGGCGGGGGCGGGGGCGTAGCGGGGCACAAGGCGCGACGAGTCCCTACACAGCCCTGCCTGGCGCGTCTGCATTGATAGGCACTGACAGGGAACCGAGCTGAGCCGCCGCAGAACCGCCCCCCTCCTCCCCAGAGGTTGTCTCCTCAGGAGGTCCCGGAGAGTCATCGGGACACTGGCGACCCCACCTCGCGTGTCCAAACACATCCAGAAAGCCGCCCTCAGCGCCCTCAGCGCCGGAGCCACCATATGATGCTGCCGCGCCGCGGCTCCTGCCGGCGCCGACACCGCCGGCGCCGCCGTCGTCATCGCTGCCGTACAAGTCGATGTCGTCATCGTCCCCCTCGCCGTCATCATCATCATCATCACCGCCGTCGTCGTCGTCGTCGTCGTCGTCGTCGTGGTATCCATCGCTGCCGCCTTCGCCCTCCTCCTCCTCCTCGTCCCCCATCCCGGGCCGCAGCAGTGCCCGGATGCTACCGCTGCTACTGCTGCTGCCGCCGCCGTCGCTCTCCGCCCCCTCTCCTGCGTCGTCTCCCCCTGCCACTGCCGCTCCAACTGCCCCTGCCCCTTCCGCCGCCACCGCCGCCGGCGGCGTGACGTGGGCGTGACGGGTCACACGAGCCAGCGGCACCACCACCCCCCCGCCGCCGCCCCGCCTGCCGTCGGGATGCGGCAGCAGCGGCATCACGGTGGCTGTAGCCTGTACGGCATCCAGCGAGATGATCTCCACCGGCACGAACAGGCGGCAGCCGGGCAGTTGCGCCAGTGCCCTGCGCCCCACCGCCACCTCCCCGCCCGCACCCTCATGCGCCTCCAGGGAGCCAGGAGGGCCCTGCGGCGAAGACGGCCCTCCGCGGGAGGCTGCTGTGGTTGCTGCTGCTGTTGGTACGGCGCATTGTCGTACGAGGGCCTCCATTACGTCCACGGGGTCCAACATGAAGGGCCTGGTCCAGGGAGGGAAGCGGAGGGCCGGGGGGGGGGGCAGGAGCGCCGGGAGGAGTAAGGGAGGAGGATGAGGGCGAAGGGTGTGTGTGCGTGTAGAGCTCGCCTGAGCCCGTGTTCCCGCCCGTGCACGACAAACCCGGCAGTTTCATTTCGTCCACAGCGTCACCAGCAACCCGCTGCACCAACAGCCGCCACCCGCTATGTTGTAGCGTGATGGCTACACAGTACTTATACGAATTATTGAATATGATTATGATTATCGAATTACCGATAACAGAACCTTCCGAATAGTATAGAATATCTCTTGAACGAGTATTCTAGAATCTGTACGACAATCACGAATCTCGAAGCCGTCTTTGCTCACAGAAAGAACGATGACTGAACGTTAAGTTCGGATTCGATTCTGAGCACGGTAGTAAATACCGTGGCCGGGGCAGTGCCGGCCTGAGACAAAGGTATTTACCTACGTATCTCACTACAACACGCTACCCGCCACCCACCACCCCGCTACCCGCCCCCCCACCTGGTAGGCACTTGGAAGGCCACCGACACCGTGCCGGCCTGCGGTGCGGAGAACGGCCCCGCCGCCGCCGCCGCCGCCGCGGGGGAGGGGGAGGGGGTGAAAGGTTGTTGGCTGGTGGCTCGCGGGAAACCCACAAGGGGCCAGGCGAGGCGAGGCGAGGCGAGGGCACGGGCGCCACAACCTTCCTCCCCCATACGGACATGCACATGCACATGGACAGGCAACACTGGGACGGACGGCCGTGGTGCTGAAGAGGGGGGCTGGGGGCGCATAGGCGCGAAAACTTGACTGCCGAACATTTGGAGGTCGCGGCTGCAACCCCCAATTTGGCGGTCGCGGCTGCGGTTGGCAACGTGCTCCCAAACCCGGAGCTTGTGGCGGCACACGGCGGCTCTAGGGGTGTGCGCCCGAGGTGTACTGGTGGCACAATCTGGCCCATGCCGCTGCACTCGCACCTGTCGGCCGGGGCCCTGCACGCGGCCGGCGTACCAGCGGCCGTCCATGTAGCGGAAGTGGCAGGCGCTGCCGGCGGGAGGAAGTTGTACGGCAGGGCGCGGAGGCGGACCCGACGCGGCTGATGCAGGCAGCAGCGCCTGCGCCGGGGCCGGTGGCGGCGGGTTGTCGGCTGGGGGAGGGCGGTTGTCGGGGGGCCGGGGGGAGGCGCGGGAGGCCGCCGCGAGTTGCTGGAGGATGCGCGCGCGCTTGATTTCCAGCAGGGCCGACTCCAGCTCCGATACCGCGGCGCGCAGCTCGTCGCGCATCTGCGGCACGGAACCGAAGGGTTACAAAGATGTTGATTATGATTCGGACTGGGTGCACGAAAGATGTTAGCGTCAGATATTGCCGCGGAAAAGCGCGAAAAGGGAGTGTGTCGCGGGAAATGAGCTTTCCTGACCTGCAGCAGCTCTGCATGCCCTTCCTGGCCGGCAGCCTCCTCTCCTCCGAGATCGATGGCTTCGTTGATGCTTGTCAGAGCCTCACGCTGAGAGGCGAGCTGTGCCTCCAGCTCGGCCTCAATATCGTCAGCCATCTTGCGCTGGACTCCGCTTCCTGTTTCTCCGCAGGTCCTGAAGAGGTGAAGATTTCAGCAGATGATTTAACAAGGATTTAAGCGAAGATGTTTGGCAGGAACAACTACCGGCATGCAGCCGTAGTCTGACATAGTCACGTAGATAGTGGTCACTGAGACTGGCAAGCTTGTAGGTCTTGAGTGTCAGCGAGAGGGACTTTGCGGCTTCATAGTTCTGCCAGCCAACGGCCCAGCGGCCGTCCCATCGCGCCACTAACTGAATGATGGACGCTACAGTTGACCGTTGAGGACCGTACGGTCTAACGAAGGAGCCTCGGACAACCAACAAGGGACCCCCCCGAAGGTTTCTAAAATTGCGTGCATGTACGGGTGATGTAGTAAACCAGTTGCCGATGTGCTTCGTCTTTTGCAACGACGCACGCGCGACTTGGTGTTTCTACCTGTTTGCGGCGAGCCACTCCCTCGTCTCGTAAATGAAGCAATTTTCCTTCGACACACACTGCTTTGTAACTGGCAGCTTTCGAATGGTCTCTTTGCTCGTTTGTAGGTAGGGCCCAACCGCTGTTAGTCGCAGCGGCGACAGGTGAAGCGCACAGCGCTGCAGCCAGCAGGACTAGCAGCTATAACATGGCGACTATTGGCGGTTGCACGCCAGAACAGTACGCGAGCGTTCTGAACGCCTTACACCAAGATGCCGCCGCCGCGACGACCCTTTGCGAGGTGTTTGCGACAAGTGACAGGACGGAAGAGGTGGCGTACGGTCTCAATACCGTATTTATGTTGATGAGCGGGGCGCTGGTTTTCATAATGGTAAGACACGGTCGCAATTGGATAGGGCTTCGTGGTTTACGGCTGTAGCGACGGCCTGGCGCCAACGCGCAAAGTAAATTGGTTGCATGTGCAGCATGGAGGCTTCGCAATGCTGGAGGCTGGAGCGATCAGAAGCAAAAACGCGGTGAGCTTTGGGGCAGGTGTCCCGTCCAGCTATCCGCTGCCGGGGGGGAGCCCCCGGCGGGCCCGCCCTCCGGCCATTTCGCGCGCACGGATGGTCATCTCTGCCCATACAGAAGACCTATTCTTCAAATAGCACTTCCCATCGCCGTCACCGGCAAGAATGTGGCACGAACGATACCACAGCACACACACACGCACACTCACACTAGAAGTCGCGCAGAATCCGCTGCAGAGGAGACTGAACGCCCGCCTCCGGCAACCCCCCGATACCCCGCCCTGCTCCGAAACCCCGCCCTCCGCCCTCCGCCCCCAGATGAACATCCTCCTGCAGACGGTGTTGGACGGAGCAGCCAGTGCCGTCATGTGGTACCTGGTGGGCTTTGGGTTCGCGTACGGCATCGGGGACAGACCCAACGGCTTCGTAAGTGTCATGGGGGTGGGGGTGGTGATGGTGAGGAGGAGGGGACCAGCACACCGCTCTTTGGGATTGTCCTCCTTTAGGGTACCTCCGCCCACTGCCACGCACCCCACCACCGCCACCACCACCACCGAAATGTGCCTCCCTGCCTGGCTGCCTCCCTGCCTCCCTTCCCCCTCCCTGACCCTCCCCTCGTCCCGGGCCGTTTTCTTGTACCCCCCTCTCCTCCAGATCGGCGACGCGCTGTTCAGTCTGTCCCGCTTCGCCTCCCACGAGACCGGCACCGGTACCGGTAACTGGACCAACTGGTTCTTCCAATGGGCCTTTTGCGCCACCGCCGCAACAAGTGAGGAAGGGAGGGAGGGAGGCGAGGGGCGAGGCGGGTCTGGCTGCGGGATGCGGGTTGTGGGGTGGGGTGTGGGGGGTGAGGCGTGCGATGCGTCCTCTGTACTGGTTGCAGCAGCCAGCCCCCCGGGGAGGGAGGCCGTGGGAGTCAACCGGACGGGGACGGGGGCGGGGGCTGCCTGCGGACAGCGTCCGTATCGGCATGGTTTCACGCTCCCTCCTGTCGTACTGACTAATTTCGCATTTCGCTCCAATAACAACCCCTCCTCCTCTGCCCTCCGCTCCCTCCCCACCCCCCTCCTCGGCCCTCCCGGCAGTCCCCGCGGGGGCAGTGGCGGAGCGCTTCAACTTCAACGCCTACCTGGGTACGTGGGGGGGCGGGGCGGGGGGGGGGGGGGCGTGTGTGTGGGCATGTGTGTGGGCATGTGTGTGTGTGTGTGTGTGTGTGTGTGTGTGTGTGTGTGTGTGTGTGTGTGTGTGTGTGTGTGTGTGTGTGTAACAGCAGCCAGCGGTCCACCGAGTCGAGTCGGGAAGCATCCCTCCTCACCCTCCCGGCGGAAGCAAGCGCTCTGTCCGGCCTCCGTACCAACTCCGGACTCTCTCCCTCCGGACCCCCCGGGCCTATCCGTGGATAGTCATTCCTGACCTTCCCCCTCCTCCTGCCCCTCCTCCTCCTGCCCCTCCTGCTCCCCCCTCCTCGGTGCGGCGGTGCCCACCTCCAGGCTACTCGCTCTTCCTGGGCGGCTTCGTCTACCCGGTTGTCGTACACTGGGTGTGGTGCCGTACCGGGTGGCTGGGTTATGGAGCCGACAAGCCGCTTCTGGGGGCGGGCATGATTGACTTTGCGGGCAGTGGAGTGGTGCACATGACGGGAGGACTGGCGGGTGAGGGGGCGGGGGGTGAGGGGGCGGCGGGGGATTGAAGTGACCCGTGGGTCAGTGGGTCACGTGGGTCGGTGGGTCGGCCCGGGAGGGAGAGCAGGTTCAGCGCGGTGGGGAGTTGAGCGCCACTTGGGGGGGCAGGGGGTTGGGGAGTGAAGCAAAGGGACAGGGTCCGGGCAGGGGCCGGGCAGGGGGTGCCCAGTCGGTCTCTCTCCCACCTTCCCTTCCCTTCCTCACCTTCCCTCCCCTCCCTCCCCGCCTTCCTCCCCACCCCCCCCCCCCCACCCCACCGTCCTGGTCTCCCTACCCTTGCCCGCCTGCTCGACGTGCCCCCTGCCCTACCTGCCCCTCGCTTTCGTTCCCTGTCTTTGCCCATCGCCCGTCGCGCTGCCCTTGACCCCCTGCTTGACCC
This sequence comes from Pleodorina starrii, assembly GCA_030267565.1. Lineage (NCBI taxonomy): Eukaryota > Viridiplantae > Chlorophyta > Chlorophyceae > Chlamydomonadales > Volvocaceae > Pleodorina > Pleodorina starrii. The sequence continues at coordinate 978,944 of BRXU01000034.1, forward strand.
GTTCTTTGCCTTGTCCCTGTTTGGCTCGCGTTCCTTGCGTTTTATTATCCCCTCCCCGTCTGCTTCACACCTCTGTGAGTGCCACTTGCGTTTCCTGCCCGCGGTTATCCCCGCCCACCCCTCGTACACTTGCAGGATGTCCTTGCCCTTCTTTTTTCTTTTTTGTTTTTATTCCCTTTATTTATTTCACCTTTGCAGCCTTCCCGTCTCCCCAGCTCCCCAGCCCCAGCCGCAGCTCCAGCCGCACTCGCATGGGGTCTCGCCGGTAACGCTTGCCCCGCTGTTCTTGCCGTTGCTTCACGTACCCTTTGCTTGCTCTGTGCCCTCTTTTCCTGCTGTAGGTGAGTTGGGTTCCCGCGGGCTTCGGTGGCTGGGACGTTCCTTGCATCCCAGCCGCACTTTCTCGGACCGCTTCACAGCACGTCGCTCAGCCACTTCCGCGACTTTCCTACACTTCTTTACCAGCCTCAGCTCGTCGTCATCGCGCCTCGACACCGCGGCGGCTCCGCTCGTACTTGCTACACCCTCTCGGTTTGTATATCACGTCCCCTGCTGTTTTGCCAGCTTACCTCGCTGTTCTTTTGCAGATGCGACGGAATTCTTCTGTTACGTTACGTTACCGTTCACGGGCTCCGGCCTATACGTGGATATCCCCCCACCCCAGGCTTGATCGGGGCCGCACTGGTGGGTCCCCGCCTGGGCCGCTTCGATGCCAACGGGGAGCCGGTGCCCATGCCCGGCCACTCCGCCATTCTGGTGGTGCTGGGGACGGTGCTGCTGTGGTTCGGATGGTGGGTGGCAGGGTGGCAGGGTGGGGGGGGGTCAGCGGTGGGGTAGAAGCAAGACGATACCGCAGCGGAGGGACGTACCGGTAGGCGACCGAGAACCCACCCAGCAACACTTATCTCGTTATCTGACATACCTGCTTATCGGGATGGTGGATATTTTACAGGATCTTGGATCTTGGATCCAGTATCCCCTCATCCTCGTGGACGTCATCGTTGTCGTTGTCTCCGCTACCAGATCCCCACCCCCCAACCCACCCCCTCACCCACCCCACCACCCACCCCGGGGGGAGCATGTAGCATATCACTCCCTGACCCCCACACCCCGGGAGGGAAAACCCCGAGGCGCGTGGCGGGTCGGCCGCTGTGTGGACCCCGCGGCGCTGCCGGCCCGACCCCCTGTTCTCTCTTGTCCTTAGCCTCCTCTTGTCGCCCTGTACGGCAGGTACGGCTTCAACCCCGGTAGCGCGCTGATTGCCGACACGGCTGACGCTGCCGCCACTGCGGGGCGGGCGGCCGTCACCACCACCTTGTCTGGGGCGGCGGGGGGACTGACTTGCCTGGCGCTGGCGGTGGCGAGGCGCCTGGTGAGGGGAGTGGGCGGGTGGGGAGGGGGGGGGGAGAGTAAGGAGTGGTGGTGGTGGTGGAGGAGGGGTTTGTGTGGACAGCACACGCTTCGAACCGGGGGCAGGTCGGATGGGTCCTCCCTCCCTCCCTCCCTCCCTCCCTCCCTCCCTCCCTCCCTGGAGGGGAGAGGAGTGACTCAACTCCACACGAGTGCGGAGACCACGCTTGGAGGCCTCCCCCTCTTATCTCCCCCCACCACCTCCCTCCCTCCCTCCTTGTCTGTCAGCTCATCAGCTAATTGCCGGTAACGAACAAGCCGTAGTCGGCGGGTCGTTAATCGTTCGGTCGTTCGTTTCATTTGCCGGTAAGGACTGTCATCCTCACCCTCCTCACCCTCCCCTTCCTCCCCTTCCTCCCCCTCCTGCCCCTCCTCCCCCTCCTCACCCCCCTTCCCCCCCCCTCAGTCCTGGGACCTGACCTCCCTTTGCAACGGAATGCTGGTGGGCTTCGTGGCTATCACCGCGGGATGTGCGCTGGTGGAGCCCTGGGCGGCGCTGCTGTGCGGCTGCTGCGCCGCGGCGCTGTTCGAGGCGGCGTGTGCGGGGCTGCTGGCGCTGAGGGTGGATGACGTGGTGTCGGCGGGGCCCATGCACGGAGTGTGCGGAGCGTGGGGGGTGGTGTTCGTGGGGCTACTGGCCAAACAGGTGCGGGGGGATTGGGTGAGGGGGTGGAGGGGGAGGAGGGTGGAGGGAGGAGGGAGGGGTATGCTCCTTGGGGGCAGGAGGAGGGGTTGGGGGTGTCCGTCCGTCCGTCCCGTCCGTCGATCGGTCGGTCCACCCGCTAACTGCGGCTGCTGTGGTGTGTGATTGAGGGTTTGGATGCCGTACATGCACTGCGCAGGAGTATGTACGACAGGTGTACCCCACCCGGGGCATCTATCCGTACGGCCTCTTCTACGGCGGCGGCGGCAGGCTGCTGGCGTCTCAGGTGGGTTCCCCGCCAACAATACACACACGCATACACGCACATACGCACATACGCCGTGTCGGGTGGGGCTTGTCGCCTTTTAGCTCCCAAGCGAGGTTTCAGGGCGCTTGTTGTTGTTCCCATGTGTTGGGGTGTGTGGGGTGTGTGTGTGTGCGTGTGTGAGAGCGTGTTGGCGGCGGATGTGCTGACGGGGCGGGGAAGGGTGGCCTGTGCTCTTGGAAGGCCCGGCTTACACCCACTCGCACCCAGCCCAGTGTCCGAGCGCGCACGCTCGCATGCAGGCGCCCGCGCCCGCACCCGCACCCGCGCACACACATCTCTCTCTCTCTCTCCCTCTCTCTCCCTCTCTCTCCCGCACTTCAATGCACACACGCGCCCCTCTCTCCCCAGGTGATTGGTGTGCTGGCGATCGCCGGCTGGGTGTGCGGCACCATGGGGCCCTTCTTCCTGGCCCTACGCGCTGCAAGGTGCCTGCGGATCAGCGCCGAGGACGAGGCGATGGGGCTGGACGCGTCGAAGCACGGGGTGAGGCGGGCTGGGCTGGGCAGGGCGAGAGGGGGGCTGCGGCTGGGGCTGGCAATGGGGGGGCAGGGCCCGGTGGGTACGTGGGTTGGGGCAGAGGGAGGCGCCGAGATTGAGAGTGAGAGTGAGTTGGGCGGCTGGCGGAGCCCGGGTGCGCAGAGCCCTGAAGGGAAAGTGTGTGTTTCGGAGCGCGTGCATCATCCGCGGAGTACGGTGAACGGAACCCAACCGAATTCAACCGAACCCAACCGAACTGCACCAGGAGGGAGGAAGTGCCCTGGCCGGCAGAGGTGGTTGGGGTAGGCGCGCCTTCCTTCCTTCCTTCCTTCCTTCCTTCCTTCCTGGGGGATGCGGCTCTTCCTGCTCCCTCGCCGCGGGCTCCGGCGGGGCTTCCGACCCATACGTGGATGATCCCCCGGAGGCGCTCCCCGCCGCCTTCACTTCTCCGGTTTCCAGCCCCTGGGGGCCGCAGGGCAGCGAAGCAGCGCAGCCCGCACCCCCGCCTCCTGTCCCCAGATGCCGATTCCAGTCGTGAGAACCGCTTTGGCGTTTGACCGCAGGGCTCCGCTTACAACATGCCGGGGCATGGAGGCAGCGGCGGCGGCTGGGGCGGCTTCGGCCTCGGCGGCGGCGGCGGTGGCGGTGCCGCCGGCCGGCACTCGCCACTGTCGTACTCAATCGGCGGCGTGGGCGGCGGCCCGAGGTCCGTCGGCGACAGCATCATGCGCGGTCACATCGGCGGCGGCGGTGGCGGCGGCAGTGCCTACGGCGGTGGCGGCGGTGCTTACGGCGGCGGCGGCGGCGGCGGCGGTGCCTACGGCGGCGGCGGCGGTGCTTACGGCGGCGGCATCATAGCTGCTACAGCGGCTTACGCGGCGCCAATGGCAGTAGCAGGGGGTCAGGGCTACGGCGGCGGCGGCGGCGGCCGGGGCGACGTCCTGGATACCAGCAACGGCAGCGGCCACATGGACCGCCTGAGCCCGGAGGTACGGCAGCACCAGAGCCCCGCCGCAGGCAACACCACGGCGGCGGTGGCGGCGGCTGCAACCGGCGCGGCGGACGTGTCGCCGCGGGCGGCGCGGATGGCCGCCGGCAGCGAGCTTTCGCTGATTAGTATGGGGCCCGGCGGCGGCGGTGGTGGTGGTGGTGGTGGTATCGGGCTGAACAGGGGCGCGGCGGAGGCGGCCGCGCCTGTCGGCAAGCCCTCAGTGGACGTGCATCTGTACGACATCAGCAGCGGCGTCAGAGGTGCCATGCTGCTGCGCGACAGAGCGGAGGGCTCTGGAGGGGCCGCGGGAGTGCCGCCGCCGCCGGGGGATCGGCTGCTGCCGCCGCCGCCGCCGCAGCAGCAGCAGCCGAGCAGCGGCAACGCCGCCGATTGTGGCACAGCGGTATTGTCGGCGCCAGCCGCCGCCGCAGAGGCCGCCTGCAACAGCCGCGGCGGAGGCGATGACGAGGGGTCGGGCCCTGGAGAGGTGGTCCGTGCCGGCAGCAGCAGCAGCAGCAGCGGCCCGTCGAGTTCTGTACGGCATCAGGCTCGGTGACGTCGGAGCCGGTGACAGCGGCGGCGGCGGCGGCGCCAGCGCTGTACGGCATGGGCCGTGTTGCTGCTGCCGCTGACCCGATGACCAGGGCTGCGGCCATCCGTGACGACTTCTCCCCCCGGGAATCTGGGGACATACAGGCTACGGCTGGCAATGGCCGCCAGCCAGGTATCGGGAGCTGATGGGCGCTTTGGGTTGCGGGTTTGGGTCACGTTGACGCTCGTCCTTTATTGCCGTATTATGGGTATTAAGGTATTATTGGGCGCGCAGGTGCTTAGGGGAGTGTGAACCACGAGGGGTACGGCTGGGTTCACCTCCCCGGGGTAGACCTTCCTGAGACGGGTGCAGCGTCGCGCGGGCGGGTGGACCGGGCGAGATTGAATATTGAAGGACTCAGAGCTGTCACTGCGGGGGGGCGGGGGGCCTGGCTGGCTGTTGACGACGCGCGGATTACGGTCCGGAGCAGTGCAGTGCAGTGCGGCGTGATCATGTATACAATACGAAAGCAATGCGGGGAGGCAGGCAATGCGGCTCGAAAGGCACCCGGAAAGGAAACCAGAGCTCGATCCATAACGCGTCTGGGGGCCGCGAGGCGGGTCGGGTAGTGCGTGCGCATCTAGCGGGGCTAGGCTAGGCGAGGTGACCGTTGGCGGATGCGGCTTTAGGCGTGTTCCGTTGTTCCCGTGTTCCGGGACTTGCGCCGTCTGGTATTTTGAGATGCGCGCTTACTGTATTATTGTGCGGCTCGAGCGTTTGTGGTGTGTGTTGCGAGGTCTGATGAGCTTGTCTTGGGCGCTGGAGCGCCTTGATCGTCGTGCAATTGCTGCGGGCATTATGCGTTGCGTCGCGTTCCTTATTATTATTGGGCCAGCCAGGGAGGTTTGTGCGGTGCGTTGACCGATTTGGGTCGTCCTTTGTACGACAACATACACATTGCCTGCCGCAGCTGCCCATGGGCGGGTCTGTCGCTGGCGATCGTGAGAGGGGCCTTGGGTTGGCGCAAAGAGCGGCCTTGGGTTTGCGCAGAGAGTTTTGCGGGGCCATCACCGATGCGGCGCAGCGAGCGCTCGGGTGCGGTACCAGCTTGCGTGTGCGTGCCCCGTGTGCGTCCGCACCTTCCTCACGCGCCGGCCAAGTGTGCAGCAGCCTGCAAACCAAGTGGACCCCTAACGCTCGTCGAGTAATTCTACAGGGTTATTATGAAAAGGGCATTTTGTTTGCATAGCCAAGACCGGGGTTTAAATCACAGGCGCATCACGAGCCGCAGCGGGTCCGGCGCGGAGGGTTGCAGCGTGTTGCTGTTGCGCTTCAACGGTGTTCGACTTGTGGGCCTGTCGGAGAGGGACAACGTGCATGAAACCTGCGGGAGGGCATCCTGACGTTGCTGTGCATTTTGTGACCTTCGCGAGCGAGCGGCAGTGGCGGTTGCCGCTCACGCGCACTGCGTTGGCGTTTCGCGGCACTGCGTTGGCGTTTCGCGGGGTACCTGTAGGGCCCACGTGAGCACTAGGGAGCAATGCCTCGTTACATGCGCAAGCTTCATGTAAACGTGGAGGTTTGGCAGGACGCTCTTCGAGGACCTTTCAGCTAAACCAGCCCGCGACGCTCTGTCCGCCCAATAGCTCTGAAAGTCCGGCTGCCCGACGGCGGCGTTGCTTCTCAGCAGAGCAACCTTGTCCAGCACACGCACGCGAGTAGACTGCAAGTGGCGACAGACGACTGTAGAACCACCCACGTAATCGACCCGGTTGTCGGTGAATGCAGCTCGTCACATGAGCTACGGGTTGGCCACAAAATAATTAGTTGTTCACGCTGCTCAGCACATGTGCGCGTATGGCAAATAATTTGAAATCCGCATTAGAGCTTCTTAGGGTTTCTACGAGGCTGGTCCCATTTGCTTCTAGTCGCGAAGGCCTACAACAGGCGTCCCGTCAGCCTTTTCCCTCAACGCTAAGGCACTTTTAGGTTGAGCACCGCTACACAAATGTCTGCATTATTGGCTCCGGCCCTGCGGCCCACACGGCCGCCGTGTACACGGCGCGCGCGGAACTGACTCCAATTCTTTTCGAGGGATTTATGGCAGGGATTTATTGCAGGCATTGATTCAGTTACGGGGCAGGGGACTCTATGCTTACTCGTTCGTACTTGTTTCAGCAGCAGTTGCGGGTCCTGCGCAAGCTCGAGGGCGCGCGACGGCAGAGGCAGGGCTCGACCTGTCACGGGCCCGTGGGTCGCTGCGCTGTGTTCGGCGAATGAGGTCATCCGCGGGCGCTCCGCCGCCGTTGCGCCGACATAAAAGGCGCTTCCGCGCCCACCATTCCCACTTTTCTTTGAGGAACTTTACGATCTTCCTCAAACAAATCACCTCCCATAGGCACTTCGGTTGGTTCTTACAGCTTAGAGGGTGGGATTATCGGGGAATTTAGAGCTAGCACGCGCATGCCAGCTTTACAGTCAGTTTCAGTACAGTACAGTACAGTACTGGTTCAGTACTGCGAGCAAGCTAAACACCAAGCACACGCCGTACTCTGTTCTCCGCGAAAAAAACTCGGCGAGGTGCGGCGCAGGACGCTGTCGAGCCAGCGCCATCAACGCAGCGGGAGGCAGGGTCTCAAATTCTCTAACTATGACAGAGTGACACTGCATATTATACTGGCCGTCCAGGTAGGCAGCCAAAAGTGAAGGCGGAAGTCAAGGCACGACTGAAGCCCCGGGAAAGTTCCAGGTCTGCATCCTCCGGCCGATCCCTGCGTTGATATCTGAGGGTTGTCGAAATGGTTGTTAACCCCCGAGTGGGTCATGATGGGAGTGTGGGACTATGGCTAGCTAGGCTGCCGAGGTGTGGAGTTGAGATCGTCACGTCGCCGTGACACGGCACGTGTATCGGATACCCGAAATCGACCCCTTTGAGCACTACCCTCTGGTGCGACCTCAACTCCACACCTCGGCAGCCTAGCTAGCCATAGTCCCACACTCCCATCATGATCCACTCGGGGGTTAACAACCATTTCGTCAACCCTCAGATATCAACGCAGGGATCGGCCGGAGGATGCAGACCTGGAACTTTCCCGGGGCTTCAGTCGTGCCTTGACTTCCGCCTTCACTTTTGGCTGCCTACCTGGACGGCCAGTACAATATGCAGTGTCACTCTGTCATAGTTAGAGAATTTGAGACCCTGCCTCCCGCTGCGTTGATGGCGCTGGCTCGACAGCGTCCTGCGCCGCACCTCGCCGAGTTTTTTCGCGGAGAACAGAGTACGGCGTGTGCTTGGTCTTTAGCTTGCTCGCACGTCGGTCGGCTCGTCGATCACCGAAGCGGGTCGTTGGTTGTTGTTGGCCGCGGGCATTGCTGTTTTGCTGGCCATGGGGCGGGGTTCCGGCGGTTCCGGCCACGTCTGGCACGGTCCGGCCCTCGGGTCCCCAATCTGCTGGACTCCTGTGATATCCCAGACGCGACCCACCGCGACCCCTGTGAAAAGAACGCTACACGTAAGATTTATGTGTCATAATAGGATATAGGATACTATAAAAGTCTGCGCTGCAATTTAGAAGCGCGGCTCCAGCGGGTGACGTGGGGTCGCAAAAATCTGTCGGCGTTTTGAACTCTGAGCTTACAATTAAAGCAGCAACGTTTAGCTGCATGCAGAGATAATGGTGAACAGTACAAGTTCGCGCAAGTTTGTCACGCGACCGTTGGCACATGGCATCGGGCCCATCTGGGTCGCTTTAGGCGACGGCCGAACGAACAAGTACGAGCGTCGTACGTGCTATTGGCGCGAACGATTCAGTATGAGACCTGTTTCAAATCAACCGGTGTTTATCAATACCACAACTATTCCTAACTATCTCTTCAACTTCTTACAAACTGTCGCGACGTACTGTACCAACGTCCGCGTTACAGCACCTGTTCTGCTAATATGGCAACTTCCCTTTGGGACACCTTGCTACCGGAACTTGTGGTGCACATCGCCTCGTTCCTTTCAGCCAACGAGGTGGCGTGCAGCCTTCGGCTGGTTAACAAGTTCACGTCCGAACATTGTCAGGGCGGGAAACTGGTGTGGCTGTCGCAGTCGGTTCCGCACCACGCGTTCGTCAAGCGCTGGGGAGACGAACGTTACGCGGGCGGCCTGACCTTCGAGGAGCGGAAGGAGCTGCTCTGCCTCACGGCCCGGAGCGGCGTCATCGCCAACCTGGAGTTTGCGGTCGCAGTCGTGGGCTGCCCGCTTACCTCTCAGGTCTACATGGCCGCAGCAGAGAGCGGCCACCGCGACGTCTGCATCTGGCTGGAGGACAGGGGCTGCCCGCGCGACGAGAAGGCTGCCGTTAAGGCCGCAGCCCGCGCCGGCCACGCGGAAATCGTCCGCTGGAAGCTGCTGCAGTTCCCCAGCTTCAGTGGCAGCGCGCTGGACGCAGCAGCTGGTGATGGCCACCGGGCACTGTGTGAGGAGATGGTGGCGGCCGGGGCCAGTCCAGGAGACATCCAGTCGGCAGCATTCGAAGCCGCGGAGGGTGGACACGTTGAGCTCACCGAGTGGCTGCTGGGGCTGCTGAAGGAGCGGAACTTGGGCCAACGCTTTGACCGTGAGAGTGACCGGCTGCTGCTGCCAGCAGCGCACGGCTTTGAGCTGCCGGCGCTGCAGCGGCTGTACCACTCCCGGCTGGGCAGCAGGGCGGCGCAGAAGAAGTTCGGGACCCGCCACGGGCCCAGCATGGTGGCTGCGGCCCTCGCCAGCGCTACCCCCGACTGGCGGGCCAAGCTGGAGTGGCTGGAGGCGGAGACGGGCTGCCGCCTCGACGAGGAGGACATGGAGTCGTTTTGGGTAGATTTCGTGAATTCGGCCATGCCGGATGCGCTTGGGCGCGTGACACTGCTGCGGGAGAGGGGCATGCTGCTTGAGGGTTGGTGCTTTCACAGCGCGATCAATCACTCCAACCTCCCGTTGCTTCAGTACCTGATATCAGAAGGCATGCTCGCGGCAAGCGACATCGGCATCGTAGACCTAATGGAGATGGCATCCGAGAAAGGCGACCTGGCCGTCCTGGCTGAGCTGCTGGCGGCAGGGGGGCCCATTGGGCCGGGTGTCGTGCGGACTGCGGCGGAGGACGGCCACCTGCACGTGCTGCTCTGGATGGCGGGCCCCGAGGCGAGCCCGGACACCACGGAGGCGCTCCAGGAAGCGCTGCTTGAGGACCCGAACTGGCTGACGTGGCGCGCCGCTGCGTCGGGCAGTCTGGAGCTGATGGAGTGGCTGTGGGAGCGGGGCTGCCGGCAGTTTGACGAGAAGGCCTTCACCGCTGCGGTTGGAGCTGGCAACGCTGCGCTCCTGGAGTGGATGGTGGCCCGGGGCTGCCCCATGTCGGTGAGTGCTGATGTGGCCATGAGCCCCATGACGGGCTCGGGGGAGCTGCCGCTTGGAGTGTTGCGGTCATGGATGAGAGCTGTTGGAATGGTTCACTGGGAATGGCATGCATACCTTCTAAAAGCTACTGCTGGGCCGTGGAGTGCCGGCGCGGGCGAATGGTTGCCTTGCTGGAAGTGACATGAAGTAACGGCAATATGATTCTTGACTTTGTCGCCTGCCTGCCTGCCTGCCTGCCTGCCTGCCTGCCCCCTTGCGTGCTGCACAGAGCGAGGCCTACCTGGTCGCTGGCCGCCAGTACGACATGGCCACCCTGCGCTGCTTGCGCCGGCTGGGCTGCCCCTGGGACCCGGACACCTTCATTCGGGCGGTGTACGACAACGACACCTCATGCCGTCTCGAGGTGCTGCGCTGGCTGGAGGCGGAGGGCTGCCCGGTGGATTGGCACGCGGCCTGGGCCCGGTTGCAGTCTCGGATCGTGAATCGCAACACGCTCTCTGACGTGTCGGAGTGGGTAAAGGGACACCTTAAGGCCTAGCGGCGGGCCCGGGGTGCAGTCTGCTGGAAGCCGTTCACGAAGGGTAGGGCGCGGCCGAAAGGTGTGAGGTGGGTCGTGTGTGCAATGAGCTGGCGAGTGTGCTGCTGCAGAACGACGACAAGGCTGGTCGGGGCTGGGGAGTGGTGTGCGTATGCGGTAGTCGTGCAGGAGGGGAGGTGGGCGTTTGCCTGTTCGGGGGGCATGTGAGGCCAGGGAGTGAGGCAGGAGCGGGCTTGTTCCGTGGTTGTGAGTGGAAGGGCAGGTTGACCCGAAGACGTGAGGAGGAGAAAGCGGGGAGCTGCATGCTGCATGGCTATTGGTCCTTGATTACCGGTACAGGTCCTGGCCCGGCGGCTTTTGGTTGCGTGGCCACGTTGATTTAGTAATGGGGTGTACACTGGCCAGAGCGTGCTGGCATCCCATCCTGAGCTGCACACTTCAGGGTTTTGGTTTAGTCAGTGATGGTAGCCCTGGGCTGGGGCCTGAGAGGCAGGCTGACCTGAAAAGCATGAGAACGAGAGGAGTCCAGTCGGAGCGGCGATTCGTCGGCTGGGACGGCCATAGGTGGTGCAAGTTTGGTTTTGTGCAGCCGCCTGTTGGAAACCGGTTGGAAGCCGAACCGAGGCGAGGGTATACGATGCCAGTGTTTCCGCGCGTGTTTGGTTGAGTCGCATACGGCTGGATGGAGTCAGGCTTAGCTGGCCGCATTGTTCGCCGATTTTCCACGTGGTGCCGGAAGCTCTGGAAGGGTCGGCTTCTACGATGACACACTGGATTTTGACGGTGATGAGCTTCGATGATTTCCTGTAGCAATGCGCGTGTCATGAGCCTGCCCTCGATTGCAAGCTCTCGCTGCTGGCGGAGCTTCTCAAACCCATCGCCACCCCCGCCGACCTACGTGACACTGCACGCTTCACTGCATGTCAACTCCACGGTGCAGCGACTACCTACTTTATTAAGCCTTGAAGCGACCACCTACTTACAACAACTTTGAGCAGCTGTCGCACCTGCTTACTTGCTGCAGATCTGCACCACACCAGCCATCATAAGTCGCCGAGGCGGCAATGTGCGGCTTGCTTCAGTTGAGTCCGCCATGCGTGACGGACCTGACAGCCGACACACAACCAGCGACTGGCGCATAGAGGCATTACCGTTACCAGCCTTGAGGATCGGGGCCGCGGCTTCACGCGAACGGGCCGAGTTCGGCGGCCATCTACCAGAGTGGCTGGAAGCAGAGTCGGAGGCGGGAGCTTCTTGGTGGGTGGCTGGGTGCACGCTTGATGGAGGTAGGCGGAGCATATCGCGATGGAACACATGTACATACGGAGGCACGCAGGACGCAGGTCCATGGGGACATGAGGTGAGGACATAAATACACCTTTCGACCTCCTGATATTTTGTTCACCCCGTTGATTTTAACCTTTGGGAGCAGACGGGAGCGAGCGAGCACCGTCGGCAGTCGTGTAGGTGGCCAAGCGGGTCGTGTCGTGCCGCACTACCGGTATCTAATCGATGGCCCAGCACATGGTGGCCAAGCTACCGTAGCTGTGGAAACTGCCTGGACCATGTATACATATGTGCATTGGTGCAGGTATGTCCTGGAGACACATCAGGGCGGGCGGGCTCATCTGGTTGCCCAGTGCTGCGGCGGGGCTTTGCTCCACTAAGCCACGTTACATGTGCAAGCTTCATGTAAACGTGGAGTTTCGGCTGAACGCTCCTCGACGACCTTCCAGCTGACTTAGCCGCCCAACGCTCTGTCCGCCCAATAACTCTGAAAGTTTGGCTGCCCGACGTTTGGATGCGTTGGCGTTTCCGCTCAGCGGAGGCAACTTTGTCCAGCACACGTACACGAGTAGAATGTAAGGGGCGACATACGATTGTATGTATAACCACCCACGTAATCGACCCATCGAAATGCAGCTCGTCACATGTACGGGTTGGCCACAAGTCATTTAGTTGCCTACGCTTCACAACATAAGTGCGCTTATGGCAAATAATTTGAAATCCGCTTTAGAGCTTCTGCGCGTTTCTTCGAGGCTCGTCTCATTTGCTTCTGGTCGCGAAGGCCTACAACAGGCGTCCCGTCAGCTTTTTCCCTCAACGCTAAGGCACTTTTCAAAAATGGTTGAGCACCTCTACACAAAGGTCTGCATTATCGGCTCCGGCCCTGCGGCCCACACGGCCGCGGTGTACACGGCGCGCGCGGAACTGGCCCCAATCCTTTTTGAGGGATTTATGGCTAATGGAATTGCTGCTGGTGGGCAGCTGACAACGACCACGGATGTTGAGAACTTTCCGGGTGCGTTTAAATCTACCCGATCATCAGCTGCGCTCGGCATAGCAGCCTCCCTCAACATTAAACGCAATTCATTGCAGGTTTTCCTGAGGGCATTCTCGGAGTTGAGCTTACGAACCGTTTCCGCGATCAGTCCGCGCGCTTCGGGACGAAAATTTTCAGTGAGACGGTTGAGAGCGTCGACTTTTCGAAGCGCCCCTTCACCGTTCGCACGGCAGAGAAGGAGGTGAAAGCGGAGACTGTTATCATCGCAACCGGCGCTGTGGCCAAACGGATGGAGTTCCCTGGCAGCGGGGAGGAGAACGGCTACTGGAACAAGGGCATCTCGGCCTGCGCTGTGTGCGATGGTGCAGCGCCCATCTTCCGCAACAAGCCAATTGCGGTCATTGGTGGCGGCGACTCAGCTATGGAGGAGGCCAATTTCCTCACGTGAGTCGCGCCCGCCGATGCGACAGCCGTCAAAGGGCGGGGCTTGGTGGTGGTGGTCGGCCTGTCGACTGTTGCGCCCTCCTTCCCGCGGCGGGTATTGGTCCGGGGAGGGGCCATGATGGTATATTTCTCTTAATCGGAAACATTCTAAGCGGGGCGACCAAACGCATTGTGCCCCCGTCATCCCCGCTGAACATGTTGCACATATCTGGCTCCGACCCCCTTGTGTGACCTCCGTCTCGCTGCTTAGCGTACACTTGCCCTGACATTTGTTCAAACCCGCCCTTTCCTGCATCACGGTACTGTCCACCGACATCATCTGGTGCCCTCGCCCATTATCGGACTGTACTGCGTGTGCAGCAAGTACGGATCGAAGGTCTACCTCATCCACCGGTACGAGGGAGGGTTAGGCCATCCAATCGCGGCGCGTTTTTGGCCGTTATTATGTGTTCCGGTTACCTCTGGAGCCTGTGCCGCAATTCCCACTGCTTTCCTTCTCGCACCCTAGATTGCCATGCGCTCACCTGCACCATCAAAGCACCGCTGCAGCCGACCCGACTGACCGCATCTCACCCTCATCCCATTAGGCGCGACACCTTCCGTGCCAGCAAGATCATGCAGAAGCGCGCTCTTGACAACCCCAAGATTGAGGTGCTGTGGAACAGCGTAGTTGAGGAGGCGTACGGCAACCCGAGGGGCCTGCTGGGCGGCGTCAAGGTGGGCTGGCATCGCGTGGCTCTGTTTGACCTCTAAGCGCGGTCAAAAACCAACCCCGAGGCCGCACGCGTGTGTGTAACCAGCATGTCAGTCAGCAAATGCCTTTGTATCGGGCACGACGCATGACAGAAATGTTGGAAACAGCAGGCAGGCGAGATGTCCTGGCCATTTCCATGCACGAATCCAGGAACTTTTGCCCCGCTTTTCTTCGCGCCCATTGCAGCACGCGGCTCCACTCTTTCACGCCCCTTTCCCTTCTGCCTCCCTTCCAGCTGCGCAATGTGGTGACCAACGAGGTGCGTGACCTGGAGCTGTCCGGGCTGTTCTTCGCCATCGGCCACCAGCCCGCCACCGCCTTCCTGAACGGCCAGCTCACGCTGGACGAGGACGGCTACATCGTCACCACGCCGGGTGCCACCACCACCAACATCCCCGGTCAGCATGGAAGGGGTACCAAGTGATATGACCGATGGCTGTTGCGTGTAATAAGTCGTTGCGAGGGTCTTGACCCTCCGATGGTCCTTGGCGATGCATTGCGACACGCTTCCGTCATTGTGAGTGACACGCTTCCGTCATTGTGAGGCAGTTGTACATCGACTTTCTTTCCATGTTCGAAGATCTGGGGTTCTGAATTCTTTCTCCGCACGGCAGGTGTCTTCGCCGCCGGCGACGTCCAGGACAAGAAGTGGCGGCAGGCCATCACCGCCGCCGGGACGGGTTGCATGGCTGCGCTAGAGGTGCGGGGGAGTGGTTGGATCGCGCGAAAACCTAGGGGCGGCTGAAAAGGCTGCATGGCGTGAGGGACATTGTGGTAGGGAGCTTAACCCCCCTGAAGTAGAAGGCCTCCTCTCCTCCGTCCCCTGAATTTCGTCCTCCGTCCCCTGAATTTCGTGGAGGGATGCGGCTACGCTTTCTGGTTGTCATCGCGGCTCTAGAAGGCTATCAGATTAGTCAGCATATTGTACATATGTCCGCGCACTGTGAGGCGTGAAACGCTTGCAGTGGACTGTCCTAGGCGGAAACTCATTACCATTTGGGGCGCCCAAAGCCTTTGGGGCTTTATCAGCCCTCCATTTCTCCCCCCTTTCGCTCGCCTGACTGGTGCTTGATGTTCTGTGTTCTGTGCGTGAACAGGCGGAGCACTTCATTTCGGCGCACCCGACCCCCGAGGGTGAGGGCGAGCCAGCCGCGGAGCCGAACGGGAAGCTGTGAGCTTGAAGCTGTGCAACTGGAATCAAGTCGCGGGTCACTGAGCCATGTCCTGCGGCGTGCTCGGCCGCCATGTCTTGTGCATGCATGTCAGCATCACAGTGCGTGCTGCCAGGAGTACATCCCGCGTGTGTGCATGTGGTGCGGAGGTGTCGCGTGCGTGCGTTTGCTCTGCGTGGTTGGAGAGAGTACCTCGTCTCAGCGTTGCAGGCTGTAGCCGCACTGTCTTCCCACGGTGTATTGCGTGTCGACGCATGTCGACGCAGCACACAGAGGCTGTAAAGTGTACGGAGTGGCTGTCCTACCATTTAGTCAATGTTTCAGTACGGTGGCTAAGAGGGTTGGGCCGGATGCGCGCTTGCCGCTGCTTTGGCACATAACTTTGACCTCCTCTTTCGATATTGCGCAGTCGGGTGTCCTTTCTAGATCGATAAGAACTGCTTGGCGCAACGGTGCCAATGCAAAGTTCATACCTCGACTTCTACGCGCCATTAAGCGCTGGAGGCAGACTGACATTCTGAACTGTTCCGCCGCGTTCGCGGCGTCTATTGTCGGCATGCACCCCGGGTGGTTCTGCGATGAGGGTTTAAGACTGTTATGATGCACCGCATGGATGCAGTCGTCTGTGCTCGCCGGGCGGCGGGGTGGGTGTCGCAACAGGCAGTGCGGACGGTGGGTCTTGCCGCCACGTGATGGCTGCTGCAACACATAGCTTAGGTCCTGATCCTAGTGTTCACGATGTCTTTCTGTGCCACAACCGAGCTGTCGTCCTCCTATTAATCCCCTTCAATAACTCAATTGAACGGTGTGAACCTTCACATTTGGGATTTGGAGACCTTGACGTGGCGCGGTCACGGGTGGCTTGGCGTGACGGTACGTGCTTGGACGACCGCTTCCCATTGAACATTATTTTGCGCGACCAGTGTATGACGCATGCGGGCGGGGTGGTACCAGCGGGCCCAATCGAGTCGAGAGACCGGGGCCAGATTGGACACCAGCGGGTGGAAGTGACGTGTACGTGTTGGAGCGGTCTTGACGAGAGCGGTTCTGCGGTGCGACCGTGGCCCTGAGAGCCTAGCTATGTTGTGCAGGTGTTCGGCCGTCCTGTAACAGCAATGGAATGGCCTACGACGGTCCGCCGAATGTGGGCTGAATATGCCATGTGTCTGCGGTGTGCTTTGTTGGTACAAAGGTGCAGCGTAGATAGCCACGGCTGCAACCATTAGAGCCACCGAATTCAGTGCACCTACAGAAGGGGGAACCTAAACCCCTGTGGCCCCGAGTTAATAAATGTGACCTCACGCCAAAGGCACATCAGTGGGCTGATGCCAGGACGTTGACCATTTGTTGCATTACCGTAGGGCAGGCCCACTGCGTGAACGTTTGCGATCGACAATCCGAAAGATGCGTGCATGTCTGAGCTTCGACATGAAGCAGTGAGCTGCGGCAGCGGTCTTCCATACGATGCGTGTCATCGCGATTGGGCGAGGGACGTACGATGTGGTTCACTCCAGGCGTTCTCACGCACGTTGCAGGTCCTAGCCGCCCGCGCACGGCAGCCTAGAGCCATCCATGCAGGCCTCTTCAAAGACGCAAGACCCAACCGGTATGGCCCTCAACCCCCAGCCGAATCAGGCGGCGACGCAGCGGCCGATGAGCCCACACTGCGGCTGGCGGCCTCCGCACGGTTAGTGCCGCAGTCGGCGGGACGGGGCCCTTGTCCTCCACCCCAGTCCTCTCCCCCGCCCCCGCCACCCACCTCACCCTGACGGCCCCCGCCCTCGTGGACCACTCCCCCGGCGCTGCTGCTGCTGCAGCCTGGCCCGGGGTCCAGAGCCGCTGCCATCGCTGCAAATGTGGCCAAGGCGCCATCGCCACCTCCACCGCCAGCACCCCGGCAGCCGACAGCCGCGTCAACGCCGGTACCCCTCGTCGCCGCCCCCATCCCGGCGTCTTGCGCTGCAGCCGCCGGATCATCCCGTATGGGGCCGTTTGTCCGCCTCCCCCCGCGCCCCTCGCAGCACCATCCCCCGTCTCCATGCCGGTCAGCGCTTTGCCATACCCCATCCCCACGAATCATCCCCCCGCCGTACCTCGCCCCAGCACCCTCACCCTGGCGCCCGACCCCGCCCGCAACCGCATCCGCCTCCCCGGCCCCATCACTGCCCCTCTGTCCCGGCAGCTCGGCAGGACCGGGCAGCAGCGGCCGGACCTCCAGCTCGCCCTGCTCGGCCCCGCGCCAGGGCCCGCGCCGCCCCTCCTCGGCCCTGCCATCGCCGCTCCCGCCCCCCCTCCACACCGCCACCAGCTCCAATGCCGCGCCCGACCCGCCTGTCGCCTGCACCACCGCCACGCCGTTCTGATGCCGACCCGCTCCGCAGTCCTCCGCCGGCACAGCTTCGCTATCACCGCTGGTGGCGGTGGTGGTGGTGGTGGTGGTGCCGTCCTTGTTGTTGTCCCAGCCTGTAGCTGGTGCGTCTGCATCCTCCTTGGCTGGCGCCGCCGCGTCCGCTGCCGGCGGCGGCTTCTTGGGTCGCAGGTTGACGAGCACCGCCCCGGCGGCGATCAGCACTGAGCCGCCGCCCCCAAAGAGGGTCAGACTCTCGTGCAGAAAGATGAGGCCCAGCAGGTACGAGTAGACCACCTGGGGAAGAGGAAGACGAAGGGGGAGGGGCAGGGGACGGGGGGCGATGATGGAAGGCGGTGGAGCAATGGGGGCCGGGGATCGTGTTGTCAGCCGCTGACTGCTTCATTCGGCGCATCAGTCAGTACTGTACTGCACATCAGTCCCTCCCCGTCACCCCCGCCCGAGCCCGGCAGCCCACCCAGAAGCACGTCACGAACCGCCCCCCAAAACATTAGGCCCCACCTCGCCACACAAGCACCGTTAACGCTGTTTACTCTCCCGATCCCTCCCATGAGACGCGCACGCACGCACGCAACTCGCCGAAGCCCCAACGCGCTCCCCTTCCCGGGTGCGCCTCTGCCCGCTCCTGCCCGCAATGTCTCCTTCAGAGGGCTGCTTTTATGTCTCCACACAATCCGGCTTCACCACCCTCTGGATAGGTCGTCCGGAACACAGCACCGGACGAACGCGCCCTCGCCCTCGCCCTCGCACTCGGCCCTCGGCCCTCGCCCTCGCCCTCGCCCTCGCCCTCGCCCTCGCCCTCGCCCTCGCCCTCGCCCTCGCCCTCGCCCTCGCCCTCGCCCTCGCCCTCGCCCTCGCCCTCGCCCTCGGCCCTCGCCCTCGCCCTCGGCACTCGCCCTCGCACTCGGCACTCGGCACTCGGCACTCGCCCTCGCCCTCGGCACTCGGCACTCGGCACTCGCCCTCGCCCTCGGCACTCGGCACTCGCCCTCGCCGTCGCACTCGGCACTCGCCCTCGCCGTCGCACTCGGCACTCGCACCTGCGTGAGGTTGATGGCGGACGCTCGCGCCGCATTGAGCAGCTGGAAGCTGCGGCCGATGAGGATCTGGCCCCAGAACGAGCAGCAGCCCACACCCGCCAGCAGAGCCCACTGCGGGCCGCTGGGCCACACCGCGGGCGCCGGCACGCCCGCCGCCAGCGGCGCCAGCGACGAGCCGGCGGCGCAGACGTGGAAGTACACCGACACCACCAGCGCAGGCTCCGACTTGCCGATGTACCGGATGGAGATGAAGGCGCCGGCGGACAGCAGCGCCGATAACAACCCAAACATAGAGCCCAGCAAGCGGTCCCGGTCCCAGCCGCCGCCGGCGCCGTCACCGGCGCCTGCCGTACCCACGCCGACGCCGCCGTCGCCGTGGAGACCGCCGGCGGAACTTCCACTTCCCGTGTGTCCGAAGAGGAAGGGCGGCCGGGTGAGCAGGATGAGGCCGCATACGCTGACCAGCACGCCGCAGACACCCCGGAGGCCGAGCGGCTCTTTCAGGATGGCCCAGGCGACGACTGCGGTGATGGCGGGGTTGAGGAAGAAGAGCGTCACCGCATCGGCCAGCGGCAGCATGCGGATGGAGAAGTAGTAGGTCGTCATTGCTGCGGCGCCGAAGAGGCCCCGGGAGATGAGGAAGCGTAGGTTGGCTCGGCGACCGAAGAGCGGCGAGATGCGGGCGGCGCGCGCGTAGGCGGCGCAGATGGCGAAGGAGGCGAGGGAGCGAAAGGCGACGATCTGGAAGACGGGGATGGACGACCCCATGAGCTTCACGAAGAGGGCGGCGAAGGAGAAGACCAGTGCCGCGCAGCAGACACAGGCGACGCCCGAGTCCCAGCCCGCGCTGCTCAGAGGAGGGAGAGGGAGAGGGAGAGGGGCGTATTAGCGGAGGTCGATGAAGGTAGGGAAGATGTGCAATGAGGGGAGGAGGACGGTCCTCAGGGAGTGAAGGGCGGCTTACCGGGACCGCAGGGCGGGGGAGGCGGGCTGTGGCCAGCTGTTATGTGCAGCAGGCGCAGCCCAGCAGCGGGGCAAAGTGCATGTTGCTGTGCTCACAACGCGATACCCTACTTAGAGTGGGACATAAACGGTTTGGAGGCCTCAAAAACGTTTTTCGCTTAGGCCGTTCAGGACAGGGACCGCAGTTGCGAGCGGGGTGTTGTGGGTTTCGTAGGCATCCGCATTGAACAGTCGGCCCAGGGCCCTCAGAACCGAACGTCAGTGTTCCGCAAAAACTCGGGTATCCATAAGTGGCAACCAGCGCCTCAGGGCCGCTTGCCAACGCAGCTTGTGGCTTGAGCTGTGTCGCACTCTCGTGGACCATGGACCATCCACCTACCGCACGAGGGCCTCCAATCGCCGTCGGTGCGCGGTGAGCGGCGAGACAAGAGCTCTATCATTTGTGGAAACGGGACCGTCCCCAAGCAGTGGTGTGTCATCGTCAGGAACAGGTTGCGACTGCATGACTACCTGCACTATGGTCGCCATCGCGACAGGCAAATGCAAATACTCATTACAGAGCTAGAATTGTGAGAAAATGCGACGTAATGAGCAACGAGATGAGGTAACAAGCAACGAACCGCTGCAATTGGTCGACTTCTAGCACAATAAATGTCTTGTAACGCCAGGGCCAAAACTCAGACAACAGAAGCCAACAATGAATGTGCTGTGTCGTCAATGCACTAACAGCTGGTATTCCCGCGATGTACGACCCTTTTGTATATTTTAAGTGCCGTATGCCGTACACCTACGTCGCGCAGCGGTGTGGTGGTCCGCAGGTCCGGAGTCACATGCCTGTATGCGCGCATGCAGGCGGACTTGAAGGGATGAAGGGGATACGGTAGACGTCGGTAAGAACCAGCACACACAGCCAGGGTACAGCGGTCGTGGCCATGCTCGGCGACACGAGCCTTGGATTCCTGGCCTTGCACGCCCGTTATTTGGGTGAGGTACAAAAAATGATGCTTGTCTATGGCAGCGGTGCCGGTACCGGGCACTTTTCAGCGCTATCCACTGCCCAGCCCATCCACCGCTCCATACGCCGCTCCTTACCGCTCTATGCCCCTGGTGTCACGTATCTCTCGCGTGCAGCACCCCAAGCCGCGGACAGCACACCAGCTGTTCTAGCAACTGTTGTTCTAGACAATATCAAAGGCAGAGTGGAAGGAAAACGCAGGACCCGCCAACCTTGCCAAGTTCCATTGCACAAAGTGGCCACCAATCGCAGCGCGCTTTCCCTTGTCACGCCCCACCGCTTACTTCCTTCCCTCGCCCACGCCCCTCTCGTTCTTTCCCTGTGAGGCGGGTGGTATCCGTCCCTCCGATGCGGTACCTCCCCGCCGCAGGCTGCCGCCTTGGCTACTGAAAATGGCCGGATCTGTTTCTTTCCCCCCTCTTCTGCATTCGAAGACACGCCCGCACTTGACCTTATGCTGTCGCCAGTACAGCTGCTGCAGGTTACATGTACTGGCTGTACCGCGAGTGACAAGTGTCCCCAACAACGGACTTCCGGTAGCTACTGGAAGGCCGCGCCGCAGTACCGCAGATGACTTTCGAAGATGGGAATATCGTAGTTGTATTGCGCTATTGCCACCAGGGCGCTACTGCTGCCACAGAGTCACTCGAACCACTCTAATGCACACGCAAGTTTTAGACTGTTGCGTCGCGCGACAGTCTAAATCGAAGGTGCTTTTACAGGAAAGCTTCTCTCACAGGCTTTCGTCCCAAAGCCACAATGTTAATTGCACCAGTCCTCGATTACGGCCAAAAATGCGCTGTCTAACGCTCTAACCGACGACCCTGGTCAAACGGTCTGCTTTGTACGGGAAATAACCGCCAGCAGTTACGACCCCCAAGCGGACCATGCACAGGAAGGCTGATGTACCAGCGCAGAGCAGTATAAATCGACGTAGCCATTTCTTACAGTATGCGACCAACGAACAGCTTGTTATCTGACTGTGAGACCCCTGCCGTGCGCAGACCAACCAACATTTGAATTATAGACGGCAACAGTTCGCAGGAGAATGTATGCCTAGATCGGCACCAAAGATTCATCGTAGTGAATAACTGAATACCTCATTTATAGCACACCTAACGATCCGCCGCAACCCCCGGCCTTTGGGTCGTCGAGGACTTCCTCATGGAGCACCAGGAGTGTGATTTGTCTTCATTGCTGAATTAATTTACCACCTTTTATATCACTCTCTCTGGCCATGGTGCCCAATGACGAAGGCGAAGGCCTTGTGAAGGTGAGCATTGTCAGTGATTGTTAAGACGTAAGCGACTTTGCTTTGCAGGAAGTAGTTTTCCCTTCCGATCTTAGAAAAAGACTATGCAAGCATAAAATTGTGGCGACACCAACGCCATTGCCCCCCGAGCAACGACCCCCCACGCACTTCACGGTCACGTTCCGGAAGCTTATTGCCTGCTAAGCATCTGGCCATGGTCGTCGTGTGTTGTCTTGACCATTTTACGCTGCGATTTCGCTTTGCTTCGCAGGCTCGGGCCCCCTTCAGTCCCCTGCTGACGCAGCGCAGCGACATCCATGCGCAGCCGGAAATCGCTTCCCCAAAGGTACGTCATTCCAGCGGTCCAAAGTGCGCACAAGTCGTATATCCGAGCAGCATGCTTTCTTAGGGTTCCCTGTGCTCATCTCGACCGTCCCCGCCGCATCGGTCATGAGCTATATCCTTCTCGATCCCGTTTGATAACGATGTGCGCGCCAGCCGTGCTCACATTGTGTGTACTAAGGGTTTCGATGCC
The DNA here is from genome assembly GCA_030267565.1 of Pleodorina starrii. Taxonomy (NCBI): domain Eukaryota; kingdom Viridiplantae; phylum Chlorophyta; class Chlorophyceae; order Chlamydomonadales; family Volvocaceae; genus Pleodorina; species Pleodorina starrii. The sequence continues at coordinate 1,001,073 of BRXU01000034.1, forward strand.
TTTGTGCTGAGGATGCCGCGCCTGCCCATATTTCCCTGGTTCCGTTTCCCTGCAGACCGCCAGCTGCGCGGTTGGTGTCCAGCCGGCTGTAGGCTCACCCACTGGATTGGCGCACAACACCGCGAGCCCGGCTCAAGGCAAAGCCGCCCTCGCACAGCACCCAGGCAGTCCGCGAACCCTCCCAGGTGAGGAGGGGTGAGGGGGTCCGGCCCTCCGTTCGATCGACGTCCACACCACATCACAGCACAGCACATCACACCGGCGTCCGGGTCCCTCGAGGCAGCACCTCCCCAGCGGGACAGCGCTGTACATGAGGGCCTGGAGGGCGCTGCCCGGCGGGTCGCTGCGAGCCAGGACAACACTGGGCAGCACTGCACTGCACATTGAGCTGCCAACGGCACACACACAAACACATACACACAGACACACACACACACATACACACACACTGGCAATGCAGCCGGCTCACCCTCCCCCTTTCTGGTCTGTTTTCCTTCCCCCCAAATATCGTCCCCGCAGGCGTCCGCTCGCCCGAATGCGCCCCTCACTGTCGTACGCCCACCGGCGCCGACTCACCCAAGAGCTGCGCCGCCATTGCGCCGCCAAGAAGCCCCCCGCGCGAAGCCGTCGCCAAATTAATGGTCGATTTGGCCCTGCCGTCGTCGCCACCGTCGTCGCCGCCGCCGTCGGCGCGCGTATCTGCGGTGCCCCACCGCCCATTGACGCCGTCGGGTGACCCGCAAGAGGAGCCTTGCCAGCTCCCGCTGTCGCCGGATGGCTTCGGGGGCTCAGCTGCTGTGGGGGCCAGCCCGACGGCGTCACCTGCTGTACCACCACCACCACCAGCCAGCTGGGACGAACCTGCGGGCTGGGCGGCGCCATCGCGTATTGACTACGCGGAGACTGGCCAGCTGCCAGTGGCGCCAAGCGGTGAAGCAGCAGCTGGGGCTCCCTCGCTGCCCGTCTCGCCGCCAGTGGACGCGCGGGTGGTGGCCGTCGCTAGCAGCGCCCACGTTTGGAACGAGTCGGCCCCCTCCCCCTCCCCCTCATCTGGGGAGCTGCCATACTGCATCGAGCTCGACGATGACGACGACGAGTACGGCGATGCGTATGCGATTCTGACGATCACCGCCATCACCCCGAAGACCGCCACCGCCGCCACCGCCGCTGTGTCTGATGTGTATGCTGCCGAAGCTGCCAAGCAGGCGCCAGAAGGCGGCGCCCCGCAGCTGTCATACCCCGCAGCCGCAGCACCACCACAAGGCTTCAGCCCACCACAAGTATCCAGCCCTCGGGACGGGGCGGCCAGCGGTGCCGATGCAGCCGCTGATGCAGCTGCACGGAGGAGCGCGGACGCAGCTCCGCGGCGGCAGGGAGACCTCCACGCCGCGCCCGACGCCGTTGCGGCCGCTGACGGGGCTCGCTCTGCCGATGCATCGCCATCCGTGCCAGGATCTGGGTCCCCGCCGTCGATGGTGCCGCCGTCCTCGCCGTCCTCGGGGCCGGCCAATGGGACAGCAGCAACCCCAGCACCAAGCGACGTGGCGGCCCCAGCCGGCCCGCTGCCCCAGCCTGACCTCACGAGCGACGCCGCCGCCACGGCCGACGCCGCTGCGGTCGGTGCTGCTTCTGACACTGCAACGGTGGCGGCCGCAGCCACAGGGCCGGCCGAGGGGGCCCAGCCGGGTCCGAGGCCACGCCGCGCGTCTTGGTCGTCGATTTCGCCCTCCCGCCCCGCTGGCGGCCACAGCGAAGAGCCCGCAGCGGCAGCGGCACCAGCGGGGATGATGTCGGCGTCGCCGCTGCCGTTGTCTTCGTCGGCTGCTTCTCGGGCCCGCCGGCCCTCCTGCTCCTCGGCACCACCCTCATCACTGAGGCCGGCGTCGGCGTCGGCGGCTTCCGCTGTGCCGCGGCCGGCGTCGCCCACCAAGTCAACGGCAACGGCGGTGTCCTCGGCCCACCGCCTGGCGTCGCCGCTCGCGGCCGCGGTGCCGACGGCCAGTGCGTCCAGCACGCGCCAGCTGATGTCGCCGGCCGCAACGGCAACGGCGGCGCCGGCGTCTAACACGCGGCGGCTGCCCGCCAGGTCGACTTCATCGTCCGCCAAATCTGCTTCCTCCTCCTCTTCTTCCTCCTCCTCCTGGGAAGTTGCCGCGCGCGGATCGCCGGGTCGGTCCCCAACTGCCCAGGCCGTGGCCACCCAGCCGCCCTCGGCGAACATCGCTGGGGCCCATCTGGCAGCGCCGCAAGAGGTCCCGTCGCGGCCGGCACCCCCCGCGGAGGCCCCAGTGTCAGCGGCTGCACCGCAGGCAGCGCGTGCCCCGGCCGCATCCGGCATCCCGCTGGTGCCGCCGCCAGCGGCAGCGACGCCATCGCCCGCAGTCGCCACGACGGCCCTCAGAGACGTCGCTTCAGGGATCTCGCAAGGCTCGTTGTCCTCGGTTTCTGTGCCCACTGCCGCGGCACCGCGGGGGGACGCCGCCTCGGCAGCACCTGCCCTGACGGAGGCGGCGCAGGTTCCCACGGCGCTACTGGACGCCGCCGAGCCTGCTGCAGCGCCCGTGACAGCGCCGCTGTCGTCGGCTGCAGCGGCGTCTCTGAGAACATCGCTGTCGGGCATCCCGCCACCGCCGCCGTCGTCGGCCGTGTCCTCGACGAACAAGCTGGCGGCGGCGGCGTCTGCGCGCGGCGGCTCTGCCCTGGCCGCACCTCCCGCGGCCCGCTCATCGAGTCCGGCAATGGCAGCTGCTGCCACTGCTTCGGACGCCCCGCTGGTCGCCATAGCGCCCATGGACACAGGGCGTTTCGCCGGGGAGGCGGCGGACGACGCAGCCCCAGCTCGCCCGGCACGCCCAGCCGCTACAGCTCCGTCGGCGTTGGCGCGATCCAAGCCCCCTCGCGACGAGCCCGCCGCGTCCCCGAAGGCTGCGGCCGTGCCCCGCCGCGCCCTGTCCGTCCGCGCCGCGCTGACGTCAGCGGGACCGTCAGGTCCGTCCGCGCCTTCCGCTGCGCCGCCGGCTGGCCGTGCCGCCGCTGTGAAGACCAGTGGCGTCGCTGAGGGGGATAGCGCCAGGAGGAGGCTGGGTCAGACGACGGTGACCGCAGCGACAGCAGCAGCGGCGGCGGCGGCTCAACCCGCCGTGCCGACAGCGACGGCGCCCATGGTTGCGTTCGAGATGCAGTCGGTGGCGGCGAAGGAGGCGTCAGCGGCGCCGGTGTCTAGGTCACTGACATCGTCGCCGGCAGCAGCGGTACCTCCCGTGCAGCCTCCCAGCGGCCACGTGGCCAGCCATGATCATGTCCGCGCATCGGCCGTCGTCAGTCCAGACAAGGTGGCAACCAGTACGGCAGCAGGCGCGCTTACCGCCGGCGGCGACGCTGGAGGCGTTAGTGCAGAGGCGACGGCGGCGGCGTCCGGATTCGGTCCGTCGAAACAGGCGACACCGCAGCGGCGGTCCGCGTCCACCAGCGGCGCGGCGGGCGCGCGGCGGCCGACGGAGGCGGCTTCTGCAGCGGCGGGGGCGGGTGCGGCGACAGCACCGAACGCATCAGCCGAACCCGGCGCGACGCCGTACTCCGCGCGCCGGCCGACGAGGACCTTATCCTTGGGCTCTCCCGCCCCCATTGCCGCGTCGCCCGAGCCACGCCCGAGGCCGCCACTACGGCAGGCTTCATCAGCGCGCTCACAAGCTCCCGGGCAGGCGGCAAAGGGCCCGACGACAAGCAGCGCGGCCCCGACGGTGGCGGACGCTGCGTCGACGGCCGCGCCCCAGTCGGCAGCGGCCAGGAAACCAACGGCTGTCTCTGCGATGCCGCGGGCCGCAGCGGCAAATGACACCATGGCGCCGCCCCTCGCTGCGATGCACGCGGCAGCGCCGCCGCCATCGCTGCCCTTGTCCGCATCGTGTACCGAAGTGCCGCTGGCGGTAGCCACTGCTGCTGCTGCTGCTGCGGGCATGCCACAGGCGCTGCTGCGTGCCTCATGGGTTACAACGACGACCCGCGGGTCGGTGGCGACATCGGTGGCGGCGCAGAGCTCCCATCACGCCACTCCGTTCCGGGCCAAGGCAGTGGCAGCCGCGCAGCGGGCGGCGGACGCCGTGGCGGCGGCGGCCACGCGAGCGAAGGCGCGCCTGGCGCCTCCGGACCGCGCCATTCAGGCAGCGGCGCAGCGAGTGGCGGCGCAGCTGAGGTCCTCTACGGCCGCGCTTGCGGCGGTGCTGGCATCGGCTACCTCGCTGTCGCCACGATTATCGCAGTCGCCGCCGCCGCCGCAGCAGCAGCACCAGCCAGGTGCCCCGCAGAGCCCAACCGCCGCAGCAGTGCCACCGCCGCCGCCTCTGCCGCTGCAGCAGCAGCCGCAGCAGCAGATGCTGCGGCCGGTGAAGCCCACTGCGTCTATGCAGAGCTTGAAGGCAGCGGCGGCGGCCGCAGCTGCTGCTGCTGGCGCTTCGTCCGCCCTGGTGCCGCAGCGTGCCGGGGTGCGGGCGGGTGTGGCCCGGGGCCCGATGCCCTTGCTGGCCGCCAAGGCGTTTCCCGCCAACGGAAGGGCGCCGCAGCCGCTGCAGGGGGGGATTGGCCTCAGGCCACCCGTCCAGCGCGCCGACGGCGAGCAAGCAAATGCCGCGGCGCAGGCTGCGCCGCAGCCTTTCTGTGCGACCGCTACCTTGACAGAGCAGCCTGCAACAGCAGCGGTGGCGGCGAATGACGCCCCGAAGGGGTGCGAGCTGGCAATGAGGCCTGCAGCTGCTGTTGGTGCCGCCGGCGGAAGAGCTTCAGCCGTGCAGCGGGCCCCGCTGAGGTCCTCCACCGCGCGCACTGCAACATTGACCGTGACCGCTGCAGCGCCCGCATCAGTGGGAGCCGCCAAGCTGGCTGGCGCGGCAGCTGAGGCGGAGTCGGCTACCGCGGCGATGGCTACGAAGCGGCGGCCCTTGCCGCCTGCCACAGCGCATGCAATGGCCGCTGCGGCGCCGACGGCACTGGTGGCGGCGCCGACGGCGAATCGTCCACCTACGGCAGGAGCAGCAGCAGGAGCGTCCGCTGCGGCCGCAGCCGCCACCCGAGGCTCAGCCGTTCTGGCTAGGCAGCTGCGCGCGCGGCCGCCTGCCACAGGGTCGGCCGCCTCGGCCTCATCCACAGACACACAGCCGAGAGATGCGGCAGCTGGGCCGGTAGCCGCGGCCGCTGGTTCTGGCGCGGTGGCCGCGGTGACCCGGCCGCTCAAGGGGGGTCCCTCTCTCAAGGCTAGGCCGCCCAAAGCGGCCCCCCGGATGACAAAGGCCGCGGCGGCAGCGGCTGCGGCGACAGCTAAACGGCTGCAACTGCGAGGCGCTGAGCCGACGGCGGCGGCGGTGGGTCCGTCGGTGAAGCGGCCGGCGCCATCACGGCCGGCGCCGGCGGCAGCCACGCGTGCGTCAGGCCCATCAGGCCCATCAGCACCTGCCTTGGCGGGTGCAGCACCGGCAGCCTGGAGCAGCACCGCGGCGGCCCTGGCGGCAGCGGCGGCCCGACTCGCTAGTGCGGCAGGGGGTGTGGCGGCAGCGGCCCCAGCGGGGGCAGCGCGAGCGACGGGGGCCAGGGGCCCGGTGTCGCATCGGCTCAGAGCTCGGGAGGCTTCTTCCGCTGCGCCGGCGACGGCCGTCGGCCTCAAGCAGCCGCTGGAGGCCCGACGGACGGCAGCCGCTGCGAAGCCGCCGGGGAAGGCCGCAGCTGCAGCAGGGCCGGCGGGGGCAGCGGCGGCAGCAGCGGCGGATGCCACGCGGAGCCAGGGGCTGCGACGGCCGGTGGCTGCAGCAGCTGCAGCACCCACAGCACCACCACCACCCGCACCGGCGTTTGAGGTGCACCGGAGGCCGCTCAACAGCAGCTATGCGGCGATGGGGAAAGCTGCACCCGGGGGCGAGGGGAAGCGGCCCGGCCGTGCGCCGAACGCACGTGCACCGCCAGTGCCAGTGACGGCGGCGCCGGCAGCGAGGGCGGCGCCAGTCGCAGCCGGCGGTCGCGGCGGTGTCAGCAAGCGGCAGTTGCCGGCGCGAAGGACAACCGCCGGCACGACGGCAGCGCCCGGCCCTGGCGCAAGGGCGATGGCCGGGACGGTGAAGGCGGTGCGAGCCGCGAACCGTTACGCGGCGGCAACCGAGGCTGCGGCGGTCACTGCCACGGCTGCCGGCGCAGCGCGAAATGGTAACAAGTTGGCGGGGCTGAAATTCGCCGCGGGTACGTATGCAGCGGCGACGGCGGCGGCGGCCGGGGCGGCGGCGAGGTCCAAGCAGGGAAGCACGAGACCGCCGCCCCAGCAGCAGCAGCAGCAGCAGCGGCGGCCGGGACTGACGGGGAGGAAGGTTGCGGCGGCGCCGCCGCCGCCACCGTCTCGGACGCCCTGGAAGCAGTCGGTCAAGGTGTTTATGAAGCCGGTGGCGCCGGTGTTGAGGCGCCCAGTGGCGCGAGCCGCAGCGGCGACGCGGCCCGGGCCAGCGGCGGCTGCCGCCGCGGTTCGGCGCCCGGCGGCGGCTGGGGGTGCAGTGGCGGCGAGGCGTCCCGCAGCGGCGATGCGGCCCGGGCCAGCGGCGGCTGCCGCCGCGGTTCGGCGCCCGGCGGCGGCTGGCGGCGCAGTGGCGGCGAGGCGTCCCGCAGCGGCGGCGATGGCGCGGCTGGCAACAGTGGCCCTTGAGCTCAATGCCGCCACGCCGCGAAAGTGCAAGACGCCGACGTCGCGGCGTGTCCGGCGAGCGGATGGCGCCACGGGGCCCGGCCTGGGCACAGCAGCTGGCGGGACGGGAGCCGGCGAGGCGTCCGCGCGGGTAGCGGGCGGACGAGGCCGGCCAGACGACCCTCCGCCGCAGCGTGGCACGCCTGCGAGAGGGCACCCAGTCGCATGGGAGGCGGCGGCCGCGGGCGGGGGCGCTTCGCCGGCGCCGCTGCGCAGCGTGGACACGGCGGTCTGGCCGGGGCCGCCAGCGCCGGCGGCGGTGGCGGCTGCGGCTGCCCCGGCGGCGAAGGGCTTGTGGCAGGACACGGTGCGGGCGTCCTTGCGGCGCTCAAAGGCCGAGGCCACGGCGGCGGCGGCGATCGCCGCGGCGGCAGCGGCGGCGGCGGCGGCGATGATGACGCGTTATAGCACGACATCGCGGCCGAAGCTATGCGCGCAGCTGCTCGAGGAAGCGCGCCGGAGCCAGGCGCTGAAGCCGCCTCCGAAACCAAATCCGGCAGCGGCGGTTGCCGTTGCCCCGCCCTTCGGAGCCGCAGCGGGATCAGCAGCGGTTTCGGCGGCAGCAGCGCGGGGCGGTTCTGCCGCTGTGAGGCGACCCGTTACGAAGCTGACGGCGGCGGCCCTCAGGGCTCTTGCCGCAATGCCGGGCGCTGACCCGCGGGTCACCTTGGTGTCTGCGGCCGCTTGGCGGGGCACAGCACCGGCTCCTGCACCGACCGCAACGCCGGGAGCTGCAGCTGGAATGAGTCCGACACCCGGCAACGCTTCTAAGGCGCAGGCGGGCCGACCAGGGCCGGCGGGCTCCACCCCGTCCTCCCTCATCCCGTCCTCCTTGGCGCCTGCACCTGCGGCAACCCCATCAGCGGTGGCGGCCGCGGCGGCGGCGGTGCCTCGGCGCCCTTCAGTGCTGGCGACACCGACACCGACGCCGATGTCCGCAGCGGCGGCCCTGAACACCCAGGCGGCTGCCCGGTTGCGAGCGGCGGCACTCGTCACGCCGACGGGGTCATTGGCGACGCAGAGGAAGAGCGCCACGACGGCGGCCGCAGCGCCCAAGACTGCCGGAAAAGCAGTCGCAGCACCAGTCGCGGCGGCGGCGGCGGCGGTGGCGGCAACAGCCCGACGGCCGCCTGTGCTGACGGACGCCACACCGGTCTCCACCGTCGCTGTGGCGCTGTCGCCGGTGCAGGCCGGATCTGCTGCGCCGCGCGGCGCTGCGAGGGGCGCTGTGCCGGCCTCCGCTGGCGGTGCGGTTCCGGCGGCACTCCGCACGGCGGTGTCGAAGCCGGTGCACGGCAACGGCGCCGCAGCGAAGGCACCGGCCGCGGCCCGCGTGGCGGCGGCGGGGGCCGAGGAGCTGGAGTCTGCGTCGCGGTGCAGCGGCGATGGTGACAGTCTGGTGGGGGAGAACAGCGGTTTCGGTTACGGTTCTGTTGTGGCTGAGGCGGCGGCTCGCTCGCGACCGCTGGTCCGGGGCCACGGGGTCCGCGGCTCTAAGTGGAAGTAGATTATTGGGTCGTGGCTGAGGGACATCGGTGATATAGGTAGTCGGGGGAGGGCAGTGCGGGGTTTCCCATGCCGGCTCGAGCCCCCGAATAGAAGGAAGTGACAATGGGACTTCGCTTGCTGCGGTTGGCGGCAAGTGCGCGATGCCTCGCTTCCTGCCATCCATCCATCCATCCATCCATCCATGTTCCGGTGGGTAGATGTCAGTGTGCCGGTTTTTTTGTGGTTGTGGTTGGGACGCCCAGTCTGACTGACTGGCTCTGCTGTGGGCCGCCAGCGCAGCCTAGTAGTGCACGTAGTCGGGATGTCGCGCGCGACGGCGGATGACGCAGCGGACGACTGCTGATGCAAGGATCACATACCACTCACCCACCTCGGCGAGTCGCACATTGAGCCATGTCGTACATGTTGCGGACCGTGTTCAGATCGAAGAGCCCCAGAGTGGAAACGGACACGAGCATTTATGGGTGCGTCGGTAGGCGGGAGGGACCTGAGGGGCTTCCCCCCGCCCCGCTCCACTCCGCCCCTTTCCGCGTGTCCGCGGGCCTAGGCCGCTCGCCGGTGTGCGGGGCCCACGAAGGTGTTCGCCTCCGTGATTTTAACGACGCGGAGTGGACGGGGCCCCTGACCGCGCCGGCGCATGAATGGCCGAAGACTGAGCAGCAGATGTTGGGTATGGTTGGCGGGCCAATGGCGTGAAGCGCTGGCAGGAAACCGCTGGGATGGGGGTCATGGTTTGGCCCTCCCGAATCCGAATGACACTCGGCGGACTACTCAAAACACGGCCATGGGGCCCCTGCAGGAGAGCCGGGATACCCGGTGCTGTGGTGCATGGGCGGGGGTTGCTTTGCACGTGGGGGCGTGAAGGGTTTGAAGGCGCGGAAGATGCGGGCAGGTCGCGACGTAATGTAGGATGTGAGGGAGGGAGGGGCACTCTGTTGGTGGATTGTAGCGGGTGGGCGCTGGCGGGTTGTTGTTGTGTAGTTGCGTAGTGAGGTCCAGGCTGGGTGGCAGCAGGGAGGGAGGGGTGCGATGCGTTGACGGTCAGGTAGTGCGCAAGTTGGGGTGCCAAGCGGTGTAAGGGCATGTGTTGGGTTGTGTACTTGAGGTTTGGTCCTAAGGCCGCATTTCTCTACTGGACATTATTTGTGATGCAAACCGGCTCTTGTGTTTCGGCTCTTGCGCGGTTCTTCATCCAGCGGGGCGGTGACGGAGGAAATTGCGGTACAGAGGAGGCTGCCGATACCTGGTCCGTGCTGCTCGACGACTACAGGCTGCAATGTACGACTAGTGCCGGTCAGAGGGTACTCACGAATACCATACCCGGGACTGGGTTGAGGATTCTTCCGACCGGATTGCCTTCACCCGACTTCAGAATGACCGCGACAGGTATCCAATTCTCAATGCCCCGGAAACGGATACCTGTAAATACCTTAAGGTAACCCAAAATTGTATTTCCGTTACACGTCGCCGTGACACGGCACGTGTATCGGGTACGGTACCCGAAATCGACCCCTTTGAGCACCCTCTGGTGTCACGTAGGTCGGCGGGGGTGGCGATGGGTTTGAGAAGCTCCGCCAGCAGCGAGAGCTTGCAATCGAGGGCAGGCTCATGACACGCGCATTGCTACAGGAAATCATCGAAGCTCATCACCGTCAAAATCCAGTGTGTCATCGTAGAAGCCGACCCTTCCAGAGCTTCCGGCACCACGTGGAAAATCGGCGAACAATGCGGCCAGCTAAGCCTGACTCCATCCAGCCGTATGCGACTCAACCAAACACGCGCGGAAACACTGGCATCGTATACCCTCGCCTCGGTTCGGCTTCCAACCGGTTTCCAACAGGCGGCTGCACAAAACCAAACTTGCACCACCTATGGCCGTCCCAGCCGACGAATCGCCGCTCCGACTGGACTCCTCTCGTTCTCATGCTTTTCAGGTCAGCCTGCCTCTCAGGCTCCAGCCCAGGGCTACCATCACTGACTAAACCAAAACCCTGAAGTGTGCAGCTCAGGATGGGATGCCAGCACGCTCTGGCCAGTGTACACCCCGTTACCAAATCAACGTGGCCACGCAACCAAAAGCCGCCGGGCCAGGACCTGTACCGGTAATCAAGGACCAATAGCCATGCAGCATGCAGCTCCCCGCTTTCTCCTCCTCACGTCTTCGGGTCAGCCTGCCCTTCCACTCACAACCACGGAACAAGCCCGCTCCTGCCTCACTCCCTCGCCTCACATGCCCCCCGAACAGGCAAACGCCCACCTCCCCTCCTGCACGACTACCGCATACGCACACCACTCCCCAGCCCCGACCAGCCTTGTCGTCGTCCTGCAGCAGCACACTCGCCAGCTCATTGCACCCACGACCTCACACCTTTCGGCCGCGCCCTACCGTTCGTGAGCAGACTGCACCCCGGGCCCGCCGCTAGGCCTTTAGGTGTCCCTTTACCACTCCAACGATACCGGGCCCAGGCCGCGTGCCAATCCACCGAGCAGCCCTCCGCCTCCAGCCAGCGCAGCACCTCGAGAGAGCATGAGGTGTTGAAGGTGTCCCGGTCCCAGGGGCAGCCCAGCCGGCGCAAGCAGCGCAGGGTGGCGATGTCGCGCTGGTCGCCAGCCACTTGGTAAGCCTTGCTCTGTGCAACACGCAAGGGGGCAGGCAGGCAGGCAGGCAGGCGACACAGTCAAAAATCATATTGCCGTTACTTCATGTCACTTCCAGCACTCCTGTCCTTGCTGGCCGCTTGCTCACCGAGACAGCTCGTGCCAGAAAGAGATCATTACACGTTATGCGGCACCACGGAAGGCAACCATACGCCCGCGCCGGCACTCCACGGCCCAGCAGCAGCTTTTGAAAGGTATGCATGCCATTCCCGGTGAACCATTCCAACAGCTCTCATCCATGACCGCAACACTCCAAGCGGCAGGTCCCCCGAGCCCGTCATGGGGCTCATGGCCCATCACCCCCCCAAACACCATCGCCACACCAGCACTCACCGACATGGGGCAGCCCCGGGCCACCATCCACTCCAGGAGCGCAGTGTTGCCAGCTCCAACCGCAGCGGTGAAGGCCTTCTCGTCAAACTGCCGGCAGCCCCGCTCCCACAGCCACTCCATCAGCTCCAGACTGCCCGACCCAGCGGCGCACCGCGTCAGCCCGTCCGGGTCCTCAAGCAGCGCTTGCTGGAGCGCCTCCGTGGTGTCCGGGCTCGCCTCGGGGCCCGCCATCCAGAGCAGCACGTGCAGGTGGCCGAACCGCGCCGCAGTCCGCACGACACCCGGCCCAATGGGCCCCCCTGCCGCCAGCAGCTCAGCCGGGACGGCCAGGTCGCCTTTCTGGGATGCCATCACCATTAGGTCGATGTCGATGTCGCTTGCCGCGAGCAGGCCTTCTGATTTTAGGTGGTGAATCAACGGGAGATTGGTGTTGTAGACCGCGAAGTTAAGGCAGGAACCCACATGCAGCATGCCCCTCTCCCGCAGCAGTGTCACGCGCCCAAGCACATCCGGAAAGGCCGAATCCATTTCCCATTCCCAAAACAACTCCAAGGCCCTCCAGGCCTCGCAGGCATCCATGGTCGTCAAGGCCTCGAAGGCCTCCTTGTCGAGGCGGCAACCCGTCTTCGCCTCCAGCCACTCCAGCTTGGCCCGCCAGTCGGGGGTAGCGCTGGTGAAGGCTGCAACCACCATGCTGGGCCCGTGGTCGGTCCCGAACTCCTCCTGCGCCGCGCTGCTGCCCAGTTGGGAGTGGTAGAGCCGCTGCAGCGCCGGCAGCTCGAAGCCCCACGCTGCGTCCAGCAGCACCTGGTCAAACTCGTCGGGGCCGAAGTTCCGCTCCTTCGACAGCCCCAGCAGCCACTCGGTGAGCTCAACGTGTCCACCCTCCGCGGCTTCGAATGCTGCCGACTGGATGTCTCCTGGACTGGCCCCGGCCGCCACCATCTCCTCACACAGTGCCCGGTGGCCACCGCCAGCTGCTCCGTCCAGCGCGCTGCCACTGAAGCTGGGGAACTGCAGCAGCTTCCAGCGGACGATCTCCGCGTGGCCGGCGCGGGCTGCGGCCTCAACGGCAGCCTCCTCGTCGCGCGGGCAGCCCCTGTCCTCCAGCCAGATGCAGGCGTCGCGGTGGCCGCTCTCTGCTGCGGCCATGTACACCTCAGAGGTTGGCGGGCAGCCCACGACTGCCAGCGCAAACTCCAGGTTGGCGATAACGCCGCTGCGGGCCGTCAGGGAGAGCAGCTCCTCCCGCTGGCTGAAGGTCAGGCCGCCCGCGTAACGTTCGTCTTCCCAGCGCTTGACGAACGCTTGGGGCGGAACCGACTCCGACATCCGCACCAGTTTCCAGCCCTGACATTGTTCGGACGTGAACTTGTTCACCAGCCTAAAGCTGCACGCCACCTCGTTGGCTGGAAGGAACGAGGCGATGCGAACCACAAGTTCCGGTAGCAGCGTGTCCCAAAGGGAAGTTGCCATATTAGCAGAACAGGTGCTGTAACGCGGACGTTGGTACAGTACGTCGCGACAGTTTTTGAGAAGTTGAAGAGATAGTTACGAATAGTTGTGGTATTGATAAACACCGGTTGATTTGAAACAGGTCTTATACTGAATCGTTCGCGCCAAGCTACGACGCTCGTACTTGTTCGTTGAACGGCTCGGTAAGCCGAGCCAACCGTCTGTAACGGTATCGTCACAGGTGCGAGAAGTAAGAGACGTATGTTCGCGGGAGCCCGCGTGCAGCTGTGCCTATCCAAGGCCGCTAATCAGAGCAAGAGCTGGCAAGGAAACTGCATGCCAGCGCCTAAGGAATCTCAGAGCAGTGACGCAATCAAAGCTGTCGGCATGAGAGGCCTATGTCTGCTAAGAAAACGTCATGTTTGAATCGGGACGCTTTTGGACGCTCTTGAAGCTTCAATTTACGGAGAAGTTTTGGTGGTGGGTCGCGTCTGGGATATCACAGGAGTCCAGCCTGTGCCGGTCAAGAGGTTTCGTTGTTTCGCGGTGTAGATTAGGCAAAATCTGTGTTAGTCAGTCAAGGCGCGCAGGTCAGCTGAGGTTCATCTGAAATTTAGTTTGTTGGCGTGTAGATTTGCCCAGGTTAGGATAGGCCCTTGCCGCTCACGTCGATGGCGGGTAGGTCATGTAGCTTCCAAGGCCTTCGCCTGACAGCGGATAACGTTCCTCGCATGCTGGACTGGTGCTGTACTGCGGATATGACGACGGCACGTCTAGCTCCATTAGCTCTAGTCCTTTAGATAGGAAGGTCCACTGGGTAGGTCCATTAGGTCCGGACAGCCTGCGTCGCTACTTATGGCTTTATTGCTGGCTTACTTTTTATGGGTTGGATTGCCGTTTACAGTTCAATCGCCGCGGGAAGCACCGCTGACGGAGCTGCCCCCTGCTGTCCTTGTCGTTCACCATTACGGAGCAAGCGGATGGCACAGTGTTTGCATTTCGTTCGCTGGCGAGTGTCCCCTTCCGGGGGGGCAAGCAGGCCGGTAGGGTACACAAGCCGGTACATGGGCGCAGCTGTCATGTAAGAAGAGGAATGCCGCGGCATGCGGCCAACTGTCAAACGATGATGGCATTCTCAAAATCCATTTCCGGAACCGGAACCAATTCGGGACCTCCCGCCACCATCCGCAGATGCGCAGGCAGGCCACACACAACATACGTAACAGCTACAGCGGATCCATCCAGGATCCAAGATCCTCACGCATTCACACATATGGTATGCCGTTTGCAAGCTTTGCATGGCGAAGAGGGAGCGGAGCAGCGGACGGGAACATGCGCAGTCGGGAAGGCGCAATGATACATGGTAGGTAAGTATACGTCAAAATTGCCAATGACCTCTGGGGAGAGGATTCCCGGGAGCAAAAGCTCACACGCTTCGGATTGTGCAGTGAACGGCCAGCTGGCCCGTTGGCTCTGCTCTTCTAGAGTCTGGAGCCCACCCACTGTAACAACCCCACTTCAGACGTGTATACACTCTGTCAAGAGGCCCCATATAAGGCCACTGCAAAGGTGCGGGAGGCAGCCCATGATGCTCGTCCAGCCCGCCGTGGCCTTAGGTTGTACGGTAGAAATATGTCCACGTGGGCAGCTCGTGGTGATTACCAGGGCTGCGGCGCCCGAAAGAAAGAAAAGACGTGAAAACGACCACAAATGCACAAAACGCTCGTAAGGGTTGCTCTCCTGGGTTATACATCCAAGACCGGCACAGGACTTCAAATATGGCGTACTCATATGCTATTTGAGACCCAAAGACTGGAAGCAAAGCGATCCGCCCCACGGCCGAGCCCAAGTGCCCAACGCCAGACGAAGCAAGGGATGGGCCTGCTCCCGGAATGCAGCGCAGCTGCCGGTACATTCAGCAACCTGCTCGGAAACGGTCCCCAAACCCGCCCTGGACTGCAAAGAAAGGAAGAAAGGAAGGTAAACGCATCAAAGCAGTTAACTGCAGACATCCCATGCCACGCGCAAGTCTGATGTACAATGCTACTGTTATAAAAACGCCACGCACATGCTACTGAGTGCCCAGCCAGCTGGCGAAGCGGACGACGCCCCCGAGCAGCGAGCACCCCCAAGGCCCACGGCCCCCGGACCACCGGCACCAACCTACAGCCGCCATCTTCCTCGGTGCTTGGGCTTTAGGGATAAACCCATCTGTGCTTCCAAGGCTTGCCTCCAGGCACAGCGTTCCGACCGGGCTCCTCGGGTGAAGCGCCGATCGCTCCTCCCTCACCCCCGTTCCGTTCCGGGAGGGTCCCACTCTCATCCCCCGCCGTCGTCGCACCCCACCAGCCGTCCTCAGTCGTTTCCGTTACTTAATGTACATCCCCCTCCTCGCCACTAACGCACCAATACAGCAACAATACCAACAAGGCCAACAGCTATGTATTAGTTGGGCCGTGTGCAATACAAATCAACCGGATCAAAACCACGGTCACAAGTATGACGCTGTCGCCGTAGCTTTCCGCGTTGCGGCCGCCCCCCCGTTCGCAGGTGGGGTGATTGCTGGCCGCTGAGAGACGCTCACTTTCGCCGCAGCGTCTTCGCTCAAGCGCACAAAACCACAACAGCCGGGAGCTGAAGACACGGCTGAGGCAAGGCTGTTGCGCGCCTCGTTGCAAGTCTAAGCTAATACACAACTCCCGTACCGCACCGCGTGCACACCAAATTCCGTTCCAAAAACTCCGCAACTTTACAGCCGCGGCAGAGATGGCGGCAGCCCCGGGGCGCGGCCCTCATTTGAAGCAGGAAAGAATTTAACACACGCAAACGGAAAGGGAGGCGCGCGAACCGGTTCCCTGGAGCTTCGGATCTTTGCCGCCGTCGCTGCCTGCCAGGGATGTGCTGCAGTCCTCTCTCATTGGCGGCGTTCGGTCAGTAGTCGTCGCTCTCAGTCTCGAATCCGTCCCCTTCGCAGCACTCCTCTCCGTCCTCCGACGGGTTAAGGTCCACCACGCACGCGCGCTCCAGGATCACTTTGCCTGCGCGGAGACGGCATGAGGTACAACAGTCGCTTGCTAAAGCCGTTGTGTCTGTGGTCAAGTGGTTGAATTAAGTGTCCTTGGCCGGCTGCCGAGGCAGGACGGGAAGACAACCGGATGTCCCAGGAATGCTCGCTGGCCTGCGTCGTTGTGTGCGAGTCGGCCGCTAAAAACAGCGGCGGCACCGATATTCCACTTCTAAGCGGCGCACGCGCCCACAGCACCGCACAATCTGCGAGCTGATACGATGTGATACGCTACGGGCCACCGGACCTCACCAGACCTCATGGAATCGCCGTACCTTCCTTGTACTTCTGAGACTTTTCGTACGCGAGCTCCTGCATAATATAAATCCGTCGCGCGACCGCGGCGGCGGCGTGCGACAGCGCAGGCACTTCAAAGCGCAAACAAGAAAGCAAGCGGTAAGCAGAGGTAGGATGCGTCATGCAACAACCAGCAGAGACATCCGTGGTGTGGACCCCTCCACCCCACTCACGTAGCGCCACCCCACTGGCCACATGCATTTGGAGCAGTAGACGTCGCAAACGACGTGGAGGCCGGTGGTCATCATGCGTTCCTCCTTGGGCCCCGCAGCAAGGTTGACGGCGGTGTTGAACAAGTAAGCTCGGCCGTGCTTCGAGTGGAACTGCCTGGGGTGGTTGGGCGGGCGGGAGATGGGGCTCAGCTTTGGAAGAGAGAAAGAGGGGAATGGAGGAACGCAGCAGCTTTTGCGGGCGGGATGTTGCAAACCGTTTGTTCCCACGCGGGGAAATGGAACCACACAGGCGTTTACGGGGGAGCGGAGCAGCCGAAGCCATCGCGACGAAATGCGACAGCAAGACGAGTAACGACGGGGAGTAGGAGCCGGAGCGCGGTATGTATTGTAGAAGGCGCAAAATTCGTTTATTTGAAACGTTTTGCAAGGCTGGCTTCTGACTGGGTTGCAGACCCTGGACGCCTGGGGCCTCGGCCCAGCCAAAGCGACGTTTTCGTGCCGCGCCAGAGATTTATCAGCGGGAAAGTGCATAAGACTCAGTGCGTAGAAGAAACGTGCATAATTACGTGATTGGCCGCATCAGCGACGCTCCAAGCGCTCAGCGAAGCGGCTTAGGGTTTCCAATGGAACCTCACCTCGAAACGAGCTCCGACGCAGCGGCTAGGTTGCAATGGCACATCTTGCACGCGTAGCAGCGGCCTTCCAACCACTCGTAAAATGGTCGGCCCATCCCAAACTGTCAAACGAAAAAAGCGTGCAGACGTGGACACGAACCGAAGCCCTGGCGCTGCAGCAAGCTCCGCTTAGACTTATAGGACACAAGTATCAAGATGCAAAATGGGCACATTGTAAAAAAAACATATGAATCTCCTGCTAGCTATATTCCTGATGCTTCATGCACCGAAACCAGGTTCTGGAGCTGAGAGACTAAACGTATTATCGAAACAAACAGCCCACAATTGGAGTGATAGTTGTATTTGCAGAAGCATCACTCATCGACGTCCACTCAGGCAGTACGGCGGGTTCGGCCACCTCCAGCACCGCGACCTCGGCCGCTGCTGGCGCCGCTAAGAGGGGAAGGTGGAGCTAGGAATAAGGAAGCGGGCATGGGTTGAATACGGAAACAGCGGTCAGGGAGTTCGAAAGCGGGCGGGCGTTTGTAACGCCGACGGCAACGGTTGGGCTGTCGTGCAACGTCCAAAAGTCCGGCAATGCCTTTGTTGCACAACGATCTAATACTTTCATGGTAATCGTTTATGCCAGGCAACCTGCTCGCTTACCGACCTACCGAGCCAGCGATATCAAAAGAAAGCCTAGAGCAGTCCAAGAGCTCAACAACAACGAACATTTCTGTGTGCCTGCCTGGCTTTGTTCATGGGAGGAAGAGACTTAGAGTAAACGACATCGTGGTTGGTGGACGAGCTCCCGACCACCGCAGCCCTTTCGCGCTTGGGTTTTACAAGCGAATTGATCATACTGGCACTAAACGTGCGTTTAGAGCCTGGGTTGCACGCCTTACGTGCTTCTTCGGGCCACTCAGCAGTACGGTAAACATGTCGGGCCTATTATAAACACCGAATGCCTGGAAAGCATACCAACATAGGCACTCCTAGCAGCACACCGCGCGTGTATCACCACGAAGCATCTTTTGTGGGTCAGCCGCACCACAGGCAGTCGGCCTGGCGCGGGAACCATAAGCCTCCCCTACGGACTCGAGAGCCACCACCTGCATCCTAACCTAGTTCTTTTCAAGTGCTACAACCTGTCTAACCATACGGGCACCGCCTACGGTGCGCGACATGCGCAGACTCTTGCAGACGCGACAACACACACCGCTTGCGCACATACCTACTCTGGGTTAGTGCTGCGCCGTAGCAAATGGCTCTCAACACGGGCCCACAATACCGCGATACGTAACCCTGCATTGTTCTGTATATAGCGTTGCAGCTCTGGAGAATAGCAGCAAAAGCAACCAACCCACATCAACTTACTCTGGCGGCGTCATGTTCATCGGGCCATGACGCTCTCTTGCGCTCAACCGCGCGCTGCACACCACGACATAAAAACCCAGCCCACCCTTCGAAAGCAGCACTATAAAAAAACGACAGGACTGGCGCCGACGCACGCACCAGCCGCCATGCAAGATCTCGCCCGACGGGGCGCTCCAGCCCCGTCTGCCCAAACCCCTGCCCTGAACCTTGTCAATAAGAAACATGCGCGGTCGTATTAAAATGACGCCTGGCCGAATTACTGAGACAGCGGCTGGGGCGTAGATGGGTTCGGCTGAGAGTGCCCCGCGCCAGCAGCTGTGTTCAGGAGCGACGACTTGAGCAGTTGCTCAGCGGTCGGGCGCTGGGCAGGGTCGGGCGCCATCATCTTCTGCGTGATGTAGGAGAAAAGAGACGTGGTAGGGAGGAATGAAGGTTAACCAAGGCCTACTTGCAAGCATATGGGGTACATGCAGGACGCGTTCAGATCCACTGTAGCAGGCTCCCCCCGCGCATTTGCTCCAGGGACAGGAAGCTTCGAAGCACAAAATGGTGAATCCAGGCCTTACTTTGAGTAGCGCCACCAAACGTTGGTTGCTGCCGGGCAGGAAGATCTTGCCAGCGCGGATATCATGGTATGGCTGCCCGTTCTTGGGCAGCTCACTACCGCGCAGCAGTTCGTACGCCGAAGCGCCCAGCGCGAAGATGTCCAGACGGTCCGCGAGGCCGCTGTTTAGGAAGTCCCGACTCTTGAGGGCCTCCGGCGCAAGATACCTACGTTGGGAGGACAAATTTTTTCACTCGATCTTGCCACAGCCGTGAGCGGCGCAGTATCATCACTGGGCCCTCAGCGTCATGTATAGCGTAAAGTCATGAGCGCTGAACAGAGGCATGCGAAGTAAAGGCGCGCGCTGTCGGTCGCGGCCAACTCACTTCGAGTCGCCCTCTGACGTGCCCGCCCGCTGCCCGCCTTGCACAACGGCGAGCCCAAAGTCCCCCAGCTTATAGACGCCGCCGCCACCGCTGCCGAGCGAGTGCCCCACTGCCATGTAGATGTTGTCCGGCTTCACATCCAGGTGCACCATACCCAGCTCGTGGATACGCTTCAGCGCCGAAGCCATCTGGACGGGGGAGACGCACCAATTGAAGGCAGCAGAAATGGCTCGCAACGGCCCGATAGTTAGGGGAAATCCGGGGCAGAGCAAGACCATCCCACGTCTGCATGCGCACGCAGCCCATTGGATCCCAGAAAGATGCACAGCGATCCTACCTGGCGCAGCATGTCCAACACGTCCTGCTCCTTCATCAGCATCCGGCGCTTGAATGCGCCGCCGAGGCTGTCGCCGCACAGCTCCAATTTTAGGTACGCCTGCTCAGCGTCCCCTCGCACATCGGGCTCGAACCAGGCGTCGTACAGCCCCACGATGTTGGGGTGGTGCTGCACCGCCGCGAGCGCTTGCATCTCCTGCATTTGCGCAATAGAAAAATTCGAAAAATAGGGAAGGAGAAACCCTAGCTCGCATCCGCAACATCACAACCTTACGTTGAGCCACATGTTCCGCGCCTGGAGGGTGGTGATGGGACTGCGGTTGGTTTTGACCGCAAAGGCGACGCCCGTCAGTCGGTGCACCGCCCGGTACACCTTGCTGAAGTTGCCATGGCCCAGCTCCACCTCCTGATGGTAATCCCACCTGCTCAGGTTAAGAGATGCGACGCGTAAGCGCGGCTTTCTAAACCCAACGGCGTGGGCCTGCAACATGATGAAGGTGTTCGCAACTCCGCCATGCTGCGACTTACAGGAATCGGCTGTAGCTACCCCGGTTAAGGCATGACTGGGAGGCCTGGAAAACGTGATTGTCGTCGTCGGCCCGCACCAAGTATGGATTCCGCGGCATCGGTGGCTGGATTTCTCGGAGTTTCGGGATGGGTGGCCGTCCTGCACGCCATGTATCAATTCTGGCGTTTTAAGACGGGAATACGTGAAGCCGTTGCGCTTGGGCAGCCGAGGGTAGTGTTTTGACATTTTCCTCTAAAGACGATGGGCCCCGGTTGCAACAACGCGCACACTCCAGCTCAATCGAAGGCGGACCGTACCAGAAAGCGCCTTGCTACACGTGCTGGGCTCTCCTCCCATGGAGCGGCTCTGGCTCTGGCTGCTGCACTCCTCATCGGCGGGTCCTGTCACGCGCGCAAGGCAAGAGCTGAAGTCGGGATGACATGCGCGCAAAGCACAGCCAAGTGCCCTAGGCTGGGAAAGGCTGGCTGTTACTGTAACGGCCGAAGGGGACGTACCTGTCGGGTGAGCTTTCAGCGGACGCGGCCGTTTCTGAGCACGCGGCGACGGCAGGGGTGACCTGCTGACCTCGTCGTCGAGCTGCATGGACGACGGCTCATAGTCCATCCGGAACAGCTGTTCTTGCGGCGTGAGGTAGTCGGGGGTACTGCAGCCCCCGAAAAGCGCGGATGTAGGTGCGTTAAGCTGGTGTCCGGGCCGCGGGTACATCATCAACCCCGAGGCCTGCAATGCGACTGGGCCGGCCGCTTGAATCTTACCATTGGATCTCCTGGCTCGGCTGGCTGCTGAGATCAAGTGCCCGTGGCCGTAACGACCGCATGTGCGGACGAGGCTCCTGAGAGGGCTGCTGCGGTGGGTCCTGGAGATTCATGTGCCGCATCGACAACTGCAGCGAGTTTGTGCTCTCCGAGCATTGCTGCGCTAGTTTCTGCTTGTTGTAATAGTTGAAAAGGTTCGCACTGGAAGGCTTCATGGACATGGCCATGTCTTCACCAACTCAAAAATTCAGAATTGCCCCCGGCCGAGTCAGTCCCTTGACGATTACACCGCTACGACAACTGTATGTATCGCAACTTATACTGATGATTACTATGTTTCAGGCTGTGTTCCGCAACCCCAAGCAACAGGGATGGACGCGGTATCAAACGAGCGGGAAGCTGTTCGAGCGGGCATGTAAGGCGTTATATAAGGAAACTTCTGAGTTGCATGCAGCCACAAAAGATATTAGCGTGCTTGCGTATGATGGACCGATTAACGTCCTGTGCTGGACATTTTGTGCCTGGATCCAGTCAACGCGATTTGCGTGCTCCGGTCAACGGTCCCGGGCACTCGTGTCACAGCTGGCATGCAGCTGCCGCTGGGTGCAGCTATAAGCTACATCAGAAAACACTTCACACAATTTCATGCGGGGACTCGGCCCCGTGGGCATTCAAGATGCGACGTTATCCTCGCGCCAGTGCAACCTCGGCAACGCGGACACAGTAAGACGCAAGGACATTATAAGGAATCGACTATTGGAGTTGCATTCCCTGGCAATTTTTTAGGCACAAATTCTCTTCGTGTCTGCAAGGCAGCAATGGCCGACAGCAAGGCCATCGTTGCAGGTATCGCAGGTATCGCAGGTATGGCTCCTGGTCCATTTTCCATGTTGGCCGTCAGCATTGGGGCCTACGCCTGCCCAGTAAATATGGTTTGACTGTTGATATACTTCTTGAGCGACTACTTGTCTGAGGGTTAGATTGCCAACCATGACAAATTTTCCTGCATAGCTCCTCCGAAGCCACTAAAACGGACTGTCAGACTCGTGTGACCCGGTACCTCTGCTTCGTTTGCGGATTCCTGTGGTGTACATAAGTCTTGCGTCTTATAACGAATATTTGTTGGCGCTTGCAAACGTGTTCACTGCAGACAGGAATTGCTTGGGTCGGTACAGAACTTTTGCCCGCCGTGAAGCTCTTCTCCGCAATCAACCGAGTCAACAGTTTTGTAGGCACATTGTTTCAGGTCGTCGGCGCATATCGCGCTCCCTGCGCACTTGGCACCTGAACATAATGGCCCTAAAGCCCGGGATTCCAATAGACCCCGAGAGCTGCCGTGACGGGCGCGACCTAGAGAATGGAAGGGACCTGGAAGTTCAGCCACTGGTACAACACCTGTCTTACGATCCCAATTCCCGATGGCAGAAGTTGAAGGTAGCCCTGGTTGAGCCGCCCAAATCGACCGTGAGCATATACGCCGACATATCGTTCAATCACGCGGAATGGAAGCGTCATCGCAACGCCGCGTGGCGCCATCGGCCTCAGCCCGTCCTGTTGTGAGTCCATCCGTCACGCTGCAGTAACTGTGCCGCGCTAGCGAAGGACGCCACAAGCGATAGACCCAGATGGCCAACGCGGCCCTCCTTGTGGGTTGCGAGCGGCCCCTGACACGTCTCACTGGCCGACCGGCCCGACCTGACTACCGGTACACGGCACTTCCTCGCAGCTTGCGTGTGGCAGGCGGCTTCTGGTGGCAGCTCACCTACACCTTCATAGTGTCGCTTGCTGTGGGGTTCTACCACCACCACTTCCAGGTGAGCAGGGGCCCTGTAACGACGCTGTCGCTCCGCGGGGGAACCGCAGCTGCAACAAATCCGCTTATTGCGTCGTGTGGCGCCCATTCTGCCCCTTTCCCCCCCACTTACCCCGTCCCACTGCCCTCCCCTTCCCCCTATCCCTTCTTCACCCCAGGACGTCACCTCCGCCTCCTCCCGGCTGTCGGTGCCGTTCAATCTCACCACCTTTGCGCTGTCGCTGCTGCTGGTCTTCCGGACCAACTCCAGCTACAGCCGCTGGTGGGAGGCGCGCCAGGTGTGGGGCGCAGTCGTCAACCTGTCCAGGAACTTCGCGCGGCAGGTGAGGGGGTGAGGCGGTGAGGCGAGATGAGATTTGGGGTATGGGGTGGGTGCGGGGCTGCGACCCCAGGGGCCCTGGAGGGGGGCATGAGTGTTGCTGCTGAGGCAGCGAGCGCGAACGTTGTTGGCCTTATTTCCCGCTGCGGTTGGAGCTGGCCTGCGCGTTCGTGGAGCCTTGGCAGGCCGCCTGGCCAGGCATGGAGCGTGGAGGGACGGGTCGGCGACGTCGTGCCAGATCTTATGCCAGCCAGGGGCAATTTGGAGGCACCAAAAGGCAACGGACGGTTTGGTCCCGATCCACCCTTCTCCCCGCCACGGCGCCGTGCGGTGCTGCCCCACGCGTCGCGGCCTCGCCTTCGCTGCCCTGTCCCGGCCCCAACGCTGTCCCGGCCCCGGCCCCTGCAGAGCCTGCTGTGGCTTCCCCCCGCCCAGTCCCGAGTGGCGGTTCGCTGGATGATGGCCGCCCCTTTCCTGCTCAAGTGTCACCTGCGCTTCAACGCCTCGGTGCGCGAAAACGTGTCGCACATACTGCTGCCAAAGGTGCGGTGGGAGAGCGGAGCGGAGGGGCGGAGGGAAGCCTTCGGGCGCAGGGGCACCTCCTCGACGCTCCGCATGTGGACGGGTGTGGTCCTGGTCCCCCGGCGGACTCGCCAGCTCCGGCGGGTTGGCCACCGTTGGGCGGGGAATTTACGAAGGCTGAAGTCTGAGGGGGACTACCGTATGCCGAGCAAAGCCGCAGGTGCCACCTTCGGAGCTGCTCCACTCCACCACTGCTGCCCAGTTGCCAGCGCCCAGCTCGCCCCCGACCCCCTCCGTCCCCCTCACCTCCTCCCCCTCACCTCCGCGTCTGAACCTCGCGGTCGCCGGCCCTTCCGGCTCTCTCATGCTGCTGTGGCTATCGCTGTCGCTGTCCCCGCCGCCCAGGAGCTGGACTGGGTTCTTGGCTGGACTCACCGGCCCAACGCCGCTGCGCACGTGCTGTCCACGTCGGTGATTGAGGGGCGGGTGGACCCCATCCGGGAGAAGCTGCTGATGGAGCTGGTGGACACGTACATCGATTGCGTGGGCAAGTGCGAGAGGATCTTCAAGACGCCCATCCCGGCGGCGTACACGCGGTGGGTGGGTGGGGGGTTGGGTGCGCGGGAGATGCTGGACTGGGCCCGCTGCTGCGACCCCCAGCATGCAGCAGCATCCCATTGCGCCGCCCGCCTTGCACGCGCTCCGAAGCATATTCCCCCTCCCTTGACTTCTTCACCCCGTTGTTGCCCCCTCCCGCCACAACGGTATGCAGCCACACCTCCCGCTACCTGATGATCTACCTGACCGCCTGTCCGCTGGTGCTGTGGCCCAGCCTAGGGTGAGGGCTAAGCCTGGAACTGGGGTTGGGCCGGGAAGGGGAGTGGGATGTTTTACTTGGGTTCGCTTCATAGCTTGGGATTGGTTGGGACAGTGTCGGCCCGGCGGGAGGGGCTGGGCGTGGGACAGCCAAGAACTGGTTGCTGCAAGAGGGGCCGTATCGGCGTGTCGGTCTGCCCTCCCGAAGGCGCGCTGCGCGCAATGAGTAGGGTACATGTTCAGCCGCTCTCTACCCCGGGCCGCCCCCGCCCCCTCATTGCCCAACGTTTCTTTCCTCCCCCAATCCCGCCATCGCAGCTGGTGGACCCTGATCGCTTCCGTGCTCATCACCTTTCTGCTGCTGGGCACAGAGAACATCGGAGTGCAGGTGGGGGAGCGCCGTGCCTGAGCGGGCCGGATTCGGGTAGCGACCAGCAGGGCGCGTGAGTTGTGACGACCTCCTACGCACTGCGCCCGCGTCCCGCTTTCGATCGCGACCTTTGACCAGAGCCATGTCGTGTCCCGTTGACCGCCGGTCCTGGTTCTGATCCTGATCCTGGCCCTGGCCCTGAACTGCAGTTGGAGGAGCCGTTTCGGGTGCTGCCGCTGGATGACATGTGCAGGTGGGGGGCGAAGGCAGGGCGGGCGGCAGGGCGGGCGGGATGGGGATGGGGATGGGGATGGGGCGCAGCGGGAAAGGGCGATGGGGAGATGGAGGGCGGGCATGGTAAAGAGGAGTGGAAGCGCCCAGGGAGAGGGGGGGCAGGGTGCTGGGGTTGAAGGTGAAACGCAACGCGCCGAAGCAAGACTGTTAACGGGCGCAAAGCACAAAGAGCAAGTAGCCGGCAGCGAGCTCCCAGCCTGCCCACACACAGCACAGCGCACTGAATGCCGCCAGCAGTGCATTTGTTCGTTCGTAGGGGCACTTGACTGTTGACCTGTCGCCCCCTCCTGTGGCATCTCCACATGCCGCCGCTTCACGCCTGCTCGACCTCCCATCTCCGTCCGCCCAGGGGCATCGAGGCGACGCTTCGCGAGATGGAGCGGCACAACAGCCGGCTGGGCGAGCAGTTCCGCTCCTGGGTGGCCGACCCGGCGGGTCTGTCGCGCGCCTCCTCGGAGTCCTCCCTGGACTCCTTCCAGGACGGCCCCGCCGACGGACCCTCCGAGCCCGCCGCCCTCAACCGCTTCCACCACATCCCGCCGCCCGCGCGCCTCTCCGCCGCCGCTCAGGTGCTGCTGCCGCAGGGCCTGCTGCAGCGCCGGCTGTCGGCGGCCGCGACTCCCCCCACCGCAGGCTCGGTGGCCTCGCCCACCGCCGCCAGCCACTCCGGGGACCTCTCCCACCACCTCGCTGCCCATCAAGGCGGTGCCGGCGGCCTGATCGGTGGCTTGCTGCATCACATGCTGCAGCCGCTAGGTGGCGGCCCCGGCAGTAACGGCAGCGCCGGCGGCGGCAGCGGCAGGCCCGGCGGCAGCGGCAGGCACGGCGGCAGCGGCAGGCACGGCAGCGGCGCCTTGGATGCCGGGCCGGCTGATCCGGATTCAGAGCGCGCAGCCCGCGTGAGCGGCAGCGGCGACGGCGCGACGGCGCAGCAGCAGTACCGCACGCACTACCCCCACCACGTGCACCACCAGCACCGCCGCCTGCCGCAGCACCCCGCCGACGTGCCCAGTTCCGTGCTGGCGGCGGCGAATGCCAACGCGGGTGCGGGTGGGGTGGTGAGCCCGTCCGCGTCGCCCTTCGGCTCAAACCGATGGAACCGCGCGTCTTTCGACCCTTTGTCGGGGCCGGGGCCGACATCGCCCCCGCGGCAGGCCGCTGCGGTGGTGTCCGCGGTTCAGCCGGCGCCCGCGGCGGCGGTAACCCCAGCGGAGGAGGCGGAGCGAGCGGGCGAGCACGCGACGCGGCGGTCCGGGGGTGGGGTACAGGTGTCGCCGTTCGCGCGGGAAAGCCAGCAGCAACAGCCGCAGCAGCAGCACGAGGAGCGGCAGGAGCAGCAGCAGCAGCAGCAGACCCGGGAGGAGCGCGGGTCAGTAGAGACTTCGGGCCGGTAGAGGACTGGGGGCGTAATCAGCAAGGCACCACCAGCTTCGACGGCAGCCGCGGTGGGAGTGGCGCCCTTGGCTACGGTGCGGGCGGGGCTGCTGCGGCCTCGGCGGAATCAGCTGGAAAGCGATTTCCTCAACTAAATAGGTCTTTACGTGGGCAGCTGAGCAGCTCAGCATCATGGGGGGGGCAAGGCCTGAAGGTGCTATTATCCATCTTCGCGGGCATACAGGCTGCGTCTTAAGAGCGGCGAGGCGCGCATCGGGGCGATGGTGTTGTTGATGGGGGAGCCATGCGACGGAACGCGGCATCAATAATATTTGATTCAATATGCATGAGGAGCAGCAGGGGTTAACAGGGGGCTGCAGGTCCGAAGCTGCGGGCCCATGATCCTGTTCCTGTGTTTCTTTTCGAAACTGGGGCTGGGGCTGGGAGTGCCTGTTTCAACGCGACATGCGATTCCGCGTGCGCGCACGCAGGACAGGTCTGTCCGTGGAGCCCCGGAGCCGAGCCAATCCATGAACCCGCATGCATCCTGCTCGACGGCCTGTGCGGCCGCGGCTGTACCCGGCTGGGTTCCGGGCAAGACCGCACCTGATAAGCATACATGCTCATTCTGCGATGCATGTGCAGCTTTCAGTGGTAGCTGAGCAAGTGCCGCCGCCTGGTGGCTTCCGGGCTTGTGGGGCCCACTTCTTCTGTGATCTGTACAAAAGCGTGATTGAGCAGAGGCATATTCTGGCGTGCGCGCCATGGGGAAGCTGCGCTTCGGTCCATTCGGTGTCTGTCATGCGTGGTTCTGGGGAGCGCTGCGACCAACTCGCTGAAGTCCACGACAGGACTTGTTACACCGCGTCACTGCCCTGCAACGAGACATCCATACGATGTGTCCCGTGTGTTGACGCCAGTCGCTTTAATCGTCATTTGCCGAACCAGGAACGCTTACTATTGGACATACCAGCGTGTGTTCCATAACGCCGGCGGCCTGCACACAAGTCGGCCGTCGACACGGCCGTACCAATACACGGCACAAACAAGAAAGCGGGAAGAGCCCCCGACCAACTCCTGCACGCACGCGCCAAAAAAACCTCCCGCATGAACCGCCATCGCTGCAACAAAGGAAGCGCCACCACTGCAGGGTTTGATAGACCCTTCTGCGGCCTCGATCGGCCGCCATCCGTCAGCCCAAGCCTTATTAATATGCTCGCCAGCACACAAACACAGCAGCAAGTACAACTTCAGGAGTCAACAGAGGTACACTGATGAATGGCGCATCACGGTTCGGTGTGGGATAAAGTATAAATGATGATCGATCAAGCCCGAGGCGCCACTGAAGAAGGGCCTCCTCGAAGGAGGGCTCGCGATCCGGTCCCAAATGCCGCGTGGGGACGGGCCGCGGCGCCACAACCGTGCATTCTAGCCTGCAACGGTTGCGGATTATTGCGCTCGGAACCCTCGGAAATCAGAGAACCAGGAGGGGCTGGCTTGAGCCCGGAAAAGGAGGGGCCAGGAGCGGCAACCCCATTTCCCACACGATAAGTCCGCACGCGGGGGTCGCTAAGCAAGCAGATGGTTCGTGAGCCATTCTGAGAAACCCAGCTGACCACGAAATATTCGAAGGGGGGCATGGCGTGTCCTGCGATTGCGGCGAGAATGCGCGCACGACTCGCTTCAGCGGCTCTGAGGCCTGAGTGGCTCATCCCCCTTCCCCCTGACCCCAGGACGTCCTTCCATGCTTGCAGTCGTTGATACTAAGGGCACAGGAAAAAACGCTGATCAGGTGTAAAATCCCCCTGCAATAGTAAAAAAAGATGGCATATGGAAACTCCGGGCGAAACATGAGGAAATCATCACCCACGTGCGTAAGGGCCAAGCCTCCGCGATGCGTGTCGCGCCGTGTCGAGACTCCGACCCGCGGGTCGCCACCTCGCCTCGCCTCACCGCGTGCAGGACACGCTCCGCCGCCGCGCCGGCAGCAGCTGCGGACCCAGCGAGTAGGGTGACAGGCCCACCGGCGGCCGCAGCATTGCGACGGTGTACGGCATACCGTAGCTGCCGCGCCGCATGACGGGCAGCAGCGACGACGGAAACGACGCCGAGGCGGAGGGCAGCGGCGTGGACTGGCGGCGCGGCGGCGAGCAACCGCCTCCGCCTCCTCCGGGGACCAGCAGCGGCATCTTGAGCAGCTGCTCGGCCGTGGGGCGCTGGGATGGCTCCGGCGCCATCATCCGCTGCGTGGGTGCCCACCGGGAGGAGGGGGGGAGCGGTTAATTCACAAGAGCGACACGGGACATTCACCCCAGGGTTTGGAGGGGTTGGGGTTCATTGACGCGCGTCGCCAGGCCCGGAGCCCGCTGACCGTCATGCGTGCTTCCGTACTGCCCTAGCTTGTGACCAGCTTCCTTCCCCCCACCTGCGATTCCCCGTAACCCTCGGCTGATTCCCCCGCCACCCAAGCCACGTCCTGCCATCGCACCTTGAGGAGTGTCACCAGCCTCGCATCCACACCCGACAGCGCCACCCGCCCCGACCGCAGCTCCAGGTACTCTGCGCCGTTCTTGGGCAGCTCGGCGCCGCGCAGCAGCTCGTACACGGTGGCCCCCAGCGCGAAGATGTCCAGTCGGTCCGCCAGGCCGCTGGCCAGGAAGCCGCGAGTGCGCAGCGCCTCCGGTGCCAGGTACCTGCACCAAGAGGAAATGGAGGTGGTGGCGCTGGCTGTAATTGCAGTGAACGAGTTGTTGTCATTGTTGCTGCGGTTGGTGCTAGTGGTCTACAAATAAATCGTGTCGTTGCGCACTTCGAAAGGTAGCGTGAAACGCGAGCGTGGTGGTGCGGTCCGTGTGGGGTTGCTGTCTGAGGTTTGTGCGGCCATGTGCCAAGTTGCCCTTTGGGGGGGGGGCGGTTCGTGGGCTGGTAAAGGCAAAGCTGGTAAACCCGGCTTCCTTCCCCCCACTGGGTGGATCACCACCTGCAGTCGCCCTCCGATGCGCCTGACCTCCGCCCGCCCTCCGACATGGCCAGCCCAAAGTCGCCCAACTTGAAGACCGCGCCCGAGCCGCTGCACGTGCCGCCGCCGCCCCCGCCGGGTGTGTTGACTCCGCCGCCGCGACCGACCGCGTGCGGGTTGGCCCCAACCGCCCGCTCCGGCGCCCCTGCCAGGCCCAGCCCCCTGCCCAGCACCGTGTAGATGTTGTCCGGCTTCACATCCAGGTGCACCATACCCAGCTCGTGAATACGCTTCAGCGCCGAAGCCATCTGAGGGGAGGGTGAGGGCGAGGGGAGGAGGCAGAGGAAGGAGCAGTTGGAGCGGCAAAGCGGGGGGGGGGGGCGCTTTGGCGCTGCGGGGAAACTTGCCGCGCATCCTTCTTTTCTGAAGCGGGGCTGCGGAAACCTGCACTGCACTACATTACCACTGGCATATAAGCGACGCAAGAGGTGGTATGAAGGCGCGGCCCCACCCGCGCGGTCCCACCTGTCTCAGCAAGTCCACCGCGCCCTGCTCCGACAGCTGCAGCCGCCGCTTGGCCAGTCCCCCCAGACTGTCCCCGCACAGCTCCATCTTTAGGAACACCCGCTCCGCGCCCCCACCACTGCGCGGGTCGGGCTCGAACCAGGCGTCGTGCAGCCTCACGATGTGCGGGTGGCCCTGCACCGCAGCCAGGGCCTGCATCTCCTGCGATACCCCACCAGCAGCAGCAACAACAACAACAATGACGACAACACCAGTAAATAACAAAGCAGCAGCAACAACAACGGCAGCGGAAACATCAACACGTATGACGCGGTGGCGGCAAGACAGGGACAATGTGGTGGGATAGCGGGAAACCACACCGCCGGTAAGACCCCGCAGCGAGCATGGGCTGGTAGTGCGGTTGGTGCGTTGCGATACGGTGGCTACACAGTCTCACCCGGGAGCGCCGTTCGGCGTCCGAGTGTCGTGTCCCTGCCCCAGCTTCAAGCCTCGAGCGCTAGCTGGCCCCTTCCGTTTTTTCCCTTTCTGTCGTCTGGTTGGCTGGGCCACGAGAGGTTCAACATCCCTCCAGCCCTCCCTCCCGCCCTCTGCCGCCTTCACATACAGCACGCACGTCCCAGCCTGGCCCCCGCATCCCCAACATCACAACCTTACGTTGAGCCACATGTTCCGCGCCTGGAGGGTGGTGATGGGACTGCGGTTGGTTTTGACCGCAAAGGCGACGCCCGTCAGTCGGTGCACCGCCCGGTACACCTTGCTGAAGTTGCCATGGCCCAGCTCCACCTCCTGATGGTAATCCCACCTGCGCAGGTGGGAGGGAGCGGTGGGAGGGAGGGCAGGTCAATGCAGGTGAAACCGTAGCGGTGGAAAGGAGACGACGTCAACGAACCGAAGGGGGGAGGCGGTGGCGTCGCGCAGCGGTAGGGCTCCCCCTCACCCCACTCCACCCGACATCTCATCAGTGCTCACATGAAGCGGCTGTACCCCTCGGGTTGGAGGCACGACTCGGCGGCCTGGAAGGAGTAGCGGCCGTCGCCGGATCGCGTCTGGGCCAGGTAGGGGTTGCAGGGCATGGGCGGCTCCACGACCCGCACCTTGGGCTTGGGGGGCCGGCCTGCCGGGGGACGGGGAGGTGGGGGTCGGGGGCCGCAGGGCGGACGGGTGCCCAGGACAGCCGCAACATCCGGTGGCGGGTCAAAAGGGAAACAGCCGCCTGTGGATTGTTGGTGTACTGGTGGCTCATCCGGGTGACAGAGGGGCTCCCGTCCTTCCTTCCAAGCGAGCGCAGGCTCCGTCAACCAGTCGCTACGCAGCTGCCAAGAGCGCCGGGTCACTGGTCACTGGGGTCCAGTCCGTTGCTGGCCGTTGTTGCTGTTCTGGTGGTGGTGGCAGCAGTGGGGAGCTCCAGACCGAGGGTAGAGCCAGCTGGCTTGCTGGCCAGGAGACTGCTGCAGCGGAGACTGACCAAGGCACCCAGACCAGACATCACGAGTCGCCCAGAGACAGGCGTTGTTGTCTGTGCCAGCAAGCACCCACCGGTTGCACGCGCGCGTACCCGAAGGTGGCGCAGCGCCACTGGCCGCGAACCATGGACCCGCGGACTGGTCCCGGGCTTGCAGCTGATCCTCTTCGCCGCCTGGGTTACGTCGGTTAGAAGAGGGCGACAGGGGGAGCAGATGGGGCGAGGTGGCGCATGAGGTGATGGTCATCCAGCGTCGCTAAGCCACGTTGTGCCATCATCGTGCACGCGTTAAGTGGCGCGGAGATAGGGCCGGGCGACTGCGAGTCCTCGGCCTCGGTCTCGGTGCGACGGGCCATGCAGCAAGCCCGAATGGAAGCAACGCAATCCATGCAACATGAGCGAGCTTCCCAGGGCGCACCCGCGACTTGCGCCCTTGACGCTGGCTTGGAGGTGCCATGCCGGAGCGCCGGCGGGCCCTCCTCGATGCTCATTTCTGCGTGAATGAGCTGGTCCTTGGGGGTCGTGATGCCGGGTGTGCTGCTGCGGGGGCGGGGCGGGCGATCGAGAGCAGGCGGTTGGATCAACGGGGGTCACACTGGCTGCCTGATTGGCAAGAAAGGTTGGCAGAGGGCGCACCAGAGGCTGTCCTGGCTCGGAGTGCGCCGAAGGTCCAGGGGTTGCGGCCTCGCCGGTCGCGCGGCGGGCCGAGGTTCCTGCGGTGGCGCGGGCTGCATGTCCGGCTTGCTCGCCGGGCGCGAGGGTGCGGGCGCTCCGCTGTCTGCATATTGCTGCAACGTCTTCTGTTTCTTGGCGTTGCCGCTGATAGTCAAGGCAGTGGGCTTGATAGTGGCAGTCGCCATGGGCTGTCAAGTAAATTTGTGAAACTATAGAGCAAGACCGGACAGCTTCGACCACTAACCACAGCCTAAATTGAAGGTGCAAGTAGTCAACAGATTATTGCATCGGCTTTTGCGCAGCGAGGCTGAGAATCCAGAGAAGCATCCGGGGGGTTTAGGGCGTCACGTCAAGGATTGCACAATACGAGACTACCTGCACATACTACGTCATATGTCACAGTAACGCTTGCAGGAGGTCCCGGTTAGGGTAGGTGCGCCTCCAAGGACTTCATTTCAGAGGTTTGGAAATGCCAACGGCCGAACCAACGGTCGAATCCAGGAAAACCGGAACTACGAGCGATCGGGGAAGGTTACGCTGAACCGCTGAGCGCTGATATGGCTGAGATAATTTATCATGGCAATAACAAACATTCTGGCACTCCATAAGCCTTAACAGCGGGTCGGACTTCGAAGAGCCATTTGCAGTCGGGCCACGAATGGGCACGGAATGCCATTCCGCTTACCGGTCTTCGTCGCATGTGACTATCTGTGGATGGAGACAATAATGGGTAGCAAACTCGTATGCGTGGGCGGTGCAACGAGCCCGCTTCATTGTTAGCGCAGGAGTAACAGGGCGTGTACGCGGGGCCGGCGGGGCACGGCAATGCGCAAAGAGCACATGGCCCAGACCCCGAACATCTGATTATAGTGTTGACAAGGGATACAGGGGAAGAGCGTTCAAGAACGCCGTGGATGGCTGCGTGGAACACTGTGGGTGCTGATGGGTGAGGATGGGTGCTTAGCATACTGCGCGCACGCGCGCGAGCACATCTTCTTGCGCACGTGCGTGCATAATGCTCGTTCCGTGCTCGTCGGAGCAGCATGACGATTGGTGGCTTTGATGGTCTTGACCTCTTGAGTGCCGCAGTCCCGCAGACGCGCCGAGCGGCAGACCCAACTGCCAACAGCTTCAACCGAATTGTACGGCGGGCGGCGCTTGGGTTTCTTGCTGCTTTCGTTGAAACAAGTTACACTTTATTGCTGTAAATTAGATGAACTTATTTACGTTGGATTAACTGCAGGATTGTAAATTGAGAGGCGTGGTACATAATTCCAAGAATTGTTTATGTCTTCCAAACACTTGCATGGCCATGGCTCTAGTCGAGATCGCGATTATGATCGCCGCCCAAACTATGGAAGAGACGGCAGGGACAAGAGGGATGATCGGGGAACTCAGCACCATCGCTCCCAACGGGAGTGAGCCGTTTGCTTAAGACTGCAATTGTGTTTTATATTGTACGGGGCTCCTTACTGCGAACGTTAACCACTTGGCAGGACCGATGGTGACCGCATGAGAGGAGACCAGGAGCGCGGCGCACGGTCAAAATCTTCCCAGCATGGGCGATCAAGAAGTGCCCACGCTTCTCAGTCGCCACACCGGGTGAGGCGGCACGTCAGGAAGGGCGATGTTGACTGTGCGGGCCTGCGGGCCGGCTGAGCGCAAACTTGAGGGACTTGGGATTTGTATTTACCTTTGGTTTCTACGCAGGATCGTGCGGGGGGATATCATTCCGGGACGACTCCCAGCAAGTCCAAGGGCAACACCCCGGGGTAAGTCCCGAAGGCCCTCCGTAGTGACCACTGGAGGGTGGCCAGCGGCGCGCCGAGGAGCGAGTTATCCTGGAGATGGTCGCGTGTAGATCGTTGTTTCATCTCAATTGGCCTCATGGCGTTGCGCTCCCGCCGCATTCAAGTTGTAGTTGTTTGGGTAGCACGGGCGAGGGCCCCTCCATCGCCGCAACACCTGGCCTTCGCTTCCTTCCCTGACCTCGACCCCTTTCTCCCACGTGCTGCCGCTGGACCCCAAGGCCCAAAGGCAACTCGGTACTCGCGGAACTGCTCCGGACGGCAAAGGCCAAGCAGCAGGAGCAGGGAGCCGGTGGCGCCGGGTCCGTTCCGGGATCCGGGTCGGGCAGCGATGGGGAGCTGCCGGAGGCGGGTGAGTGGGGGGCCAGGACAAACGGGAAGGCGCGGCGGATGGTTGGCTTAGTGGGTAGACAGGCCGGATGGCCGCATGGGTAACGGGATTTACATGAGCGCACACCACGCGTACGTACGTGGGAGAGCGGGAAGCTGTGCAGGCGGGGCCGAGAGCGGCCGGTCGCACGACAGGACACGGGGCGGCGGCAGCGGGCCTTTACTGCCCTTAACTGCGGCATGCGGTTTGGGACCCGCGCCGGAGGCACACGACAGCGTCAGCGCGTCAGCTAGCGCGCTCCGTCATCTGACCTCAGCCCTGCGATTGCCCGCTTCTGAGATATAGGATCCGAACCACCTCGGTTTGCCTTGCGTGCAACGCAGGCGAGATTCTTCCCCCGCCACCGAGCCAGAGCGGCCCGCAAGGCGCAGCTGGGGCTGGCATCGGCGGCGGTGGCGGGACTGGTGGCTCCGCCGGTGGCACCAAACGCCGCTACCACTCGCCCATAGTGTGGAATTTGGACGGCCCAGGAGGCGGAGGCGCAGGTGGGCTGCGGCGGCGTGTGATGTCAGCGGCTGGGTGGTTGGGCAGGCGGGAGGTCCGGCGGCGGGACTGGTCGTGGAAGTTGCGTGGGTGGACCTTGTGGTGGACCTTGTGGTGGGTGGACTGGTGGTGGAAGTTGCGTGGGACGCCCCCGGACCACCTTACTGTAGGTAACGCCCTGAATCAATCGCCGCCGCTCTATCGAGCCGAACTGGTAACTCTACCAGTTCTGGTGTCGCGCTGCTTACGGGTTTGGGTCGTTTACACTCTTACCCCTTGAACAGGCCGGACCGGTGGCGGCGGTGGTGGTGGTGGCGGCGGTGACGGCCGGCCGCCTCCCGCCAAGCGCCACGCGCCCACTTCTGCCGTTGACCGTGCGGCGGAGGAGCTAGCGGCGTTCCGGAGGCAGCAGGCGGAGGCAGCAGCGGCCCTGGGCTATGATCCGGATGGCCCGCCAGCGATGAAGGGGTCGCCTTCGGCGTCCGAGTCGGAGGAAGGTGCGACGACGACAGTGCGGGGGATTGGGGGTAGTTGGCAGCTGTCCCCCTGGTTGCCGCGTGCGTGCGCGGTTGAGGCCGCACCCGCGGGTGCTGCAGTGCTGCCTTTCTGGCCGCGCACCGTGCGCGGCAATCGACTGTGCACATGCCTGCGGGAGCTTTACCTTACTGCAAATTTGCCGCTGCTGATCTTACCCACGACGCTTGCAGGCGATGCTGGCGGCCGCTGGCGCGGCAGTGTCAGTGAGGAGCGAGGTGATCTGGAGGCGCGCGGCCGTGAAGGCGATAAGCCCGACCGAGACCGCGAGAGGGACCGCGACAGGGATGGGGATCGGGACCGGAGGCGCGACCGGCGGGAGGAGGCGGATCGGGACCGGCAGCCGCACCGCGGCCGGAGCGAGGACCTGGAGGAGGAGGTGGACCTGGACGAGGACATGGGCGGCCGACCCAGGGGTCAGTGGGGTCTATGGTGGCGCTGGGATAGGTTGGCGAGGAGACCGGGATGACCCACGGGTCGGAGGAGGGGACTGGGGTGGTTCAATGGCTGCAGGGACGCCGGGCTTTCTCCACGTTGAGTAGTAACCGTACTTAGCGCTATCAAGGCGTTCACGCAGCCGATGATCTTCTTCTGAGCTGCGCGGCCCCTTATCTTTCCGGGCCCTTCAGGCGGGTCACGCTGGCTGGATGAGGAGGCGGCGGCGGAGCCCAATGTGCGCAGCGGAGGCGGCGGGTCGGGCCCCGGAGCGGATGAGCAGCAGGACGAGCAAGAGCGGGGGAGAGGTGCGGGCGGGCGAACATCTGGGACGCCATCGGGACTAGGGCGGCACGTCTTAAAAGGGAAAGGGTCAAAGAGGCCGGAGCCAGGGAGAAGCAAGCCTATGAGAGGCATGAACGTGCAGAACCCGGGTTTGATGTGCGTGCGCGAGTAAGTTGCGGTGCGGTGTCTAACATGCCCCGATCCGTGCCTGTCCCGTGGCTTGGTTTGCAGGGAGACCGTCGCCCAGTCCCCGGCGGGCCGCCTCGGCCGGAGGGGAAGCGGTTTCCGGGCGCGACGGGGGCGGGCGGGGCTCCAGTCCATCCAGGACGCCGGAGGAGGCAGCGGACGGCCGCGGCGGGGGCGGCGCCGGTGCCGCCGGGCGGGCTGGAGGCGGCGGCGACGAGGGCGGTGTGGGCTCTGGCGACGGCGACGAGCCGCTCATCAGCCAGTAGGTCGAGTGACGGCACTGCGGTGCGGCCACCCTCTATAGCTGTGCAGTACTTGCGCCTGTCCGCTGACCCCGACCCAGCTGCTGTGCGGTACCCTATTACCCACACAGCTCAGTTGGGTGGCAGTGGCGATGTCGCAGCTCGGGCGGGGGCCACGCTGTGCAGCCTCCCTGCCCTCTCACGCACCTGCCGCTCCCTTGCACCCCGCAGGCAGATTGCCTCCCTGGCCGAGTGCCGCTCCGTGGACGAGTACGAGCGACTCAACCGAGTCAGCGAGGGCACGGTGAGGGGGCTTTGGGTTGGCGGGCACAGGGCGTTGAAATATGGTTCGGGTCGAAATAAGCTGAGCGGGCTTCGGCAGCAGCTAGCGGTTACACGCCGCAGCGCTTATGTCTGTAAGGGGGCTGGGGTCGGGCCGATCAGGGCTCGGGGCTGGAGCTCCGATTCGTTTTACGGCTGTTCCACGTCTCCCTCGCCTTTTTGGCGCCTGCCGGTTCGCCCTGTGCCCCGCGCAGTACGGGGTCGTGTTCCGCGCCCGCTGCAAAAAGACGGGCCGCATCTGCGCGCTTAAAAAGGTGAGGCGGAGGGACTGGGTTGCCGGCGCCGGGGGCCATTAGGCCGCAAGTTGGGCCGCCGATTCGCGAAAATGGCCTTCCGCCTTTCTTACCGAGTGAAGCTCCTCGGGCTGGTGGCACGTGGCAGGTACCCCACCCACAAACGGACAGGCCGGCCCGGACGGAGACGGATACTCCGTGAAGGGATCTGCTCCCGGCACTTCACTTCACTTCCCTTGCGGGGGCATTCGGGCAGCGTTCGTGTCGGTTGTTAGGCAATGAGTCGCTGAGTTGTCTGACAGCGTCCCGATCCCGGTATTCCCCCCGTTCCCTGCCCCCGCCCCCCCCCCGCTCATTGCTCCCAGATCAAGATGGAGAAGGAGCGCGACGGCTTCCCGGTGACCTCCATCCGGGAGATCAACATCCTGCTCAACCTGCACCACCCCAACATAGTCAACGTGTCGGAGGTGGTCATGGGCAGGTGGGGGCGGGTCTCGCTTGGGCAGGTGGGGGCGGGTCTCGCTTGGGCAGGTGGGGGCGGGTCTCGCTTGGGTGGGTGGCGTGCGGGATGAGGATCCGGCGGGCGATGGGGACACTGGGGGTGGCAGCCCCTGGGTTTTGCCGGGGTTTCCGCAGCAGCCCCCCCGGGTATCTGCCACCGCTTTGGGAAGGCTTGGAGCACTGGCAAGGGAAAGGAAGCCACGGACTGGTTGGTTGAGGGTGGTTTTTCTACCGCTTGGCTGCGGCCGTTGAAGCGACCCTTTGATCGCGTTCCCTGCTTGCCGCCCCCCCGCCCCGCCCCTCCGCAGCCGTCTTGACCAGATCTACATGGTGATGGAGTTTATGGACCATGACCTCAAGTCGCTCATGAACGACAAGAGCCAGATGACCCGGCCTTTCAGCGTGGCGGAGGTCAAGTGCCTCATGCTGCAGCTGCTGGGGGGGTTGGAGTACCTGCACGAAAACTGGGTCATACACAGGTGGGCGGGTGGGTGCGGATGCGGATGCGGTGCGATGAGCGGCACGGTGCCTTCTTTGCAGCTTGTTGCGGTTGGCGAGCGAAATGTGTGTGTGTATGCGTGTGCGTGCGTGCCTGCGCTGCTACCCGCAATCCCCCCGGAGAGTCCTTGTATGGTTCAGCCAGGCTTGTGGACGGTGCGCCGCAGCCTGCTCACGACACGCCACCCCAAGGTCCTGCCTCCACCCCTCCCCTCCCCTGCCCTCCCCTCCCCCAGGGACCTCAAGACCAGCAACATTCTGTACAACAACCGCGGGGAGCTCAAGATCTGCGACTTCGGCCTGGCCCGCCAGTTCGGCTCCCCCCTGCGCGCCTACACTCAGCCGGTGGTGACTCTGTGGTACCGCCCTCCCGAGCTGCTGCTGGGGGAGCCCCTCTACTCGACCGCGGTGGACATGTGGAGCATCGGCTGCATCATGGCGGAGCTGCTCACAGGTGGGTGGGGTGCGGGGGTGGGTGGCTGGGTGAGCGAGCAGGGGACAGGGGCGGAAAGGCCGGGCGGGGGTGAATGGCACGTTGGCTCCAGTCGCCTCGCATGAGTGGTGAGTCGCCACTATCGTGGAGCTGCGTCTCACTGAACGTGGCCCAACTCGACCGCCTGGCGTACATGGGGTGCATTCGTCACCCCGCCCCGCCCTGCCTCCCGTTCCCGCCCCGCCCCGCCCCCCTCCCCCCCGGCCCCCCTACTCCTGACAGGCAAGCCGCTGTTCGACGGTCAGGGCGAGATTGAGCAGCTTGACAAGATCTGCACCGTGCTGGGTACCCCCAACGAGGAGGTGTGGCCCGGACTCAAGAAGCTGCCCAACTGGGGCAAGGTGGGCGCAGGCGGGCGTGTGTGCGTGCGTGCACGGTGCGGTGACTGATGCTTTTAGGGAGGGCTTCGATGCACGCCGCCGCACTTGTGTGGAACCAAGTGTGTTTTGGACGTTTAGGGGATCAGGCTTTGGAGTGGGCGGGCAGGGGTGCACGGCATCGGACCCATCGTACACTCTTCGTGGGTGTCTCCGGGACTGCATGTTGTCTTGCAGTCCCTCTTCTTCGCCATGCTTGTGTGTGGGCGTCC
Source organism: Pleodorina starrii (assembly GCA_030267565.1). Taxonomy (NCBI): domain Eukaryota; kingdom Viridiplantae; phylum Chlorophyta; class Chlorophyceae; order Chlamydomonadales; family Volvocaceae; genus Pleodorina; species Pleodorina starrii. The sequence continues at coordinate 1,039,964 of BRXU01000034.1, forward strand.
TGACCGTTTGTCTCCCCTCCCCTGTCTCCCTACCGCCTCCGCCCTCCGCTTCCCCGCACGCATCCATCATCGGGGTGTGGTGTGGTGCGGTTCGGTGCGCAGATCGTGCTGCGGCCCCAGCCCAGCCAGCTGCGGCAGCGCTTCACGTCCTCCTTCGGCAGCGGGGCCACTCTGACGGAGGCGGGATTCGATCTGCTGTCTCGACTGCTGGCGTACGACCCGCAGCAGCGCATCACGGCGGCGGAGGCTCTCGACCACAGGTGCGGCAATGGGTGGCGCGGGACTGGGTTGGGTTGGGTTGGTTTGAAGGTGGGCTCCAGGCAGCTCGGCTTGTCGGTGGCAGAGTCGGATGCGCCCTCTGCTGACGCGCCCCGCCGGCTGTGCCGTATACGATGTCCGCGCTGCACCTTGCCTGCCTCTCCCTCCCCTCTTTTTCACCCCGCGCGCTCGTCACCGATCACTGACCACTCCCCGCTCCCTCACTTCCCTCCCACTCCCTGCGCTGCGTCATGCGGTGGTGGCGGTGATTGGTCCCCCTCGTCCTCCACGTTCTGCGCGGCTTTGGTGGTGCAGGTGGTTCTCTGAGAGCCCCTACCCGCAGCGCCGCGAGCTGATGCCCACGTTCCGATCCAACAAGGACGGCAGCGGACCAGTGCGCCAGGCGGCGGTGGGGGGAGCACCCGGCTCGCCGCCGCTGCACTTCATGGCGGCGGCGCTGAAAGCCCGGTAGAGCGCGGGCGAGCGCGTGCACGCGTCAGGGGGCCGAGGTCGGGGCGGGGGTTTAGCCGTCAGCCACCAGCCGGGGTGGAAGGACTGTGCGGTGCCTTCACCTTGTCCTTGTGCTAAGGCTGCTTTTGTTTTGCCTGCGGGAGGTGTTGTCGGGGTTTGAGTGGGGAATCGGACGACAGTTGGACTGATGTGACCTGATGCAGAGTCTGGGGCCGGTTTTGGCACCGTTGAATTACTTGTATGCCCAATGACCACTTGGTGGTGCGGGCCCTGCCGCTGCAGCAGGGAAGGTTTGTGGTGTTGAGGGACCGACTTTTCTATCTACTGTCTGCGCGTCTGAACGCGATCGGGGCTTGTGGAGCCGATTGCCTGAGCTGCACGGAGGATGTTGTTGGCACCGCGTACCGGTGGTCACGTTTGTCATAGCATACGGCAAGCCGTTTATTACCAATGACATATGGAGGAGAGCCAAGGGGACTGGGGAGCCAATGACGCTTTTCAGAGCCTGAATCGGGGAGTAGGGGACTGTTTGCGCCCCTGCGAGCCAACGGTCATAACCGTTTTCGACGGAAATGACAAGACGCCATCACTTCCCAAACACGCTGTAGTTTCAAGGTCACACTGAACGAGCTATATATTTGTTGATCGATAAGTTTCAATACCGTTTAATCGCCGGAGTGTTATCTCTATGTTGTACAGCAGTTGGCTAAGCGCGGGAAGTGGACCTGAGTCTGCGAAGCTAGCTCAAACGTTGCCTGTTCCACCACAATTCACGTTCATCGAAATTTATAACTCTAACTGGCTGTGAGCAGCACGCTTCATCTACGCCCTGAAGCACGCTTGGACACCTGAACGCAAGCACGTCTATAGTAATTCCTCCTTTAGTTGGCATTGAAAGCTATGATGAAACAGAGCCACTGTAATTTATAATAATCATTATCTTAGCTTGTAGCGACCGGACTGGAGCAAGCGATACATAATTGACAGCTGCCCGCCGCGACGGCAGCATTTCCGCTCGGCCTGATGACGGCCACGGAGAGCAGCGCAGATTCCTTACGACAACTCGTCGCACGATGGCCTGGACGGGAGTCCCAGGTGCGGCAGGCCGACTGACGGAGCCCCACCCCACAGCACCATCCGTCGTCCTTGCTGTCCTGTCCGCTCATGCGGTATCCCTGGCCGTCCCGGCTACAGATCACAGCTCTTCATAGCTGGTTGTCGGGCCGAGTCGGCTCGCACGTTATCGTGCATGGTCCGCCAGGCACCGGCAAGACGGGCGTTGTGCGGTAGGTGCGGGCTGCGTCGCCAGAGCATCCTGGACCCCCTGGGACGCGGCATTGTCAATAAGGCATGGCACTGCCGCTGCTCTATGGGTCCTTTGCAGTAGGGCCCGGCTATGCGCGTGGTGCAGGATTGCGTCGGGCCTACGTTCCCTCCACGGCGTGCTAGGCTCCGCACCCTGCCACCCATCGCAACCCGACGCCAATCCCGTCGACGGCGTCTTTACGCGCCGACAGCGACCCCAGCTGTCGCCGTGCCGACGAACAATTTCCTGTGCGTCTCCTAATGTGTCGTGTGGTGTGGTGTCGCTCTCGGGGCTGGCTGCAGGGACTGCCTCGAGTCCTGGGGGCACCTCTTGGCCTACATGACGCTCCCCCATGAGTACAAGCTGCGCCAGCTGTTCAACTCGCTTCTGTCGCAGCTTTGGGGCTACTCGGGTCTCAAGCGCAAGCGGGACGGCGGTTTCGGGGCCACGGCGGGCGCCGACAGCTGGAACGATTTTGCCGAGCAGATAGCGGGTGAGCTGGCAACTCGGAAGCATCGACCAGTCAGCCAATGCGCCCGCGGGCCACTGGCCGAACACCGGGGGGAGGAGGGAGGAGGGAGCCCCACTCGCAGCGCCCGAGGGGGGGAGGTTCATCCACGGATAGGCCGGATGGGGAACACCCCGGCCGTCCCCGAGGACACGTGTGTCGCTCAGCCCCTTGAGGGGCGGCTTCCCCCATTCAGAGGCCTCGAGCGACTCAGCGACCTGGAGTGTCTTCACTTGACACCCGCCCCCCTCCCGCCCCCCCGTCCCCCGCGCAGTGGTGTGTCCCCCCAGCGCCCAGCGGTGTGCCGTACTGGTGCTTGACAACATGGAGTGGCACGCCCACAAGAACCTGCTGCCACAGCTGCTGGCCGCAATCAAGGTGAGCAGAGGCGGGATGAGGGGTGGGGGCTGAGGGGTGCAGGTTGGATAAGAGGGGAGGCGCCCAAGGGACAGAAGGGACCAAAGGGCAGGGAAGGTAAGGGAGAGGCGCGCCGTTTCCTCCGAGCAGATGGCTCTGGTGGCGGCATCAGAAGGGGTTGGCCCGCTGCGGGCCTTCCTCGCTCTTCGACTTGCTCGCTGCTCACACCCCCGCTGCCCTCAACACTTCCCGCTGCCCTCACCCTCCCGGCCACTCGCAGTGGCAGCGGGCCAGTGTGGTGGTGGTCACCATAACGGCCACAGCACCGCAGGTGAGCCAGACAAGGGTGTGTGTGTTTGTGCGCGACGGAGTGGAAACCGGAGCACCGCACCACCGCAACCACCGCGCCGGTAATGTCGCTGATATCCACGACTGGAGAGTCCCGGGCTGTCGAGTCGGCTCTCTGAACCAAAGCACTGAGGAAGCCATTGGCACCTTTCGGGCCCATCTCGCTGCGCTGTGCTGCAACCGCCCGCCCACTCACCCGCTCACCCACCCGCCCTCAGGACGTGCGGTTCGGCCCGGGTGTGGGCCTCAGCCTGCCGCTGATGCGCTGCCTGCACTTCCCCGCGTACGACCGGGAGCAGCTGTGCGCGGCGCTGGCAGTGGTGAGAGCGGAACAACAGACAGACAGGCGGACAGACAGACAGGGGGGCAGGGAGAGGTTCATTTGTGACTGCTGCGCGCTTATTCTGTATTGCGAGTGCAGTTCATGGAGGGGTCTTACACGCAGGGATTAGGGGGCTTAAACTGCCCCCATGCCCACCATTGTTCGTAATGTAACGTCACTCGCCAAAGACCCCCCGCCGCCCGCCCCTCGCAGAACCTGCCCACCGCTTGTGGCGCCGCCGCCGCTGCCTCATCCGAGCCCTTCCACAGCCCATCGCGGCCCGTCTGCAGCGGCGCCGCAGCCTTGGGGGCCTCTGGTACGGCACCGTCTCCGGAGCTGTACGGCAGCTTTGTCAGCGCCTACGTGGTGACTCCCTTCAGCCCGCTGACCCGCAGTGCCGCTGACCTGGCGGCGGTTGCCTCCTGGCTGTGGCCGGTGTACAGCCGGCCGCTGGGAGAGGGCAAGGTGCGCAGCCAAGAGGAAAAAGGAAGGGAGAGACAAAATGTGGGATGGAGAGGGGAATGGCGCTTGTGGGTGGCTCTGTGGAAGCGCTGTGGGTGGGTGGGTACGCAAATGAAACGGCCCGCACGCACACGCGCACGGGAGCACATATGCCCGTGAAGCGCATCATGAAGCAGCAACAACCATTCCCCCCTTCCTCGGGCCAGACGACATGCAGAGCGCCCGTCCTCTTCCGTCCCGTCCCGTGGTTGATTCCGTTCCGGGTGTGTTGCCAATTCGCCAGGTCCGGCTGGACGCCCCGGTGGAGAGCCAGGTACGGCAACTGGACGGGCCCATGAAGCAGCGGGACGTGGTACGGAAGCTGTTGGAGGGATACCGACCCGGACTGCGCAACCCGCCGCCGGGGCTGATGATGGCGGCGGCGGGGGGGCCGGGGCTGATGCTGGCGGCGGGGTCGGGCCGCGGCGCTGCGGAGGCCGCGACGGCGAGCGGGGAGGGCGACGGCGCCGGCGGCAGTGGCGGGGCGCTGGTTCAGAACCTGGGCAAGGCCGCCAAGCTGCTCCTCCTGGCGGGTGAGTGAGGGCGTGAGTGGGCGGGTGGGTGGGTGGATGAGGAGGTGGAGAGGCGGCTCCGGAAGGGGGAGAGTGTCGATTCGGCCCCACCCCCCACTGCGCACCCCCTCGGTGACATCGTGACTGAACCCGGACGTTGGGCACAAGCCTTCAGTCATGTCCTGTGCGGTCGGAGGACCTTCAGGGCTTCCGCCGCATCTTTCCCCCTCAACCCCTGTCGTGTCGTGTCGTGTCCTGCCCAGCCTCTTATCTTCCGCACCATTGCCCTCTCTCCCGTCCCCTGTCGCCCCCCCCCCCGCCCCTCCGCCCTCCCCAGCCTTCGTGGCCAGCCGCAACAAACCCACTTTGGACAAGGAGCTGTTCGACTTCCACAAGAGACCCGCGGCGAGGCGGAGGGCGGGGGCGGGGCGGGCGGGCGAGGCGGCGCAGGAGGCAGACCGCCAGGCGGAGGCCGCCAAGGAGGCGCGGCTCAAGGGCCCACACGCCTTCCCGCTCACTCGCCTCATCTCCATCTTCCACCGCCTGTGGGCCTCCGCGCCGGCGCTCGAAGATGACCTGTACGGCAACCTGTACGGCTCCATCTTTTCCCAGGGTGCCGGCGGCTCCTCCGACCCTGATCTGGTGGATGTGGACCTGGCTACTGGCTTTGCGGGCGGCAGGACGGGGCTGGAGGCGGTGTGGACGCAGAGCGCCGCCGTACTCAGCACCGTCACCGGGCTGCAGGTGGGCGGAGGAGGGGCGGGCGGGCGGGCGGGCGGGGGGTAATACCCGGGTATTAGTAGGGGTGACACCGGGGCGGTGGAGCGATGTAGGCGACGTTAGCGGACGGACCCAAGGGTACCCAGGATATAGAATAACTGTTAACTGGTGCCAATACCGGAGGGTGGGAGGGGGGACAGAGGGTGGTCAGGCAGCAGCAGCGGGGTCATGGGCGGGTGCGGGTGCGGGCGCAGGGGTGTTTGCGGCGGGCCTGCTTGGGCGGGCCAAGGCGGGGTGGGCGGGCGGGCCAAGGCGGGGCGGGTCATGCCGCGGAGCCGACACCCCAACACCGCAGCATTGGGGAGAGGAGCGCGACTGCAAGCGGCGCCGTTCAGTCGGTAGCCCCGAACGGCTGGCGCAAGCTGAATACGGTCGGCGCCCCTCTTACCCACTCCGCCCCGCCTGCTCCGTGTACCTCTCCTCTCCCCTCCTGTGCGACGCCCCGCTTCTCACGCTGACGCCGCAACCTCCTCGCCCGCCCCGCCTGCCGCTGCCTCGGGTCGGGGGCCGCCACGAACTGCCATCTCGTCCCCGTCCCCGTCCCCGGTTCAGAGCATGGGGCTGCTGGCCAAGGTGGGTTTGGGGGCAGTACGGTAGCAGTAGCAGCAGCTGGTCGGTGGGTTTGAGGGGGTTGCGGTCCCCCCTGGCTTCTGAGTACGGCTTTTACCACGGGCATCCCGTGGTTGGGGGTTGAGAGGGCGGGCGCTGCGTTGTTGGGTTAGGTTGGGGTTTGGTGGAGAACAGAAGCGCTGAGGGGCGAAGCGGGACATCGTACGGAGGGAGGCATACGGGATGGATGGTGTGTGCCGAGGGGAGTATACGGGCTGGGGCGACGGGGCCATGCGGTCAGAGGCGCGTTTGCCGTTAACTGCGTTTTTGCCTGCTTCCCCATTTTGTGCTGTACAGTACGGCGGCAACGACGATCCGCTGGACCAGCCGCGCTTCACGTGCTGTATCGACGAGCCGCTCGCGCTGTGCATCGCCGGGGACGTCAACCTCGCGCTCCAAAACTACCTCATGTACGACAAGTGACGAGGATGTACGGCAGCTGGCTGACGTGCAGGAGGGCTGGCAAATGGTTTAACCGTGCGGATTGCAGCATTGGACGAGCCGCCATTAGAGTGAATGCACCGGTTGCAGCCCCCCCCACCCCCCCGGGCAGTTTAGGCTGGTCGCTACACGACCCCCTGCCGCTCCTCTGCGCACGTGCGCCCCCTTCCGTCATGTCCCGGCATCCAGACTGGAGAGGGAAACAGCTGCACTGTGTCTGCCGTACTTCGGCAGTTTGGCTGTTTAGCGAACTGGCAACACGGCCTGCAAAGCAAGGGACCTTGAATGCCGCACTCGGGATGCGGCGTGGGTGTAAGAAACGGTGATGTACTTCGCTCTGGAGGAGCCACTTGGTTAGGGTCCGCCGTGCCACTACTAGCGGGGAATATGGGCGCACCCTATCCAAGCCCACCACCATCACCACCACCAAGCGGCAGGCCCCATTGCCGACAAGATCTGCGGGTTGCCTGGTGGTATGTGTGGTAATGAACAGCGTCGCAGAGATCTAGCTCTACATACGGTGGTATCACAAAGATGGGTGTGTCGGATGTGGTGATGATGCCTGATTCGGACAGCACAAAATGCAGCTCAGCTGGTATGTCAAACATTACCGGGCAAGGAGAGCGACATATAGCAGATTCTAAACAATAATAACTTGGGTCGTAAGGACGGGCGAGGGAAGCGCCGTCCGGACGACGAGGGGCGCCAAGTCTCAAAAGCCCTTCCCGGCCGGGACCTCTAGCAAGCGGGGCGCGCGTTGTACTACGCACGAGGCGCCGAACGAAACGCAAGGACAAGCCGGCAACACGGCAATTAAATGAACCGTTTCACAGCTGACCCTAAAGAACCACCGGCGCTGTCCAGGGCGAGCGACAGTCTAAAGCTCATGGCGGCGAAATCGCAAGCAGGCATCGAGTTGGGGCTGCTGGCTCCCCTGCACCCGCCCCAAACGTCGGAGGTCGAAATCGTAGGCCGGTCAAATCGGAGATACCGATATTAGATAGTTTGACTGTTCGACTGCCACCCCCACAACCCTTCCTTTCCTTCCTTTCTTCCTTCCTTCCTTGCTTCCCTCCCTACCCCCACCACTACCCCTTCCCCGTCCTATCCACCCCTGCGTCACCACGAAGCGCCGTGCTCCGAAACACTGTACCCGCTGTACCAACCACGATCTCACGGCACATGCGGCCATGCCCCGCCGCTACACCACCACCGCCATCGCCGCCGCCGCTTCACATCCGGCGCCGCCGCCGCCGCCGAGACAGATCCGCTCACGCACCTACTCACCACGTCCCTGCTGCTGCAGCTGTAGCTGCTGCTGCGGCGGCGGCGGCTGCTGCGGCGGCGGGACTTTGACCGGCGGCGGCTTATGGCCTCTCAGAGTGCGTTCTATGGCCTCGGCCTCGCGGTCGCCCCTCGGGTGCTTCTCCGCCGCCGAACCCGCCGCCGCCGCCGATTCGGCGCCGGACGGCACCAAGCGTAGCCCCAGCGCGCCGCCGGCTGAGCCGTACGGCTCAGCGGCGGCGGCGGCGCGGACCGCAGCTTCCTGCAGCTCCCGACGGGCCTGATCCACATCGTCGGCCGGATCAAGAACCGGATTTGGCTTCGGGCGCCGCGACGCGCGTGCCGTACCTGTTCCCGAACCGGATTCGGTGTCATGTGCAACTCCTCAGAGAGATGACCACACAGCCAGGGTGGGACCGGTCCACGGACTGCTTGGGAGGGTGGCAGAGGGGTTGGGGGAGGGAGGACGACATGAGGGGTCAGGAAGGCGACGGAAGGAAGCGCGGGTAGGACAGGGAAGGGAAGGGAAGGTGGGACCGGCGAGAGGCCCATTCATTGAATGAAGCGGGTCGGAGTGGTCTGAACACCCACCTCTACCCTTCACTTGTCAAGATCGATCTCTTATCTTGGCAGAGATCCCCCAACCTCTCGGGGATCTCTGCCCCAGCAGGCAGCAGCAGTAACAGTAACAACATGAAACGTTCATGCGTAAATTGGGTTTTCGTTTGCGCCCATCTCGCCGCAAGACCCCGTATGTTTGCGGTCCCTCACTGTCAAACAACACGCAGCAGGTCGTTAGTCGAGCCTCCTATCATCATGAGATGGGTCCGGGTGGCCTCCAGGAAATCCGTGTTGAAGGGAGGTCGGTCGCCCCCAAACGCCGCGCGTGCCTAGGTGTCGTAGGTGATCGCCGTGTACCCCACACGACACGGTCGAATCAGCATGGCCCCCGACCCCCATCCCGACCCACTGACCCGCCACCGTCACCCCGCCCTTCAATCACAGCACCGCATCCCCAGGCGGCTACAACCAACCAACCCTGATGATGACCCAGATCGGGTTCGAAGAGAGGCCTCCTCCCGGGACTTCGACATGCCACCCACCTTGATGACGCCCTCCTCCCGCTTGCTGCCGTACGACTTGTCTCCGAAGATCTGTGCCAGCGGGACCGACAGCCGCCGACCCACCAGCCCCGCCAAGCCACCGCCCGCCGGCCCCGCCGCCGCTGCGGCTGTCGTACCGCCGCCGCCCGACGTACCTGCGCTGCCGCGGGCAGCGGCGCCGCTGCTGCGGCTGCCGGTGCGTGCCCCGCTCCCGCCGCGGCCGCGGCCACGGCTGCCGACACTGTCTTGCGCAGCCGCGGCGGCCGCTTGCTTCGCCCCGGCGCCGGGTTGCGGCTTTGGCTTCTGGGTCGTGCTCCTTCGTGTTCGAGGTAGTTCTTGAGGCGGCTGCTGTTGCTGCTGTTGGTGTTGCTGTTGATGTTCCGAGACCCCTTGTTCCTGCTGCAGTTGGTGGTGCGGTGCGGTGTGGTGCAGGGCGGTTCGCCGCGGTGCGGTATGGTTCTAGAGGCGCCGCCAAGTTTGGAGTGTCGAGTCGAAAGCGGACAACCCCCGACATGACGCAGCGTCCCTGTAAAGCGTCTCCCGAGGTGCCGCCGACCGCGATGTCACCACCGCGGATGTCGGCACCCCGCTGGCGCGTGTGCGGTCTGGCGCGGCGGCCCCTTGCTGCTGGCGGGTGACAGCTCGATTGGTGGGCCTTCAGCAGTGGACGCAGGGCCCGGGGAGATCCTTCCCCGGACGAGCCCCGGACGGAAGGGCGGACGGACGGACTACGGATCGCTCGGGGCCAAGGACAGGAGCTGGTAGCGGCGGTGGAGGCTCCCGGAGGTGTACCCGTACTGGTGAGGTAGTGTGGCCCCTGGGCGTCGTGCGCCCGCACCGCGGGGCACGCCGCACGGGCTCACCGCCGCGGGCGGGCAGCGTCAGGCGGCTGGACCACCGCAAACAGCGCTATTTTGACGGATAAAGTCGGCCGGCCACTGTCAAGTACCCAAAAAACGGCCCAAAGCGCGGTTCTGGAACCGTGACCTTACTATTTTTTCCGTCAAGCTCTCGTCACTAGGCAAGCCGTAGCCGCATGAGCGACGGCGGCGGATCTTCTCGCGGACGGAATCGCGGCCGCGAAAACGACCCAGGCGGCCGAAAGAGCAGCGCCGCGGCACCGCCGCGCCGCGGCGGCGAAGCCGTAGCCGCGGCCGCGCCATCTGCGGCCGCCTGGGTCGTTTTCGCGGCCTCCTGCCGCGAGAAGATCCGCCGCCGTCGCTCATGCGGCTACGGCTTGCCTAGTGACGAGAGATTGACGGAAAAACAGCAAGGTCATGGTTCCAGAACCGCGCTTTGGGCCGTGTTTTGAGTACTTGATAGTGGCCGGCCGACTTTATCCGTCACAGTAAAATTGCGCTGTTTGCGGTGGTCCAGCTTTGATTGTTGATCTGGACTGTTTGCTGCGTGTCTGGGCCTAGATCAGCCTAGATGTGGAAAATTAATCGATTACGTCAGCATGGCCTCCTCTTCCGACCAGGGTTGCAAGTCCGAAAATGCTGTCAAGGTCGAATTGATGAGGCGAATCAAGAGACAAGCTTGACAAGACAGCCGGCGCGTGTGGTTGCTGGTTGTGGGCGACCGACCCACGGGTCGCCGCGAACCTCAACTCTAGCCCGCGCCCCCGGCCGCTGCAGCCGTACTGCGCGGCCCGAAGAATGGCCTACCTCCCTCGCCTGACGGACCTGCAGCGGCAACACGGCCACAGACGAGGGCGCCGAAGAGGTCAGGGCGGCGGCGCGGGGCTGGGAACTCGTCCTCGCCTCCGCGCATCACCCGCATCAGCAATCCCAGACCGTGTTTGTGCTTTGTAGGCAGGCGGGGGCACCGCCTGACGCTGCCCGCCCGCGGCGGTGAGCCCGTGCGGCGTGCCCCGCGGTACGGGCGCACGACGCCCAGGGGCCACACTACCTCACCAGTACCGGTACACCTCCGGGAGCCTCCACCGCCGCTACCAGCTCCTGTCCTTGGCCCCGAGCGATCCGTAGTCCGTCCGTCCGCCCTTCCGTCCGGGGCTCGTCCGAGGATGGATCTCCCCGGGCCCTGCGTCCACTGCTGAAGGCCCACCAATCGAGCTGTCACCCGCCAGCAGCAAGGGGCCGCCGCGCCAGACCGCACACGCGCCAGCGGGATGCCGACATCCGCGGTGGTGACATCGCGGTCGGCGGCACCTCGGGAGACGCTTTACAGGGACGCTGCGTCATGTCGGGGGTTGTCCGCTTTCGACTCGACACTCCAAACTTGGCGGCGCCTCTAGAACCATACCGCACCGCGGCGAACCGCCCTGCACCACACCGCACCGCATAACTACACCGCGAGGGCACGTTTTTCGGGGCAGGCGCCCCGCGCCCCGCTGCCCGGTCGAATGGCGGATGTTGCACTGCCCTCCCTCACATGGCCCGGTCCAGTCCACAGTGAAGTCTGGACTCCCGAGGGCCCCCCCCTCTGGCGCCTCCTATCGCTCTTCAGTGCGCAGGCACCGCAACGTGCGTTCGCGCGTGTTGCCGTCGAAAGGTAACCACCAAATGCTCACCCACCTCGCGTCCTCTCATCATGCAACTCCCGGATCCATTGCGCTGGCTGTGCCGCGCGTGTGCAGCACAAGCGTCCATCCGCCCGGCTGCGCCCACCGCATCCAAGAACCCGTCGTCGTCTCCTCATGTCCCTTCCATGACACCTAACTAACTAACGGCCGTTACCGTTACCGTTGTCGCTTGTACCGCGGCGCGACCCACGCGGACTGTGCCCTGCGCCCGCCCCGGCACTGTCTTGTACACGGCCACGCACGCGCACATACACATACGGCGTGTGTGTGTGAGTGTGTGTGTGCCAATGTCAAACGAAAACAGGTAACGTTCATGCTTGCAAAAGAAAGGAATCCCAATCCACCTCCCGCACTACGTCCGCCGCCGATGACGGTTTGAATGTTTGAAGCTGTCTACTCGCGTTCAGACTCTCACTGCTCCCACAGGACCGACAGGACTATCGCTCAGCGGCACCCACTCCAGGTCCCCCGCTCCAAGTCCCCCGCTGCGCACACTCAAACACACACACACACACGCGCGCGCAGATATATTCACATAGGTAACGCGCAGGAAGTTGACGCGATGACGTGCCTATTCACAAACATACTAATGACGTATATATGACTAATGAACAATCATTCACACGACAGGGCACGCGGTGTTGTCCCGCTTGAGCACAGATTACCCCTGGGGCAGGCAGCAGCGAACCGTGGTCTGTCTGCCGGGATCGGTCTGCCCTCGAGCTCGCCGCGTCGGGCGGCCCCGACAGAGGTCGCCAGGCATACCACCCGACGACCGACGGCCGCGGCGCGCTACGGCGATCACGTCCCGCTCTCCGACCCACCTCACCTCACCTCACCCATCAATGCGCTGTGTACTGTGCAACGTGTGCTGTACGAGGATGTACGGCAGCTGGCTGACGTGCAGGAGGGCTGGCAAATGGTTTACCGTGCGGGTTGCAGCATTGGACGAGCCACCATTAGAGTGAATGCACCGGTTGCAGCCCTCCACCCCACCCCCCGGGCAGTTCAGGCTGGTCGCTGACCCCCTGCCGCTCCTCTGCGCACGTGAGCTCCCTTCCGTCATGTCCCGGCATCCAGACAGGAGAGGGAGACAGCTGCAATGTGTCTGCCGTGCTTCGGCAGTTTGGCTGTTTAGCGAACTGGCAACACGGCCTGCAAGGCAAGGGACCTTGAATGCCGCACTCAGGATGCGGCGTGGGTGTAAAAACGGGGCTGTAATTTGCTCGAGCCACTTGGATAGGGTCCGCCGTGCCACCACCAGCGGGGTATATGGGTGCATAATTTCCAAGCCCATCATCCTCCCTCCACCATCACCAGCGGCAGGCCCCATTGCCGACAAGATCTGCGGGTTGCCTGGTGGTATGTGTGGTATTGGACAGAGTCGGAGAGATCTAGCTCTAGATAAGGTGGTGTCACAAAGATGGGTGTGTCGGATGTGGTGATGATGCCTGATTCGGACAGCACAAAATGCAGCTCAGCTGGTATGTCAAACAATACCGTGCAAGCAGAGCGACATATAGCAGATTCTAAACAATAATAACTTGGCGATTGATGTCCTGATGGGCATGCAGGGGCAACTAAGCATCGATAGATGTGCTTCGACACGCTTCGACGAGCTGGACGGCCTCAATACTACGACACTTTGCTAGGAAGCCATCCTGGCACTGGCAAATTCAGCACACATCGGCATTCGTTGGCTACAGCGGGTAACTGCTGACAACTGGCGAAGGCTCGGCAAAGCATTTAAATATGTGCCCGTGCAGCCTGGCGTGTACGTACGGGTAGCATCGTTAGGGTTTCGCTCTCGAGCCCTTGGCCCCGTGACTGTGGCCACGCATACAGTGCAGCCAAATCCTTATCTATTGTCACATTTTGTCGAAAATACCGGAATCCATGTATGCCGGTGTATGAAAGACAATGAAGTGCGGGCGCTCTTTAACTTTCAACCGGAAGTCAACCGGAAGTACGTGGGCAGAACTGCGTTGATATTTAACATTCACTAAATGATTATAATTTTCTCATTCATCTGTCTACTATATATACAGAATCAGGTGCTACGGTGATGTCGGAGTTGGGCGGATGTGGTATCAGGCCCGTCGAAATCGAGAGGAGCTCAGTAAAGGGTGTCGTCGTATACCATTAGTTATGATTTCTCTGAGATGCTTTGCGTTTATGCGTGAGTTTCGTTCCTGTTTGCTGTGGGGACCTGAACCGTACCCCTTGAGGTCTGGAAGCGCGAATTCCTGGTCTCGTCATACCAGCTTACATTTTTATGCTGTCTGCATGTTATCCCATTTTTTAGCATCATACCACGTTTCGACGTCCGGCCCTAGCTGTCGTCGACGACTAACCCTGGTACTCAGGGACCTTTTTACGGTCTATCGCGCCGATACTAAAATACTTTCTTGCAAAGGCTGCTTTTGCAAACTCTGCTTGGGTATCCAGGGAGACCGTTGTTCGCAGTTAGCGGCGGACCTGGAGTTATCGCCAGCGTGGCCTAGCACATTCGCAGTCTAATAGTGGGCGCCATCAGGTAATCATGCCCACATTTATGCGTAGAGGACTATAATTCGGACAAGAACCACCATAGGCATAATCTATCCTCCCACGAAGAGCTGTACGGAGAAACACAATCGAACACAACTTAGAGCGCAAGATATATGCGAGTGGTTAACATTAAGAATAGCGAGGCCATATATGAAGCTGGTATAGACGGAAGGATGCGCGTGCATTCACCGTCCGAGGACGGTGGAGGCCGCAGCCCGCCATCGTCCGAACCTTACAACAGCGATGCTGCAGCCAAGACACGTGCGAACAAACTGGCATCCCGTGAAGAATTACGCAGAACATCGGGCGCCGGGGCATCCACGACGGCTCACGTCGACAGCGTTGCCAAACTGGTAGACATTGCATTCCTTGTCGACTGCACGGATAGATTGCGGAGCGTACTGGACACTTTGCGTGACATTCTTCGTATTACCGGCGAGCTGGTCAGGGAAAAGCACCCGGGCGTAGGCATCCATGTGGCATTTATCGGGTCCCGCAGCCATGACCACTCAATTGTGGCGGAACTCAAGCCGCTGGGCAACGAGACATTCGAAGAGCTGACCTCCATCCGTTTACGGGCCTCCAGCAGCACGTATGGCTCCCAGGACATGCTTCCTGGCGTTGACTTTGAGGAGGTGCTCGGCTTGCGCTGGTCAGCCGCCACCCGCGTGCTGGTGCAAGTCTCTGACGCGCCCACCGCCGCCGCCTCTGAAAGAAAGGCTGGCGGCAGCGGGACTGGTGAAGGCTCGTGCAGCGCCGGCCACGGCGCGTTGCTGCAGCGACTCCATAAGGAGTGCGGACTACAGGTGAGTTGCAGTGAGATGAAGCTCGTTGGGCCTTCGTGGGTGCGCAGGTCTGGGGGCAGGTCATCGACAGGCTGTGTGTGCCGTGGCGTTGCTGGGCTGGAGCCAAAGGGTCGATGAATGCATCATCATTATGGTCACTGCCCCTGTGCCCGCGAGGTTGGTTGTTACCATATCGATGCTTCCCCGGCACTTCTTCGTCAGGACGGGTGGGCGTCCCTGCCGGGTGTGTCATCCATCCGGCAAGGTGATTAGGTGGTGAAAATTCACAGCAGTGATTTCAAGCATAAGCCGCGTTTAAACGTTACCTTGGCCATACACACATCTGCAAACCGCCGTACAACCATCGGTTTGCAGGCCCACTACGTTCTGACCTTTGACGACACCACCCGGAAATTCGCTGGAGAAATCCTAAAGTACTACAATGAACCAGGCTGGCTGTTTTTGAAGCGACTGGACGAGCCGGGCACACTGCCGTACAAGTTCGCGGAGCAAATTGTGGGCCTGGTGGACGAGGCGGCGGCCGCTGAGGTGGCTTTGGCGGATACCATCGCCGATGATGTCACCGGCCCTGTCACGCCTGAAAACACACCTGACCTGCCAGCGGTAAGACGGGATCGAATAGGGCCGACAGGATGAGCCCGGTTCTTGCAGCTACTACCGCTAATGGTGGGGCTTGACCTCGAACTCCACCATGTTCAAGGGGTTGCTGGCGTCTATAACCGTAGCAAGTCTGTTGTTCATTGTGGAGAGGCTGTGTTCTTCACGGGTTGGACTTATCGGAAAACTGGGATTCGGTATTGGTGGAGGGAGTGTGACATACGCTGTGAAAGGGCTGAGCAGTGGGTTGAGGTGCAATCGAGCCCTGCCAACGTGCCAAGGCATGGTCATTCTCGGGGGGCTGCAAGCGTGTCAGCTTGAACCGAGATGGACTGAACCGCTGCTGGAGTGGCCAGGACGCGTTGCCAGGACGCGCTCCGCTGCCTCGTTGACCTCGTGGTCCCGGGCGCCGGTCACCGATCCACCGCCCGCAGGTGCCGACCGAGGGAGAGCAGTCGACTGTCCGGTCCACATCTCAGGCCAGCCAGTTCATGGAGGACCACAAGGTCACCCTCCCCCAGGATGTCGACGGCGTGTCCCCAAACAACAGATACCATCGGGCCTCCTCGGAAGACGGCACGGGTCCCAGCGCCCAGGACGCCAGCCCGCGCTCAGCAGAAGCTGGGGCGGGCCAGCAGCAGCAGCAGCGACAGCAGCAGGTGCCTCCCACATTCGGGCGTCCCTCGGACAAGGGCGACGGGAGGTCCAGCCCAAGAAGCAGCCCGCTAGCGGTGGCCAGCACGGCCCAAACAACCCCCAAGGGCAGCCTCCGCGCCCAGTCTGGATCGGGCCACGGCAGCCACCACAAGAGTACCCGCCCGTCTTCGGTGGCGGGCGCGGACACAACAACGCCACAGACTGACCCACGACCCACTGCCGCCTCCGGCCACAGCAGCTCTCCATCTGAAGCGGCTGACGGCGCCAGCCCCAAGGGTAGCTTGCGGACAGAGGCTGGCGCCCTGGATGCTGGCCCCGGGCCTGAGGCGGGCACGGGTACAGTGGACCCCAGGGCTGCACCGCACGCTGAGGCTGGCTCTGCCCACAGCGGCTCCAGCTCCAGGGGTGGGTCGCCGCCGTCGGTGGCGGGTGCGGGCGAAACCATCCCCAAGAGCGGCCCAACGGCTCCAGGGGCGGGTGTCGAGGAGCGAATCTCAGCGAAGAGTGGACCTCCATCATCGGCGGGCAGTGGGCGCAACACCCCGAGGAGTGTCCCGCGCTCGGAGGCGGGGGCCAGTAGCGCGGCTCCACGAGCCGCGGGTCCACGGTCGGAGGCCTACTCGGTTTCCTCCCTGGGCGCCCCACCCAGCACTCTGAGGAGCAGCCCGCCCTCTGAGGCCGGCTCCGGCTCCCCCCGCAGCAGCGCCACCACCACCAGCAGCAGGCCGCTGCTGGGCAGCACCCGCCTCAGCGGAGCCCCCGGCCCGAAGACGTCCGCGACGGAGGCAGGGGCGTCTGCAGGCGTGCAGCCTCTGCCCTGGGTAAGACGATACACACACACACGCCAATGTCATGGCGGCCATCCACTGTGAAATCTGGCGCTCGTCTTCTTCCAACCGAGCGAGGTTGCAGTATCACGGAGCCCGGTGTGCACCGAAGCCGCGCTTCGTCTGCATGCTTTGGCCTCCCAGTTCCTACTGTGCGTCCCTGATGACCGACTCTCTCACTGTGTCTCCGCCTGCATTCGCTGCCTGCCTTCGCTCGCCGTCCTGCAGTCTGCCCGCGCTCTGGCGGACTTCAAGGCGGAGATGCGGAAGACCGGCTTTGTTCTCCTGGACCCGTCAGATGAGCCCCTGGCCGCCCGGCTGGATGCAGGTGAGTGCCGGGGGCCCTGGGACCTGGGACCTGGACTCCGACCCACATCTTACAATCTCATCGCCCCCCGCAATGCCCTCTCAGGCAGCCACGCAGCCTCTGCTTGATGCCTTGTTACCACAGGAGCGGTTCCAAAGGCGCTTACACTTACACCGTATCTGCTTGCTGTCATTTGCCCAGTCCAAGACGAACGACAAACCCGCTCCACCCACAAATCCGACCCAATCCGGCCCAATGCAGTTTTCGCCCTTCCTCAAGAGCTGTGGCCGGTGCTTCCCCCCGGCGCTGTGTACTGCCTGGAGGCCGCCGACCCGCGCCTGGGCAGCTTCGCCTACCTGCAGCACCGAGACTTCCCACACACCAAGGTGCGACACACTGCATCCGTACCCTCACACACAGCTTGTCAGCACCCCCACGGCCCGCGTCCCTCGGCATTGCGTCACCTCAGTATGTCTCGTTTGCCCTCAGAAGTTTGTTTATTTGCTGCATCAATTCCTAATTGTGTGACCTTCCGCGTGACACCCCGCCTCTGGCCCCGTTCAGGTCCGTCTGGGCACCTACTTTGGCAAGTGGGGTCGCCACCTGGTGGATTACGTGGTGTCCTGGCAGCCCACCCCGCGGGCCGAGGCGGCCTGGCAGCTGGCGGGGGACGGCAAGCAGCCCCCACTGCCCTGGGAGCCAAGGCAGGTGGTGGCACACACCACGCAAGGTGAGGCTGGGGGCGAGGGCGAGTCTGAGCGGGGAGGGCTTGGGGGCGAAGTTGACGCGGGGATTCCCGTCCTTTTTTTCCTCGTTTGCCCAGGCGAGTACCAGTACGGCAACACGCGCATGAAGTTCAAGGGCCCCAAGTCCACACAGCTGGGTGCGGAGGTGGTGGAGTGGAGCGATGCGCACGGAGTGGACTTGGTGGACACAAAGGTGAGCGGCAGGGGGGGAGGGAGGGAGGGGGAGGGCGGCAGGGGAGGAGAGTGGCAGGGAGGGTGGCAGGGCGGCAGGGAGGGTGGCGGGGAGGGAGGGTGGCAGGGAGGGAAGGGAGGGGAGGGCGGCAGGAGGGCGGCAGGGGGGGAGGGAGGGAGGGCGGCAGGGGAGGAGAGTGGCAGGGAGGGTGGCCGGGCGGCAGGGAGGGAGGGCGGCAGGGAGGGAGGGAGCCGCCTGGCCAAGTGCCGTGCCACCCGCCGCAGCCTTGCACGACCGGCCAAGGCCACGGGAGTACGGCAACATGCGTTGTGACCGCTTCCAGTCGGCTTGTTCCCCAAAGCTTCGCCTTTCTTCTCCATCCCCCTTTCCTCTCCCCGCCCCTCGTCCCCTCGCCCCTCCAGGCCGCCAACGAGACTGCCCCCCGCAACAGCGACAAGGACCGGGACGCGCACCTGCTCTACCCGCCCCGCCCCAACACCTGGGGAGAGATGGCGAGGCGGCCGCTGGTGGGCAACCTCAGGAGCCGGGGAGGGGGAGCCTACGTGCACCACATCAACTACGACAACTCGGGTGAGGATGCCATGGGCTGTTTGTATTTGCTGTAACAGTTTCTGTCGCGTTAGGAATTCTGGGTGCCGTGGGCCCATAGGCCCAAAGGCCCATAGGTGCATGGGCCCAAAGGCCCATAGGGGCAAAGGCCCAAAGGCCCATAGGGGCAAAGGCCCATGGGCCCATAGGCCCATGGGCCCATGGGCCCATAGGCCCATAGGCCCATAGGGCCCATGGGGCTATGGGGTATGGGCCCATAGCCCCATGGGCCCATAGCCCCATAGGCCCATAGCCCCATGGGCCCATAGCCCCATGGGCCCATAGCCCCATAGGCCCATAGCCCCATGGGCCCATAGCCCCATAGGCCCATAGCCCCATGGGCCCATAGCCCCATGGGCCCATAGCCCCATGGGCCCATAGCCCCATAGGCCCATAGCCCCATGGGCCCATAGCCCCATGGGCCCATAGCCCCATGGGCCCGTCGGCCCGTCGGCCCGTCGGCCCGTCGGCCCATGGGCCCGTAAGCCCGTCGGCCCATAGGCCCGTCGGCCCATAGGTCCGTAGGCCCATAGGCCCATAGCCCCACGGGCCCATAGCCCCATGGGCCCATAGCCCCATGGGCCCGTCGGCCCGTCGGCCCGTCGGCCCGTGGGCCCGTGGGCCCGTGGGCCCGTAGGCCCATAGGCCCATAGGCCCGTGGGCCCATAGGCCCGTGGGCCCACACCCATAGGGCCCATGTGGCATCGCATTTTTCGCCGCCCGCCATTCCTAAAAAGGCTATTAAGAGTGCAACGCACAATGCTCCGACTGTCGACGTTTATGAATGGAAAATCGAAAGCAGTTAGAATACTGCCCAAATAATACCGGGAAGTACGAAATATTTCTCGAAATGATCTCGAAACGACAAAAACTAGGGTGCCCTTCGAACGTGCTTGCCAACTGCTTTTCCACATTCCGCCCCTTTGGAATCCAACTTCAACTTTCGAATTCGTATCCGGTCCTCGCCCCCGACCCCATCCCTTCCCCTGCAGGCCTCCGCGCCAGCTGCGGCCGCCGCATCCCCACCGGCTTCTTCTTCACGCTCGTCCCCAACGTACAAACCCAGCCCCCCACAGTGCCCGGCGGCCCGGTCAGCAGCAACCGGCCCTCATCCGCGGGCCGAGCCATCGCCGCCGCACGCCAGTCCCGCTCCAAATACCTCCCACCCAAAAACGTCAGCGCCACCTCAGCCGCCGCCGCAGCTTCCGCCGCCGTCGCCGCCGTCGCCGCCGCCGTCACCAAGCTGCAGACCCCTCGGACCGCCTCTAATCTGGGCCCCGCCGGATACGGCTCGCAGGCCGCTGGCCGCAAGGCCGCTGCAGGCGCGGTGGTGGGCTCGAACTGCAGCGGAGGTGGCGGTGGCGGCGGCTGCAGGCTGCCGGTGCAGATGTCGTTGGCGGAGGTGGATGTGGTCAGTCTGACGGCCAAAGAGCACTGGCGGACGTACGACGTGCCGTTCAATCACCCCATCCACTCGGCGCGAGCGCAAGACCTGGGCGCGGAGGAGGCGCGCGCGTCCGGACGCAATGTGCGCAGCTTCAGCGACGCGGCGGCGGTCTCCAAGGTGAATACTCAATACTGACGGAAACGGAAACCGGCGTGGGGGGGAGGGTAGGAACACGTGCGTAGGGATGGGGGAGGGAAGCGGGTGGATGTGAGATAGCTCAACCATGAACCATCCTGCTGCGACTGGGGACCAAATACGGCCATCGTCGTGCTCTCCTTACTGCTGATACAGTGTAGTGAGTAGTACTGGTGCTCTGCTCATCTGCCCATCTCCAAGCCGCAACCCGGCCTCGACATGCCTGCCTGCACCTGCTGCTTGCTCTGCAACCCCCAGGTCGCCGAGCAGGAGCTGCGGCTGCCTCGGCCCTTCGTCCCCGGCCCCCTGGTGCTTCCCTCCTGGGACGACGTCCCCCGCCTCTACGCGGAACACATGGGGGCGGCGCGGCAGCTCATGCCGGTCACGGAGCTGGGTGAGGGAGCGGGAGCGTGTGTGCGTGGTTGGGTGTGTTTGGGGGGGAAGCGGGGGGCCGATGGTTGCTGACTGGGGCTGGGGTCCGTCTTGCGGTCGCACAAGGAAACGGCTCGAGAGGCGCCTGAGTGCTGGTCGGATCATAAGGTGATGATCACGTCTCACCCCTGTCCCGCAACCCTCCCCTCCCTTCACCCCCTCGCTTACCCCCCAACCCCCCTCCTCAGACAACTACGGCAGTTCCAAGCTGCACATGCTGATCCACCACCTGCAGTGCGCCGCCACCCTGGAGTACGACAGGTGGGCCGCAGACTGGCGGGGCTGGGCGCTCGAGTCCAGAGTACACGGATAGGGCCCAGCCGAGAACCGAGCAGCGGCTTGCGGATCGCGAATTGCTGGGTTCCGGGTCCGTTCGCTGCGGTATTTTCTTTTTACCCCTCCCTCCTCCCTTCCCTCCGCCCTCCCCTCCTCCCTCCCTCGCTCCTCCCCCCAGGCTTGACGCCAAGTTGCTGCTGCTGCCCCAGATGGCCCGACTGGGTTGCAAGAGCGTGGAGGTGGACGCCTGGTTGCAGGTGGGCGGGGTGGGGTGGGGTGGTGGGGCGGGCTGAGTGGGGCAGTGGGGTGGGGCTGGGTGGTGGAGTGGCTTCGAGGTGGAGGATGAGGGTTGCTTATGACCGCGCCCAACGACTCAAAATATACGGGTTGTATAAATAATTCTTAATTCGATCATCCGCACATCCCGGACATCCTGCACCTGCAGGCCCTCATCGAACACGCGTCGTACTTGTACGACAAGCTGGAAATCGCCGACACGGAGCTCTGGGATCGCGCCCCCGCCCCCGGACAGCACCAGCGCGGCAGCGCCAGAGCCGTGCTGCGCAGCAGTGTCGCGGCAGCGCCCCCGGAGGCCGCACTGGCTGCCGCCGCCGCGGCGACCGCCACGGCACCGGGCGCCAGCCAGGGCTGGGTGTTCCCTGATCCGCTGCGGGGTACGGTTCACGAGTCACGTAGCGCCGTCAACCTGGCGGCCCAGACGCGACCGGCACTGCGGGAGGCTGCGGTGCCCGCCCACCAGCTGACCAAGGTGGAGTGGTCGGCCATCGCCGCCGTCATGGACCCAACCCGCCACTCGACGCTGGTGGAGGCCTGGCTGCGGATGCGGTGAGCAGGGGGCTGGCGGAGGGCCTCCGAGGCGGTGGCGGCGGCTCGGCCCCACCGCTGCGGCTCTATCCGGGCTGGTGAAGGCGCAGACGTGTGCCGTACAGTACCAAAGTTGGTACCTTTGTGAATCGGGGCGGATATGAGGGGGGGCCGCGCATCGCAACGGACGTGTTTGACTCTGGCCCAAAGGTGTATCTTCATCAAGGGGGGGGTGCTCCTCGTTCGCCTGTCCGGCGTCGCAGGCCGTTGATGACCGGGCTGGCGGCCGCACCGGCGGCCGACTCGGAGGCGAGCAGCTACATCTCTTCGAACGCACGTGCCACGGTCTCCGGCGGCGGCGACGTCAAGGCGCCGCTGTCGGTGCTGACGACGGCGGCCGATCCCTACACCCACGGCTCCGTCAACCGGGATGTTCTGGACTATGTGGACCAGGTGGGGTGGGGTGGTTGGTGATGGCTACGGGCAGCATTGCGTGTTTCATTTGAACCCTTAGTGACTGACCACCATTTGGCTTTGCCCGCCCCTCTGCCCCACCCCCACCCCTGCCTCGCCCCCTCTCCTCCTTGCACTCCCCCATCCCCCCCTCCAGGACCTTGCTGCCATGTCCTGCCGCGACTCCGTGCCCGGCCCGCCTCCCCCGGCCAAGCTGCCCAAGCATCGCGGCTACCGGGGCGAGGGCCCTCTGCCTCCCGAGCTGGTGGCGGATATGCCGCGAGTGCACAAACCTGTCAGGTGCCGGGGGGCGGCCGAGACGCCGCTTCCGCCCGAGTTTGAGAAAATGGACATCTGGAACATGCGCACCAAGGCAGAGCAGGTGAGGTGGGGAAGCTCGTGGGCATGGGTGTGTCGTACATCGTGTGTGCAACACGACAGGGCGGGGGTGTTGGGTAATGCGCTTAACCTCACAACCCCAGTCCCTTCTGACCGTGCATGTTGATTACAGCGCCAACGGTGTTATCATTTGCGTGCTTCATGATCTGACCGTATGACCTGACCTGACCATATGACCTGACCTGACCATATGACCTGACCTTATGACCGTATGACCTGACCTGACCATATGACCTGACCTGACCATATGACCTGACCTGACCATATGACCCGACCTGACCTGACCGTATGACCTGACCTGACCATATGACCTGACCTGACCTGACCATATGACCTGACCTGACCGTATGACCTGACCTGACCGTACGACCTGACCTGACCTGACCGTATGACCTGACCTGACCATATGACCTGACCTGACCGTATGACCTGACCGTATGACCTGACCTGACCATAGGACCTGACCTGACCGTACGACCTGACCTGACCTGACCGTATGACCGTATGACCTGACCTGACCTGACCATAGGACCTGACCTGACCGTACGACCTGACCTGACCTGACCGTATGACCTGACCTGACCGTACGACCTGACCTGACCTGACCATATGACCTGCTGACCAAACCATATGACCTGACCAAACCATATGACCTGACCTGACCATATGACCTGACCTGACCATATGACCTGACCGGACCCGATCTGCTTCAGCCTCGGGTGGTGTTGCACTGAGTTCCATTGTGTTGCACTGTGGTGCGTTGAGTTGTGTCGTGTTGTGTGGCCTCTGAGCTGAGCTGAGCTGACTTGAGCTGAGGACTGTGCTCCACGGTGTGCGCCACCTTGCCCGTTCTGTACTGCCATGCCTCATGAGCTGAGGCACCCACCCTTCCCTCCCAAAAGCCGGTTAACCCTGCTGTGGGCTGTGAAACTCTTCGCAACCTCCCCCTGGGGTGACATATCCCTCTAGCCCGACCAGTCAACCAGTCTACCTTCCCTACGCCCGCCCTGTTTGTTTCGTTCCTTCGCTGCAGTGCCATTTCGGCCTCTCATGTTTGGTATTTCCACCCTCCTGTGCTGCAGGCTACTCCCCGGGGGATTCGGGTCAGCCCCGCAGCGGATCCCGACCCACTGGACGCGGGGGCTGTCCGTTCCAGCCAGGCGGCCGTGCACCGGTTGCAGGTGTGTGTGTGTGTGTTGTGTGTGTGTGTGGTGGTGGGGGACAAGGACGTGGAAAGTGCCCCTTCAACCATCAACCTCCAACCTCCAACGTCCAACCTCCAACCTCGAACCTCCAACCTCCAACCTCCAACCTAGCCAGCCCAAAGCGCATCGCCTTCTTTGTAGCCCTGGCCTCCTCTCATATCCTACCCCCTTGCAATTTCACTCTTCAAACCCCCCTTTGCTCAACCTCAACCCCTTCCCCGCCCCACTGTCCCCGCCCCCCGGTGTCCCCGCCACACGCCACACATACCGGTGCACACACACACGCGCACGCACACAGGCGGCCCGACAGTTCGCTGCGACGCACCAGGCCGCCGTCCGCAAGTCCATGCAGCTGGCTAAGGGGGAGAAGCAGTTCGACGAGCCGGATGCACCACACTACGGGTCAGATGTGGCGGAGGACGACTTCTCAACCGACATTACGAGTAAGCGTCAGGGTTTCTCCCTGGAGGGGCTGGGGGGCCGGTGGCGGAAAGGGGGACAGGACACCAGCAAATGACTGTTTGCTGGTTGGGGGAAGGGATGTTGGAGTCGAATGCGGGTGGGCGGCGGACTGGACCGGATATTGACCGCGGATATTGCGAAACGAGTGATGGCACCCAACCGAAGCTTGAGTCGCGCGGTTTTGCGGGGTGGTGGTAGTGGTGACGCTCCGCCACTGGGTCCAAAGCCAACGGCGCGTGGCGGGGGGTGATGTTCCCCGGGTGGTGACGCTCGGCCCTTCGCAGGTGAGAGCGGCAGCAAGGCGGCCAGCACTCCCAGGAGGCGGCCGCATGCGGCGCAGCGCCCCGGCGGCTCCGGCAGCGGTAAGTCAGCCGGCGCGACGCCTCTTACCCCACCCACCCCACCCACACGCGCAGTGAGGGGTGCGGCGCACTCCTCATGGGGCTCCCATCCATCCATCCATCCATCCATCCATCCATCCATCCATCCATCCATCCATCCATCCATCCATCCATCCATCCATCCATCCATCCATCCATCCATCCATCCATCCATCCATCCATCCATCCATCCATCCATCCATCCATCCATCCATCCATCCATCCATCCATCCATCCATGGGGCCCATCGAAGCCGGTGGAACCCTTTGAGCCCTCCCTCCGCGCACCGCCCGGTATCACCACCACCACCACCACCACCACCACCACTGCTGCTGCTGCTGCTGCGTTTGCCCTTGATCTCCCTCCGCTGCCCCAGATCGTCGGGCGGGAACCGCCACTCAGACCACCGAGGACCTGGGCCATCCAACAGCCGAGGTGGGTGCTGCGGGCTGGGCTGGCGAGCTAGCCAGGGCGTAACGCGCAAGGGAGGCTGCTGCTGCTGCTGCTGCTGGCAGCGTCGTCGCGTCAGCGGTTGGCGGGGATTGCTGCTGGCAAGCAGGCGGCGTGTGGTCCTTGGAGGTGGCAGCGCGCCAGGGGAGTGACTGTTCCTCCACTGATGTTGTGTCCCCCCCTCCCCCGCATGACTGGTCGCCCCCCCCCTTCCCCTTCCTGGATCACCGCCCTGTCACAGGAGAGGGCCCTGGCGGAGGAACGCTCCAGGGCGGCCACTGAGGCGGCGGAGATCCGGCAGTCGCTTCTGAAGGGGAACGGCAGGAGCCGGCAGGAGGTGCGAGAGGGGGGAGCACTGGGCTGGAGTTGGCGGGGGACTGCGGGTTTGGAAACGAGGGCCCCCCGGGGGGCGGGCGCAGTGCGGGGGCCAGCCGGAATGAGAGGGGATCGGGAAGCGACTGCGGGTCTCACAAGTACCGGTATGCGCGGTGGTAACTTGGCGAGCCTTGCGATGGGAAGCACCTACCCCGTGGAGATAGCGGTTGGTGGTCTCGAAACCCCTAAACTTAAATCCCCAATCCTTCCTACATGCGAAAACCGAAAACGCTGTCGGCCAAGTGGCCTCCTCGTGCTCGTGCGCAGTTGCTCAAGTGACCCTAAAACCCCAAAACCCTAAAACCCTAAAACACTAAACCCCTCGGCAAATCCTCTGCAAATCCTCCATTGCCCAGATCCTGGAGGAGGCGCTTCGCTCCGCAGAAGCCGCCATCCGCTCCTTGCAGCCGCGCCCCCCGGGCAGTAGCCTCGCGGGATGGACACCGCCCCCCGACGGGCCCGACTCGCCGCGCCTGCTGGCAGTGCGAGAGGAGCCTCGCGACGCGGCGCTGCAGCCACCGCTCCGCCGCGGCCCGTCGCGCATGGCACACAGCAACCCGGAAGTCCTACCGAACGACTGGTACAAGCGGATGGGGCCGGGTGGCGGTGGCGGTGGCGGTGGGCTGGAGCGGACGTGGTCTGTGGGGGATGATCCCAAGGGCCCGGAGCCGTTCAGTCTGGAAAAGATCTGGAGGGAGCCGTACAACAGCTCCTCGGAGGTGGATTTCGAGGCTGTGGATCCGAATCTGGGGCAGTTGACCCGGGGTGAGTGGAGGACTGGGAGGCTGGGTGGGTTCTGGGGAGTGGGGAATAGAGGAGGGGGACGTTGCGGGCGGGGGGTTTGAGGCTGCACGCGCTGTGTGAAGAAGGGGGACACAGTATAGAAGGAGGATGGGGAGGGGGGATGGCGGGCTTGCAAGAGCCGGGGCCTGGACTGTGTGCGGGCAGAAGCTGTTTGTGTGGGGGTTTTAAAACCCTAAAAAAACCCACACCCCACATCCCTAAAACCCTAATACCCTTAAACAACCCTGACATATCCAAGGCTGATACATATGCGGGTTTCCTCTCATACACGCGCTTGCAAACGCTTGCAACCTAGGTGTCTGCGCGCGGCTCCCCCACCCGGGTGCCCCCAACCTGAACCAACCCCGGGCGACAAGGTGTCTGCAGCTCTGCACACAACTCACGGGGTCTTCCGCCATCCCGCGCCCCTTTCCGCTACGCCCCTCCGCTGCGGACCCCTTTCCGCTCTGCACCTCCGCCGCCCCCGTCTTCGTCCTCACAGCCAACTTCACGGACGCCGGTCTGCCCGGATACGGTGGTCTGGTGGACTACTTGACAGCCATGGGCCGGCGGAGGGCCATTGCGGGGGCCGAGCTGGTGCACCTGAAGGGCAACTTCATCTCCAAGACCGATGTAAGAGCCCCGCCCGGGAGGCACCGGGGGGTGGGACCTGAAGGGGGAGTTGGATGTGGCGGGAGGGGGGAAGTGGGAAGGGGCGGGGGAGGAGAGGCGGCCGCACTGCCTGCCGCCCTAGGCCGCAAGAACACTGCATGCTTTCACAACATTGCGCGTCTCTCGAGCCCTTTCCCTTCAGAGTGCCCAGCTGGTCTCGTCCTTTCCCGCCCACGTTTTAGCCTTCAGTGACCACCGATCTGGCCTTTCCCCCCGTCGTCGATTTGGATTCCGGTTCCTTTGGCCTCGCTCCGGCCGCTCCCTTTCCCCGTCCTCTCCTTCCTACCCGTGTTACTGGGTCGGTTCGCGAGCGCCGCCTCGGTGCTGCATCCTGACCCTCCACCCCCACACCCCCACCTTCCAACACGGCTCCCGCCCCTCCCTAACCCCCCTGTCTTGGTAAGCTTACATGTATGTTCGGTAAGTATTGCCCCCGGGGGTTCCGGGTCCGTTCGCTAACGCCGTCTTCGTCCCTTCGCTGCGGCGGTATCTTCCCTCCCTCCCTCCCTCCCCCGCCCCCCTGCTCGCTCAGGTGCTCAACCTGTTGGTGGTGTACTGCAGTATGGACCACCAGCCGGACCAAGTGGAGCTGCTGCAGCGGACCACACAGCAGCCAGTGTGCATGAGGGCGCTGTCGGCGGCAAAGCAGGCGGCCACGGTGACGGCGCTCGCGGCGGGTCCCGCGGCCGCCGCCGCGGCGGCGGCGGCCGACGCCAGCAAGCCAAGCGCCGCCCGTCAGGCGGATCTGGAGAGCGAGGCGGAGCGGCAGCGCATCCGGGCTGCTGCGTGGCTGTTGGGGGTCACGTGGCGCCGCATCACCAACGAGACCTACACCTCCTTCCTGGTGCAGGTGCTGGGCTGGCCGCCGGAGGTTGCGGGGAACATGCACCGCACGCGCGCCACGCACCTCATCGCGCGCGCGCTGGTGCGGGGGCACGACATGCGGGAGGTGACCAAGCCCCCGCCGCGATGATAGCTCTGGCGCCCCGTTAGCCGGGTCGGCCGGCTTGTAGCCGTTTACCGTTGGCTGGGTATCTGGAGGGATATGTGGTTGCCCGGATTGCCAGCCCAGCCCGGAGCCCAGCCTGTGGGTCCTCGGGGTATTGCCAGCTAGGGGGAGGGGTAAGTCACTTCACCCTCCCCCTCCTCCTTTCCCCCAGTCCCCCGGGGGAAGGTCCAACTGCGTTCCCTTCTCTTGAGTGTGTCCGCGTGGATGTACTCTTTCTTCATGTCTTCAGTCCGATGCCATACGGGTGCGGGGCCCGCCCCCAGCAGGGCATCGCAAGCTTGCTCATTCAGCAAGGAAAGAAGAGAAACGATTCGGTCTTTTGGAGGTGACTTGGCGCCGCCGATGCTGCTGCTGCTGCTGCTGCTGCGTTGGTGTTTTTGCATACGTATATTTCATCGCTTGTCACGTCAAGTGTGCGAGCTGAGTGTTGCCCGAGGCAAGAAAACCCGGCCTGCAAGAGTGTGGGGTTCGTAATAAAGAAGATACCGCCGCGGAGTCTGTGGGGGTTTGCATTCTTACGCGTTGACGCTGCTGCTGCTGCCGTATGCTGCTGTGGGGGTTTGCTGCGCGGGCGATGATTTTTGTGCGCAGTGCAGTGCAGTGCAGTACAGTGCAGCCCCCCGTTCAGTGGATTTTTGGCGTTTTAGTCTTTTGACAGGTGACACCCGCCATGCCGCTTGGTTGACTTGCATGAGAGACTTGCCAGGTGCTGGTAGTTGCTGCCGGTGGGGTCCCCCGAGGGGTGGAGGGCTTACGCGGGCAGGGCCCCTTTTGGCCGATATGGATACCGTCCATCTCCGCCTCCGAGGCGGCACCCACCCACCCACCCACCCACCGATGGCACAAATGAGATTGGCACAGATTCTCGCTTGGATGTCAACTTGGTTGGGCCATGTTGTTGCCGGCACGGCTCGGGGCCGGTGGGGTTGTGCGGAGCGCTGCTGTTTCTGAAAGGGATATTCCTTAAGGAGGGTGATGTGTGTGTGTGTGCTGGAAAAGAGGGTTGGCAGTTGGAGTTGGCAGTTGCCGTTGCAGTTGCTGCGGTCAAGCGGCGGCGTGCTTAGACGCCCCGCTGCCAGCCAATTCTTGGGCGGTCTATTAGAGGTGCGATGTCCGCCCAGCCAGCGCACGCCACTGCTTTCTATTCTGATGATGTGTGCCCTAACCTGGGCTGTGGAAGCACACTCGCAATCCTGACTGCATCCTGACACCAGACCGACAGCCGGTTCTCTCACCGGCAGGATTGCGGTACAGTGCCGTACCACTGATTGACAACACACGGGTTGACCTGCGTGGAATCCGTGGGCTGGCGCCGCTAGGGTGCCTGGCTGGCTGGATGTGTTGTGTTGTGAGTTGTTGCAGTGGGCTGGATGTGCTGCATCGGAGAGGGGCAGGGATCCAGGGAAGGGTCGCTCCCCCGCCCGGGGGAAGGGCCACCCCGCGCTTAGTACATAACTTTCGCATAATGGGTACTGTAGAGGATCAAATGGCAAAGTGGCGCAAAGTGGTGTCAAAAGAATAGTCGCAGCAAGGGAGCGCTGCGGTGCGGTGCACCGTCGAACAGACGGGTACTACTAACGGTGCCGTATTCAACTTGGCTTGACGTCCGCCGCGAGGGTGATACGTCCCTTTCCTTTCCTTTCCTTTTCTTCCCTTCCGGGAGATCGCCCGCTGCAGTGCAGTGCAGTGCGGTGCAGTGCAGTAGAGCTGCAGTTTGTTGCCTGTGAGTAGGAAGGCAAAGCCGGGTCGGTCGATGCTGCTGTCTATGGTAGCGCGCGGGGACCTTCACTCTCGCGCTGAATCGACAATGTGAATGAGCCCATCGAGCTGAATGCTTCCGCGCACCTTCCTACCTACCTACCTGCCTACCTTCCTACCGACCTACCTGTCTACCTACCTATTTATCTGTATTTGCGAACGTTTGGCGTACTGGCGATTTGAGGCGCTGAGGGCGCTGAGGGCTGACTGGCAGCACGTTGCTGCCATTGTTGCGCTGCAGTGTGGGGGCGTTCGGACTTACACTCGGCAGCGCCGGGGCCGGCCACCGGTCTTCGCACGTGTCCTGGCGTCTTACATGTGTGCACAGTTGATGTTGACGCGGTTTATGGGGTTATGTAATGCTTGGGCGGAGCAAAGGCTACTCGAGATGCTGTGCGACGCCTTTCTTAGGCTTTTATGTTAGCTGTTTGTACGGCAACTGTACGGTATTGTAACCGCCGCGGGAATCATAAGAAAGATGCCGCAGCGAAGGGACGGCGACGGTGTTAGTGAGCGGACCCAGAACCTTGGGTGCATTACCGTACTTCCCAAACGTTCACCTTTACCCACATCATGACGGGAGCCGCAGCGACCGGGAGCCGACCGGGAGCCGCAGCGACCGGTAACTGATCCGTCCGCAGTGCTCGCCGCCAATGGATCCCGAGGCTGCCCGGATGTCCTGCTCACCACCCCCCTAGCGATGCGAGGCACCGCGCTTGCGGCGGCTAGGGGCTACATGTCTTAGGCCGGTGCTGCTGCTGCTGCCGGTGGTGGTGCTGTTGCTGCCTGTGGTGCTGCTGACTCCTGCCAGCTCCATCCTGACTGACCCTGACTGATTGACCGACCGACCGACCGATGCCGTTTCATGCATTCTGTTGCGAGTTGTTTCATGGGCGGGATGTACACATGCGCGCTGTGGAGTGCGGACCCGCATTCTTACATGAGGGGCACTGCCGTGTTTACCGGTAGTCGTGTCGATACCGCCAGGTGACGCGGGTGCGGGAGAAGTCGCCCCGGCTGGCTTCGAGCGGCGTTCATGCCGAGGATGGACCTCGAGGCGCGGTCTGGCGACTCGTTGGGTCGAGCATTCCTCTCCACTCTCCACTCTCTCCTGCAGGCCCGCTTGGACACGGGGTCCCAATCCGCCCGTCCCGCACCCGCACCCGATCAGCGGCACCACGCCCAACCCCACCACCTCGTATGGTGGCTACGATGGCTACGTACAAGCAGTAGTGCGCGCGCTCCGTTTCCGCAACGACATGCCATGGCTGATTGTGTGACCGCCAGCTTGCTGCGGGGTGGGGAGCCATGTGCCCGTGGTTGCGTTGCGACACTAGTCAGCTCAGGATTAGCGCGCGAAGGGATTAGCCACCGGGACAGCGGCCGTAACTGGAGCCAGTGGCACACGCAAGCGGGGGTGGGTTACGACTTACGAGCGGAGGAGAGGGCAGAGAGGGCGGCAGCAGCAGGCAGCGGGGCAATGAGGAGAAGGAGGATGGCACCTGGGATCGCAAAGGGGGAAGGGGCCGCAGTGGGGACGCGGTTGCGCGACTCCCACGAGCTACTTCCTTCCAGGAGAGCCAGGAGTGTGCAACTTTGAAAGACAATAACAAAATGAATATTGCGCGACCATTGCCCATTGACTAATCCACAACCGCTGAATGTTCTAGCTGTCACCATAAGATGCATCGGTACATGTAGTTTCCAGGAAGCCGACCGGCCTGGTAGCCGGCGAGCATACCGGTGGCCCTACTGACGGGTTTTGGCTTTGTCCAGGGAAGCCTTTTGCGCCTCCTTTCCTTTTATTTAAATATTCCTCGTGTTAACGCTGTCTTGTCCTGTAATGTGCCCATACTTCTGTTCAACCGTACCGCTTCGACGGCTGTACGCAGAAACTTTACCAAACACAAAGACGACCAGCAAACCTAATAAACGCAACGTTGCAAATAGATTTAATGCCTTCGTGACGTGAAAACTTCGCAGCGGGGTACTGCTCGTCGTACCCACCGCGTCCCTCAGCAAAGCCGTTTGGCCTGGGTTTCCAAGAGAGACAACATTTGCCATGATTCCCAGACACTATTCGTCTGTAGTTATTGTATGAGGATCGCAATAGAGCAACCGCGTGTTTCTGGCCATTATCCCAAGTACACTGTATTTCTTTCCCAGCCTGCGCCGCTTGCAGTCTAAAGGTTCTGTAGACCGCAAATTAAGGTTTGGAGGTGCCATCGCACACGTATCTGGCATACCGGATAGTTTTAGCTTTGTAGCTCTGCAAGTTGGAAGCATAAAAAACATGGTTTGTGGACTATTAGGTTAGTGCACCCCACGAGAAGGGCTCATTGCTGTAATCTCAAGTAAGGCGAGCCTTAGAACACCCGGAGGTAGAGCATCCTATCGCCATGAGCACCGCGGCGCTCAGCTATCGCAGCAGTGGCAGTGGCGTCACTGGTAGATCTGCAAGGATGCCTGCAGATGATCTTAATAACTGGGAGCGCGATGCTTTACCGCCGGTGAGGGCCTTTGGTTGGCGAAAGGCCCGTCATTTGGCCCGCACGGCGCCCTACCCCCTCGTTTCAATGTACAGCGCAATTTTTCTCCGTAGATCTTTCCACAAAAATGCACCACGCAGCCTTGCAATTGGCGTTTTGCGGAAGCTGCACGTTTGATGCATGCGGTCACTTGCACGCCGGGTGTTTACAGCTGGCTCCCCATCATACGTTCATACCATATGCCAACAGCGTAGCAGGTTGCATCATGTAGCAGTGTCTCTTTCGCGGCCCGCTCTCACTAACCTTCGGTGTGACTCCTACCGCCCTGCCCCCAACAGCTTGCCACCCTTGAACCGGAGCCGAGCGGCGAGTCTCTCCCCCGCACTGTATCCAGGGAGGGAAGCCGCACCACAGCACGACCCCCCTCGGCCCTAAGCCATCACACCGTCAGCTCCTCCGCAGGCGCCTCATCCCAGCGGCCCACGGCCGTAAAGCCCCAGCTCGTGGGCATGGTGCAGCCCTGGGTAAGCATCACGACGTAGGCATCACGTAGGCGCCTCTGCAGACTTTCACTTTCCTCCAACATATTATAGGCCATGTTCCCGAGCTGGGGCACAGACGTGTCGAGCCTCCTGCAATGCCGTACCCTTCCCCGCCGCGCCCGCTGCCGCTGCCCGTGCAGGAGCCCGAGGCGGACCCTGACTCCCCGCAGCAGCCCCGAAGCAGTCGGTCCGCATCGGTTGTGGGGGGTCGCGACTCGCCGCAGGTCCTGTCCAGGGAGGACAGCCAGCTGGGATCTACCGCCCCCAGCTACCGCAGCCGCACAAGCGGAGGCGGAGCCGCTAAAGCCCCGGCCCCGGCCCGGGACAGGTATGAGGTTGAGGACCAGGAGGACGACGACTGGCGGGCGGATGTGCAGCCAGAAGAGCAGCAGCAGCAGCGGCAGCAGCCAGGAAGGGCGCGGGCGGAACTGTCCGAGCTGAGCGGCAGTCGTCCGGCATCGGTCGCCGGGGCTCTGGAGCCAGAGAGGGGTGGCGCGGTGGCGGGCGGAGGCTCGGGCCGGGTGCCCTCGAGGGACGGCAGCAGCAGGGCGGCCTCTGCTCGGCCGCCCTCGGCGCTCAGCAACCACGGCGCCAGCGCTGGCAGCGCGGCCGGTGGCGGGGCTGGCGGTGGCAGCAGCAGCAACAGCAGCAGCAACAGGGGGCCGAGCGTTAGGCCGGTGGAGAGGCAGGAGCTGCCACCCGAGGCGCTGCCCTGGGTGAGTCTGTGGGCCTGGACCTGGGTGGTGTGGGGTTGGGTGGTCGGATGGGCGACAGCAACCGGACTCAGGGGCGACGTGGGGACAGCGGTCAAGACGACATGGTGCTGCCTCGGACACATGGCGCTGGCGCTGGGTGGGGCGTTGGTTGAGGCGATGGGGGCCCAGGAGCTGGTCTGGTAGGGTTGGTCTGGTTGGTGGACTGCACACCAGCTGAGACGCCCAGCGAGCTCCTCCCCGTCCTGCCCCATCCAGTGTGCCGCGCTGAGCTCCGTTGGGGTGTGTGTGTGTGCGCCCCTGGTAAAACGTCCGGCGGCTGCCCACCTCGAGGTTCGCGGGGTTCCGGGTTCGCTTGCTAACGCCGCCTCGGTCCCTTCGCTGCGGTATCTTTTTCATTGCCCGTTTTTTTCCGCAGAGCTCCCCCGAATACATCAGCCGTCCGCCCTCCACCGTCAGCATTGAAAACGACCCGCGGGTCACTGCTGCGCCGCTACCCGGCATGGGTCCCCCGTCGCCGCCGTCCCGGGAGACCAGCCGAGCATCGTCGGTGCGGGCGCCGTCTTCGTCGGCCGCGCCTTCGAGTCACAGCAGCAACATCCGCACCACCGCGGGCCCGAGAACCCACCCAAGCCCCGGCAACCGGCCGGTCGAGGTGCCGATGCTGCCGCTGGTAGGTGCCGGGGTGTCGAGCTGGTCAGCGGTTGGTTGGTTGGTTGGTTGGTTGGTCTGGGAGCCACGATGATAGTGATGACGGGTGCTTGGCTGCCTGGGCGGGGCTTACTCAGCGCGTCAGTTTGCATCTGATCCGACGCCGACCGTCCGGGTTGCCAATACCCCACTCCACTCCACCCGATGCGACGCACGTGCTGCTGCCCGCGGCCGCCCGGGTAGCCTCCGAAACCACGCCCTTTGGGATCACTGAAACGACACAGCGACGTCCTTTCTTTGCCACCCTAACCCCATCCCTGCGGCCGTTTCGTGGCTCCGGCCTTTACGTGGATAACCTCCCGGCTGATCACCGTGCCGCCTGTCCCCTCCCTCCCTCCCTCCCGCCCTCCCTCTGCCGCCCTCCCTCCCTCTGCCGCCCTGTGCAGCACGAGCTCGCTGCCGCCAACCGGCCCGTGGCGGTCACCACCGGCAGCGGGATGGCCCCGCACCCGCCTCCAGCCGCGCCCCCGCCTCCAGCCCCGCACCCGCCCTCGCCCCTGGCCCCGTCCCCGGCCCCGGCTGTGGTGGTCGAAGACCCCCCTCAGCCGCTGTCTCGCGAGGGCAGCAGCAGCACGTGTGTGCGCCCCTCCTCGGCGGCCGCGGCGTCGTCCAGCGTCCGCAGCGCTGTCAGCAGTGGCCGCGGGAAGGCCCTCGGCACCCAACAGCACCAACAGCAGCAGCAGCAGCGGCCGCCGCTGGAGGTGCCCATCCCCAGTTACCCGCCGGTGAGTGTGCGTGGACACAAGACTGACCGAGCCGCGAGTGCTGCGCTGATCCAGCCGTTGGTGCAGTCGGTCAGTCAGTCCGCTGCTGGCTGGGTGGGTGGCTGGGTGGCTGGGTGGGTGGGTGGCTTGAGAGCAGAGCCCGTCGGCTGCGACTGGGGCCGCGACAGTGTGGCTGCTGCCGCTGCTGCTGCTGCTGCGCGCAGTGCAGTGCAGTGGTATTCTGCTCGCATCGGTGGGTTCCTTTTGGGAACATGTTTGCCTCGGCCGCCGTAACCCTGGCTCGGCGGCTTGCATCGAGAGGCACTGCGCTGTACGGCATCCACCAGCATCACGTGCCACACTGCATGAACCCGTACTTGTTTCGAACTCCATTCTAAGACCGTGAGGCACTGCGCTGCACACGCCCGCAGGCCGACTCGGATGTGGGCAGCCAGGCCGGCACACCCAACCCAACCGGGGGCGCACCGGAGCCGCAGCCGGGCTACGAGTCCCCGCGCCTGGGAGCGGGTGCGGGTGTGGGAGCGGGTGCGGGTGTGGGAGCGGGTGCGGGTGTGGGAGCGGGTGCGGCTCCAACCCGGGACGGCGGCAGTCGGTCTTCGATGCGGCCCGCCTCCGCGGTGAGCGCCAGCAGCAGCGCCGGTGTGAGTCTGGAGCGCAAGACGCCCTTTGCAAACAAGTCGGCGGTCGAGTGGCACAACCCCGCTGCGGAGCTGCCCTGGGTGAGAACTGAGGGGGAGGGAGGGGGAGAGGGGGGAGGGAGGGGGAGAGGGCGCGAAAGAGAGAGACGGAGAGGGGGGAGAGATAGGAAGACGGGGGCCGAGAGGGACGGAGGCGCGCAACCCCCCCTCCCCGGGGTACGGCAACGCCTGATCGTGGTCGCCTCGTCTCTCCGGATATCCGATTGGTCGCACACCGTGTAGTCCAGACACCGGGTAGCCCAACTGGCTGCTGCTGCTCAGCAAGTTGGTTCCTTGTGCTGAGCGTGATGGGGTTTCGGAGCTCCGCACAGCCGGGGGCGCAGGCTGTTTGCTGGGCTTGCTCGCCTGTGCAAGCAAGCCCCTAATAAGGCGGGGCCGGGGGGTCTCCACTCGGTGCTCCTCATGTCTCGTGACCGTCTTGCACCTCCTTGCACCTCCTGCCGTCCTGCAGTCTGCCCGCGCGCTGGCGGACTTCAAGCGGCAGATGAAGCAGGAGGCCTTTGTGCTGCCGGACCCGTCCGAGGAGCCGCTCACCGCTCGGCTGGATGCGGGTGAGTGGCGGGGGGAGCTGGTGGTGGTGGTGGTGGTTTTCATACTGGACCCATCGGGACATAGCGGGTGGCGGACAGGATGAGATCCGCCCTGAGTGGGGCCCCCAGGGAGAGGGAGAGGGAGAGGGTGAGGGGCATATCATTGTACTGCTGGACGTGATACGATAGAAATCTAAGACATTATGCTGAATCCTCGGAAAGCAGCCGGGGCCTTGGGCCTCCCGTTCTTTCATTGCAGGACGGGGTTGAGTCCGCTCTTTCTCGGTCCCCCGCTGTCGAATGGAGGCGTTTCCCGCCTTTGTACCCGCCTTCACGCGCTGACCTCGCTCCCCCCCGTGCTCATGCAGTGTTCGCCCTTCCTCCCGAGCTGTGGCCGGTGCTTCCCCCCGGCGCTGTGTACTGCCTGGAGGCCGCCGACCCGCGCCTGGGCAGCTTCGCCTACCTGCAGCACCGAGACTTCCCACACACCAAGGTGCGGCACCCGCAATCCTGCATCCTCACCCACAGCTTCTCAGCACCCCCACGGCCCGCGTCCCTCGGCATTGCGTCACCTCAGTATGTCTCGTTTGCCCCCAGAAGTTTGCTTATTTGCTGCATCAATTCCTGGTTGTGTGACCTTCCGCGTGACACCCCGCCTCTGGCCCCGTTCAGGTCCGTCTGGGCACCTACTTTGGCAAGTGGGGTCGCCACCTGGTTGACTACGTGGTGTCCTGGCAGCCCACCCCGCGGGCCGAGGCGGCCTGGCAGCTGGCGGGGGACGGCAAGCAGCCCCCGCTGCCCTGGGAGCCAAGGCAGGTGGTGGCACACACCACGCAAGGTGAGGCTGGGGGCGAGGGCGAGCCTGACCGGGGAGGGAAGTTGACGCGGGGGTTAATCGTGTGTTCCTCTCCATCTCCTCTCCTCGTTTGCCCAGGCGAGTACCAGTACGGCAACACGCGCATGAAGTTCAAGGGCCCCAAGTCCACACAGCTGGGTGCGGAGGTGGTGGAGTGGAGCGATGCGCACGGAGTGGACTTGGTGGATACAAAGGTGAGCGGCAAGGGGGGTGCGGCAGGGAGGGAGGGAGCCGCCTGGCCAAGTGCCGTGCCACCCGCCGCAGCCCTGCACGACAGGCCAAGGCCATGGGAGTACGGCAACATGCGTTGTGACCGCTTCCAGTCGGCTTGTTCCCCAAAGCTTCGCTTGTCTTCTCCATCCCCCTTTCCTCTCCCCGCCCCTCGCCCCTCCAGGCCGCCAACGAGACTGCCCCCCGCAACAGCGACAAGGACCGGGACGCGCACCTGCTCTACCCGCCCCGCCCCAACACCTGGGGAGAGATGGCGAGGAGGCCGCTGGTGGGCAACCTCAGGAGCCGGGGAGGGGGAGCCTACGTGCACCACATCAACTACGACAACTCGGGTGAGGCTGCTGTAGACAGATGACACGCGTGGATGGATATTGCCGCGCCATCCGCCCGCTGTCCCCTGCCGCGCCTCGCCTCGCCGCGTGCATTGTGAATAGTGACTGAGCCACCCCTCACTGCCCGCTGCCTCCCAACCGCTGCCTCCCAACCGCAACGTCACCTCGCTCCCCGCCCCTGCAGGCCTCCGCGCCAGCTGCGGCCGCCGCGTGCCTGCCGGCTTCTTCTTCTCCCTCGTCCCCAACGCCGCCTCCAAGACCCCCGCAGTGCCCGGCGCCTCTCTGCGCTCCTCCTCCGTGGGCCGCTCCCCGGGGGGCGGCCTCCGTGCCGGCGGGGAGCCCTCGGGCGCCCTCCGCATCCGCTCCGTCAACTCGCCCCTCCAGGCCCTGCTCAGCACCTTTCCGGACAGCGTCAACAGCGCCAACAAGTGGGGGGGAGCAACCGCCACTGGGGGGCTGGGCCCGGGAGGAGTCAGCAGCAGCAGCGTCCTCGTCGGCGGCATCTCCACACGCCCCTCCAGCGCGGGACCGCGCCGCGCCGGCTCCGGAACCGGCATGGCCAACGCCGGCTCCCTGCCACATCTGGGCGCGACGATCAGCGCCGCGGGTCCCTCGGATCTGGGGGCCACTCGATCGGCCGCTTGGAGCAGCGGCGGCGGCGGCGGTGGGATGCAGCGGGAGAGCAGCAGGTTGGCGGGGCCCACCTCGCCGACGCTGGTGTCGATGGCGCCGCGGAACCGCTGGCGGACGTACGACGTGCCGTTCAGCCACCCCATCCACTCGGCGCGGGCGCAGGATCTGGGTGCTGACATGGCGGCCGCCTCGGGTCGCGGTGTGCGGACCTTCAGTGACGCGGCGGCGGTGCTGGCGGTCGCCGAGCAGGAGCTGCGGCTGCCTCGGCCCTTCGTCCCCGGCCCCCTGGTGCTGCCCTCCTGGGACGACGTCCCCCGCCTCTACGCGGAACACATGGGGGCGGCGCGGCAGCTCATGCCGGTCACGGAGCTGGGTGAGGGAGCGGGAGCGTGTTTGTGCGATTTTGGGCGTGGTTGGGCGTGTGTGTATTTGGGGGTGTTTGGGGGGGGGGAGCGGGGGGCCGATGGTTGCTGCCTGGGGCTGGGGTCCGTCTGGCGGTCGCACAAGGAAACGGCTCGAGAGGCGGCTGTGTGCTGAGGGGTCGGGTCATGAGGTGTTGATTACGTCTCACCCCTGTCCCGCAACCCGCCCCTCCCCTCCCCGCCCCTCCCCCCCTCCTCAGACAACTACGGCAGCTCCAAGCTGCACATGCTGATCTACCACCTGCAGTGCGCCGCCACCCTGGAGTACGACAGGTGGGCCGCAGACTGGCCGGGCTGGGCTGGGTTGCCTTCCCTGGTTGGCTGGAACGGCCTCGGGGGGGTGGGGTGTCTCACCGCCTGATGTCTGTCGCTGCGTGCCGTACTAAACGCACGCATCGGCCCCGCCTGCCGCCCAACCGCCTCCCCTCCTCCTCCTCCCCTCTTTCGCTCCTCGCTCCTCCCCCCAGGCTTGACGCCAAGTTGCTGCTGCTGCCCCAGATGGCCCGACTGGGTCGCAAGAGCGCGGAGGTGGACTCCTGGCTGCAGGTGATCTTGGCGGGATGGGAGGGTGTGCAGTGCAGTGCAGTGCGGGGATGGGGGCTTTGGGGGAGATAGCTTCCCCTTCATCCCAGGGAAGGCCGCATGTTAATGTATGTGTGGGCCCGTGTGCTAGAGCAGTGCCTGATGACGCGGTGCCAGTCGCCGTCTCTCCCCCCACGGAGCACTCGTCCTCCTTCCCCCAATGTGGGCCCTCGCTCAGACGAGAACCGCCCCTTGGCTGCACCTCAGCCAATCCCATCACACCCCATCACACCCCATAACGTCCCATCTGCTCCCCACAGGTGATTGTGGAGCACGCGGCCTACCTGTACGACAAACTGGAGGTCACGGACCGCGCCCGCTGGCGGCCCCTGGAGCGACTGCCCATGCGGCGCAGCGTCACCTTTGCCAAGGCCGCTGCTCTGTCCAACCCCAACACCGGCGCCCCCAGCTGGAACTTCCCCGACCCGCTGGTGGGCACCTCGTTCGCCGCCCGCTCCGCCCTCAATGTGGCGGTGCAGGCCCCTCCACCTCCGCCCGCCCAGCCGCTGCCCAGCGCCTGCATCAGCACCCAGGAGTGGGCGGCCATCACCAAGATCATGGACACCAGCCGACACCTGGTGCTGCACGACATCTGGGTGCGACTCAGGTGCGAGCCAGGGGGGGAGGGGGAGGGGGAGGGGGAGGGGGAGGGGGAGGGGGAGGGGGAGGGGGAGGGGGAGGGGGAGGGGGAGGGGGAGGGGGAGGGGGAGGGGGAGGGGGAGGGGGAGGGGGAGGGGGAGGGGGAGGGGGAGGGGGAGGGGGAGGGGGAGGGGGAGGGGGAGGGGGAGGGGGAGGGGGAGGGGGAGGGGGAGGGGGAGGGGGAGGGGGAGGGGGAGGGGGAGGGGGAGGGGGAGGGGGAGGGGGAGGGGCAGCAGCAGAGATGAGACCGCAGAGGTGGAGGGCGGGGGAGGGCGGGGCAGGGGAGGGCGGGGCAGGGGAGGGCGGGGGTCACCGGCTGCGGTGCTGGCCTTGCTTGTGGGTGTGGTTGGGTGCTTGGTGGTGGGGCGGGGCGGGGGCCGGAGGGTGCAGGGCAATGCAGTGGGGGCTGGCTGGCTGGCTAGCTGGCTTGTCGTTAATTGGCTCGCGGGCTGCGGAGCTGACTTCCCGACCAGCAGCACTCGGCTCCGCGGCTCATACTGCTTGGGTGTGAGTGTGTGTGTATGTGCGCGGTAGCACGTGTCTGCTTGGCTTGACTCGCTGTCTGGTTGGCTTGTTGGGTGTCCCGCAGGCCGCTGATGACGGGCTCTGCCCAACCGGGCTCTTACTCGGCCAGTCGGGCGGGTTCGATGGTGGCCGCCTCCTCGGACGCCTACGCCACCGCCAGTGGGGAGGGAGACCGGCTGCCGGACGACCCGCTGTACTCGCACGGCACTGTCAACCGGGAGCTGCTGGACTATGTGCACCAGGTGGGGTGGGGTGGGTGGGTGGTGGGGGTGTTAAACCCTGAAACCCTCAACCCATCAAACCCTAAAATATCCATATCCCTATCCCTACCCACGCACCTGCCCCTGCCTCGCCCCCTCTCCCCCTCGCACTCCCCTCTCCCCCTCCAGGACATTGCCGCCATGTCCTGCCCCGACTTCGTGCCCGGCCCGCCTCCCCCGGCCAAGCTGCCCAAGCATCGCGGCTACCGGGGCGAGGGCCCTCTGC
Organism: Pleodorina starrii; assembly: GCA_030267565.1. Taxonomy (NCBI): domain Eukaryota; kingdom Viridiplantae; phylum Chlorophyta; class Chlorophyceae; order Chlamydomonadales; family Volvocaceae; genus Pleodorina; species Pleodorina starrii. Next base: position 1,080,755 of record BRXU01000034.1, read on the forward strand.
CTCCCGAGCTGGTGGCGGATATGCCGCGAGTGCACAAACCTGTCAGGTGCCGGGGGGCGGACGAGACGCCGCTTCCGCCCGAGTTTGAGAAGATGGACCTCTGGAACGTGCGAAACAAGGGGGAGCAGGTGAGGTGGGGAAGCTCTTGGGCATGGGTGTGTCGTACGTCGTGGGTGCAGCACGACAGGGCGGGGGTGCGGGGTAATGCGCTTAACCTCACAACCCCTTAACATCTGACCATGCAATATGATTATGATGCCAGTGGTGTTGCCATTTGCACGCTTTGTGGAGGTCACTGTGCAGCGGTGACTGTTCAGGTGAAGGTGTCGGCTGTGTCACCTGACCATATGACCTGACCTGACCATATGACCTGACCTGACCATAGGGCCTGACCTGACCATAGGACCTGACCTGACCATAGGACATGAACTGACCATATGACCTGACCATAGGACCTGACCATATGACCTGACCTGACCGTTTGACCTCACCTCACCTCACCTCACCTCACCTCACCTCACCTCACCTCACCTCACCTCACCTCACCTCACCTCACCTCACCTCACCTCACCTCACCTCACCTCACCTCACCTCACCTCACCTCACCTCACCTCACCTCACCTCACCTCACCTCACCTCACCTCACCTCACCTCACCTCACCTCACCTCACCTCACCTCACCTCACCCCACCTCACCTCACCTCACCTCACCTCACCTCACCTCACCTCACCTCACCTCACCTCACCTCACCTCACCTCACCTCACCTCACCTCACCTCACCTCACCTCACCTCACCTCACCTCACCTCACCTCACCTCACCTCACCTCACCTCACCTCACCTCACCTCACCTCACCTCACCTCACCTCACCTCACCTCACCTCACCTCACCTCACCTCACCTCACCTCACCTCACCTCACCTCACCTCACCTCACCTCACCTCACCTCACCTCGCCTGTTGCCGGGCACCAAGATAACCCGGCTCTTGCCTGGCAAGGGTTTTCGCTGCCCGGCCTTGCCTGTCTTCCTGCAAACTTCCCCTTCCCTACTGCCCCTGCTGCTCTTTCCGTCTCCTCTCTCCGCCCTCCTCCCCTCTTCAGGTCGACACGGAGAAGGGCATTGACGGCCCTAACCCCCAGGATGCGGGGGCGCTGCGGTTTAGTCAGGTCTCCGTCAACCGACTGCTGGTGAGATGCGCTCTGGGGAAGATGCAGACGTCAAGGGCAACAGGGGCAACAGGGGCCACATATCGACAGCCTGGCCCGGCCCGGCCCAGCCTTCAGCTGCCGCCTCACATAATCACAACACGCCCCCGCCCCCACCCCCGCCTGCGTCTGCATGCGGCTCCTCCCACCGCCTCTTGTACGCCCCACCTCTGACTTCACCCGACCCCAACCCAACCCGCCCCCACCCACCCCGCCCTAACCCCCTACCCCACCCCTCCAGGCCTCCAAGAGCTTTTCGGAAACCCGTCAGGCGGAGATCCGGAGGTCCATGCAGCGGGCCCAGGGCGGCGCGGTGTTCGACGACTCGGATGTGCCCGAGTACGGATCGGACATTGCGGAGGACGAGGTGGCATCGGTGGCTACAAGTGAGGCGGATGTGCGGCTGCTGGGGGGGTTAAGGGGGGGCCAGGTCCGGCTGCTGATGCGGGTGTGAGGAGCCCGGGTTCGGGTGGGGTGGGGGTGAGCCCGGGTGGGGGTGGGGGTGAGGGTGGGGGTCAGGTGGCGGCAGTTGAGTTGATGTGCGGATGGAGGGTGTAGTACCGGGGGCCAAAGTGTGGGGGATGTAGGAGCAGACCCGGGGAGGGGGGGGCGGGGGTGGGTGGGGCGTCACGAGGGTGGGTGGTCCAACACCGTAAGGAGGGCCTGACGGGTGTCTTTGACGCCAGCCTCATCTCGTCCATCTCGTCCTTGTATCTTTCCCGTCCCGTCCCGTCTGAAGTGGTCAGCACCTTGCCCCTTTAGGGTTTTACCCCCCGGCTCCCTCTCGCTGCTGTTGATGATGCTGCTGCTGCTGCGACAGGCTTTTCCGTCCACACGGATATGGGCAGGCCGAGGAGGAGGCGCCACCCCAGCGGCCCTATCCCCAAGGGTGAGTCGCACTCGGACTGCAGAGCCTCCTCTCCTCTTTCCCTCTCCCCTACCCCCCCGTTCCCAGGCAACGCAGCCGCGGCTAGCGGTTCGGTGCTTGGGTCGCCTCGGGCTCGACGGCATCCGACTGCTGCCGGCACCCCGACCAGGACAGCCAGTGGCACTGTAGTAGCACAAGGACTGCCTGCCCTGTCGGCCACCACAACGTTGGGTCCCAGTGCCCGAACAGCGCGCTCCGAAGCCACTTCACCCGCACTGCAGTCCCTACCTGCCTCCCTGCGTGTGTGCGACTGACGCCGGGATTGGGCTCCGCCCCCGCCCTCCCTCCTGAGATTGGGCCCCGGCTTATACGTGAAAAACCTCCCCCTGATCCCCTCTGCCGTACCCGTACCCTTATCCGTGTATTGATGTGTCCGCAGTCCAGGGTATCGTGCCGGGCATTGCGTGTCAGACCACCGATTGGGACTTCCCCGACCCCGAGGTGCGCGACTGGCTGAGTGGGTGACCGGCTGGCTGGGTGGCTGGCTGGGTGGCTTGGTTCGATGTCATGGCAGCGGCGTTGCGGTGCGGTGCAGTCAGCTGGGTTTCCACGGGCCAGGACAAAGCACCTCCTCCATGGGGGCACCTGCGCTGCGGCGCCTGCGCTGCCGGCCCGCGTGATTCATTCGCCACCAGGCCAACACGCGTGGGACGTGGCCGTCGGCGCTGGTGCTTGGAACCCCGGGTTTACCACCCCCCGTCATCTCGCCTCCCCTTCCCCCACCTCCCCTTCCCCTTCCCCTTTCCCTCAGGACGAGCGCGAGCTGGAGGAGTCCAAGTCGCGGCTGTTGGAGGAGGCGGCGGAGTCCCGGCGGCTGCTGCTGACTGGCAACGGCGGCAAGAGCCGGGACCAGCTGCTGGAGGACGCACTGCGCTCCGCGGAGGTCGCCATTCAGTCGCTCAAGCCGCGGCCCGTGGGCTCCATGCCCCTCCACGACGATGCCGACGAGCCCACCAGCCCCTACCGGGTGGACATGCCGGGGGACATTATGGAGGCGGCGTGGCGGCCCTTCGGCTCAACGTACAGCCACCAAACCAGCTTTGCGCCAGTGCGGCCGCCCGGAGGAGGAGGCGGAGGCGGCGGAGGCAGCAGCAGTCTGGCGAGTCCGGCGTCGTTCAAGCGGGGGCCACAGGACTCGGGCGCCGCGTCGGTGGCGGCAGCGAAGAACCGCGGCGGAGGTGGCGGCGGCGGCGGCGGCGGCGGCAACGAGGCGTACGGCAAGGGCCCGGAGCCGTTCAGCTTGGAGAAGATCACGGCGGAGCCGTCGTACTTTTCGGATCACGAGGCCGTTACGGCCGACGTCCCCAAGAGTGAGTGCGTGCGTGCGTGAGCCAGTCCGTCTATCTGTCTGTCCGTGAGTCAACCAGCCCCGCATCTGCCCGCCCCTGCCCGCCCGCCCCTAACCCGACCCCGCCCGCCCCTCTCTGCGTCCCCTCACAGCCGCCAACGCGAGTGCCTTTGGGGGCGCCAGTCTGGGCATCAGCGGTCTGGTGGACTACGAGACGGCCATGGCCCGGCGGAGAGCCATTGCGGGGGCCGAGATTGCCATGGGCCGCTCCAACGTCATACCCAAGAGCGAGGTACGGCGCACCCGTACACTCGCTAACGCCGTGTGCGTCCCTTCACTGCGCTATCTTTTTATCAACACACACACCCGCATCCCCCGCTTCCCCCGCTCCCGCCTCCCCTTCCCCCCCAGGTCCTGAACCTGTTTGTGACGTACTGCAACCTGGGGGGTCATCCCGAGCTGATCGATATGCTGCAGAAGGCCGCCGAGGCGCCCGTCTCTGCGGTGACTGTGTCGGCCATTGCCAAGGCGGTGAGCGCCACCAGCCGCAACGCCACCTCGGGCCACCTGGATGTCGACTCGGAGGCGGAGAGGCAGCGCATACGGGGCACCGCGTGGCTGCTGGGGGTGAGTGCAGGGCGCCGGCGGGGGAGCCCTTCACGAGGGAGGGGTGGGAGAAGGGGGGAACGTGACGGGGCGGTGCCTGGGACGCCGGCCTACGATGCACGGTGGAGGATGGTAGTTCGGTGCCCACAGGCGTGATGACGGTGGGTGCCTTTCCGCGTCTATGGTGGCTGCGATGTCGTCCGGGGGATCCCCCACTCCGGGAGCCCCCCCCCGTCCGCTCCCCGACAAGACACGGCGTGGTCCGGTGTCGGGCGCACACACCCTCCTTGCCCGGCCCGGGTGCCTCCGCTCCCCTCACCGCCTCCGTGTCCCCTCCGCTGCCTCTCTGTCCGCCGCAGGTCACGTGGCGCCGCATCACCAACGAGACCTACACCTCGTTCCTGCACCGGGTGCTGGGCTGGCCCGGCGATACCGCGAGCAACATGCACCGCACCAAGGCCACGCAGTTCATTGCGCGGGCGCTGGTGCGGGGGCATGACATGAACAAGCTCCCCAAGGCACCGCGGCAGTACTGAGGGCGGCGATGCGGGGGGGGGAGTTTGCACCCGCGGGCTGGAAGGGGCTGCACGACGGCGTGACTGCAGGCGGGCAGGGCAGGACAGGGAAGGGCGGCCAAGTGGTACCCCGTGCGTGTGCTCTTGGCCGAGGGCTGATGGGAAGGAAGCTGGAAGGGTGGGGGCTTGGCGGGGTAGGTGTGCGGTCCCTTGGCAAGCGGGCGGTGGAGGGGGGTTCCGGAAAGGGGGTGCCAAGAGGTTGGGACAGCCCGGGGTGGCTTGCCGGGGAGACACCCGCGCTGCGGCAGCGGCTGCTGGTACTAGTTTTGCTCAACAGGCATTTGTGTTGGACTTATTTTAACATGAGGTGCACCGGGGGGTGGTGGTGGGTGACGGGGGCAGGATGGCGAGTCACTGCGGCAGATTTGATGCGCAGTGCAGTGCAGTGCGATGCCGTGGGCGGTCCAGCTGCAGGACTCCCGCGCCATTTTGCAATTATTTGGCTACGCAATTATTTGGCTATGTGGGCACGACACCGCCCCTCTAGACGGGCTGATGGAGGGGTGGGTCGGGTGGTTGGCCTTGGAAGGCCCGGGAGCCAGGGAGAGGGATGGAGGAGACCACCGTATCGGCACGCAGGTTTGGGTGCTTGCATGTGCCGATGCACCAACGCGGCTCGCAGTGTTGCTACCGTATTCTGTTCTTAGATGACTGTTGGGCCAAGTCGCGGGATGGCCATGTGAGTATGCCCCTCGGGAGGGCCGCAGGGCGGAGGACCGTGGTTTGGGGGTTGAAGGTAGGCCCGGCAGGCGAGGAGCGTTCGGTAGAGACTTGGCGCGTGTTATTATTATTGTTGTTGCAGCAGTAGGTACACTAGTAGTGGCGCAGGTTCATTGCTCGGAGCGATTCCCCTAAATGATGAAGTGGATTCCTGAACTAGACTGCATTTGTGCAATGGTATGGTGACGATTCCCTGGCGTGCGTGCAGCGGACGTCGTGTCGAGGCCCTTTGGCGTAGGCCTTTTGTATGCCTCCATGCTCTACCAAAGTCTCCGGGGCAAAATCCCTGCCCTGCTGAGTTACCCTATCTGAATTGCGAGCACGTGCAGGCTGGATGGACTGTCAATGCCAGCATCTTCCAGGATGCGACGCGCCTGCAGGCGGGCGTAACCCGGCATTGGTCCGGGCCGCTCGCGGCGTGATAGGGGCGCTGGCTGTTGCTGTAGGTGGCTGTTGCTGTGCTGGAACCAGGCCCTTCCCGTCCCTCTCATTACTTCAGTTGATACCAAGTTGCGACCACCAAGCGTGTCGGCGTCAGGAGTCATTGTGTCCATGTGTGCATAAGCATTAGACTTGTAGATGGCGTGTGCCTCCGTGTCCCTTTGTGTATGTGCCATGTGTATACGGTATGTGTTGCTGCTGTGCGTGCTGCGCTGACATGTGCATCACCACATTTGGAATCAGTGGTGGATCAAGTAGATCGCGATGTCTTTGCTGCCGTGTAACGCAACGTAACGTGTAACGTCAATGTGGTCTGCCAACGTATTGCAGGGTTCGGGCTGCACACTGCAGTCAGAAGCCCTTGCCTTGTCGCCAGGTGTCACTATGCACTCCGAACTGGGAGCGTGTCTTGCCGGGCACACAAATGGAAGGACGAGCTTTCAGGACCGAGCAAGGGTACGGACATTTTGGCAGACGACGCCAATGGGGACAACCCCATCACCACGGACGCACGGAGTGTCTTGGGTCACACCTTGGCATGTCGCACGCATGAGGACTGTTCATGAAGCGCAAGCAGGAGGCGACCCGCAACCTCATAAATTGGCAGTCTGCGCACGGCCACGCTTCCACCTGCTGCCATACCAACAAGCGGCACAGCCGTCAGGCGTCAAGGAGACACATGACATGCATTGTTTGTGTTGTGCCTGTTCCGGGAAAAGAAATGTGTTCAAGCAAGGTCACGACACCGGATCTCGTGGTCATGTGAACCAGAGGAAGGAATGGCCCACCGCCGGCTGATACACAAGCGAAATTGATGCACTGCAGCACACGACGTTACCAATCGCTGTCGCCATCCCCATTGCCACCCCAACCCACCTAAGACCCAACCCATGGAGCGCTTCCTCCATATCCACAGCTGCCCTGCTAACTCGGCCGACAGGGCACCACACCACCGTTCTTCCCAACAACATGCCACCGACCACCGTGCTGTTTGGAAGGCTGCCGGGTCCGTGGCGCCGATTGTCCAAGCAAGCAATTTCACACGCGCACTGCAGTGTCCGCCTTGTGTTAGGTATTTAATCATTTGTGCAGCAACCTGCTGCTACCGACTTGGCATGACTACATTGAACACGCCTCCAAAGGTTGTCCCGTCAGCTGCCACACCAGCGTTACTCTTCCGTTCATACACGCACGCGCACGTATTCCCTTTTCAATCCAGCCCATCGACGCACAAAGGCCACGCAACACACGCTCAAAAGCTCCCAAAAGGGAGTGCAACTTGGAGTATGCGGTGACGTTGGGGCACATGCGCGTCACACGGCTTCACTCGTCTGTCCACATAAATAGTCGCCGCGCGAGAACACGTTCGTTATCAAGTGCGTCATGCGGACCTACAAACGAGAGGAGTACGCATGCATTGTCGCCTGTACAGGAAGCTGTCTACTGGAAAACCGCTATCGTCGTCTGTATGCACCACCACACAATACACATCTGCAGTACATGCCCACCCGCGCTTCACTTCTTCGCCAACCCTTTCAAGGACCGCACCCATCCTGGCCCTCATCCTTTCTAATGGCCCACTGGCCTTCCTCCTTTCCACCCCACACACGCCCCTCTGACATGATCCCCACTCCCTACACGCATACACCCTGGCGCACTCGCTAACCCAGCATTGCGCCAGAAACAGAGCAGGGTTTTTGCACAAGCCTGCCCATCCTGATGCCGCCGACGTGCCTTTGTCATTCTGATGTCCACAAACCCCAAACGCGCGCTGGTCGGCAGTGACAAGTATGAACACGGGGACGAGGAAATTGGACAGGAGCACGGAATGAAGTCATGTAAGCTATGGCGAGGACGACAGCTGCACTGGCAGGTCAGTCGCTCTGGCGACTCCTCCGTTCCTTCCCCGCCTGCTGGCCAACGCCAGACACATCGAAGCCCCTTTTTCGCGCCTGCAGCACAATCGTACATCCGAAGTCACCACGGGTCCAGAACCCGGGGCTGCGCAGGATCCGCCACTACCCACCCTGGCCGCTTCCGGACCTGGTGGGGAGACCCGTTGAAGGGACGCCAATCGAGCTGCGTGCGCCCGCGGGACGGAATACCGGCAAGCCGCCCCGCCCAACGCCCATCGAGATGCTGCGGCTTCTGGTAGCGTTGCCCCGCCCCGCACCGCTGGACTCGGCCGGGCCCCACCCACCGCTAGTGGTGCTCGGCCGCCGGGCCACGAGGGGACCACCGGCAAGGAACGGCGGCAGAGCCATGACCCGATCGTGGACCCCCGGCCGGGGGACCTCCCGCCGCTGCGTCCCCTGCGGCTGCATCGCGGGCTGCGGGCCCCGGTTGATGCTGGCGCCGGTGATGGTGATGCGGCTGTGCATGCCGGTGCCGGTGCCGCTGAAGCTGGAGACGCGGCCGGGGCCGCGGCCACCAGCGACGGCGCCGCCACCACCGGACGAGAGCTGGGCATGCGGACCGCTGTTGCTGCCGCCGCGGCCGCTGCCAGTCCGGCCACCGCGGCCGCCGCTGCTCACGCCGCCGCCGCCGCTGCTGCGCCCGCCGCCGCTGCTGCGCCCGGAAATGCTGCTGCGGCTACCAGCCGCCGTGCCGCCGCCGCTGCTGCTGCCGCGCCTGAGGCTCCTGGCGCCGCCGTGGCTCGCGCCAAGAGTCTCGTCGCTGCTTTGGAAGGGAAGCCCAGCGTCCTCGTCGTCGTGATCGAAGCCGTACGAGCTGCCCGTCACATCGCCACCCAGCGAGCGGGTGTTGTTGGTGACGAACAGCGGGTTGTGCATCTTGACGCCCTGAGGGACCACCGGAGCCACCGATGCTGATGATGCTGCTGCTGGTGCGCCGCGGGCCAGAACGCTGACGTCGACGGGGCTGTGCGCGGCCAGGCCGTCGCCGCCCAGTCCCCACGTGGCCATTGCGGCGGACCTGCGGGCGCTCCTCGTCGCGAGGACCTCACTGCTGGCGGCGCCCACCCCCCAGCCGGCGACAGCAGCCGACCTGTCAGGGCCAGGTGTAAAGAGGCGAATGCGTTTAGTCAGACGGTACTCATTTACTTGTTGAATGCGGGGCACAACAAGCGAAGGTGACTGGCGGAGAGGCAGGGGAAGCGGTCTATGGCTTCTGGCTCTTTGCACACACATAGACGCCCAAGCACAGTCACGGTCAGCCCAGCCGCTAAGGGTGGACACCCCGGTAAGGGTGGTCACCCTGCTGCCACACCGCGCCCCCAAACTTTGCCGCCATGACAGGCTGCAACAATGTGGTCGTACAATGCAAATACGTTTCGGAAAGTTGCGACTGGCAATGCAACGCCCGCCACAGCAACCCACTTTGCCCTCGCTCGCATGATGTAGGCCGCTGTGTAGGACCCTGCGTAGCGGGCAGCCGGCGATGAGATGACGCCCTCCGGGGTGTCCGCTCCCTCGCCGTCCGCACGTGGCGGCGAGTTCGCCGAGTCGTGCACGCCAAAGGCCGGCGAGGCGTACAGCGTCCAGGCAGCCGCGGCCGCGGGGTCGGTCCCGGCAGTTGCAGCTCCGGCAGCGTCAGCGAGGGCAGCGCCAATGGCTGCCGGCTGCGGCGATGGTGGAGCCGCAGGCGGCGGTAGCGGCAACCGCGACCGGGTCCGGGACTGTGATGGCGGAGGCGTCGGCGACGGCGCCGTCGTTGCCGTCGAGCCAGGGTGCCCCGCGGACACGGGCCCCGGCGGTGTTGGAATGCGGCTGCTGCTGCGTTTGGCACGTTGGCTGGGCGTGGCCAAGGACGGCGGAAGCGGGATACGGGGCGCGGCGGACCCGCCCGGCTTCCTGGCGGAGACCGAGCGGGCGGGCGTCACCGGCGCCGCGTCGGCGGCGTATCCCGAGGGCGTGCTCGCCCGGGAGGCATCCCTCGGCGTCACGGGTTCCGACTCCGCGACGGGCGCGCGAGTGAGGGATGACGACAGGCCGGCGGCCTCGAGCCCTTCGCACGCACTGCCAGCCGTAGCCGCCGGCTCCGCCGGAGGCTCTGCTGCGCCTGTGCTGTCCCGCTGCCCGTCGGTTAAGTCCGGCGCCGAGCCAGCCGGTGCGGCCGTCGCTGCCGTCGGGGACGAGAGCCCAGAGGACGTCCAAACATCGGCGGCGGCCGAAGGTCCGAAATGGTGCTCGCTCGATGTGCCGTCCCGGTTCTGCGGCGAGGTTGCCGCAGCTGTCAACATGATTCCCGACGACTCGGAGGACTCGGCAGCCTCGCCCCCTGTCTCCGCGCCTACATCCATAGCTACACGGACGTAGAGGCCCTGCACAACCTCCGTCGCCGCTGCTGATGCTGACGTCGTGGCAGCTCCTGTAGTCTCGTCCGGCGGGGTGGCCTCCCCATCGGCCGTGTCGGCCGCCGCTTCGATTACTCCTCCTGTGGCCGCCGCCCCTGCAGACCCGACCGCCTCCGCGGCTGATGCCTCCACGGGCGACGGCGGCAACGGCGGTGGCTGCGTCGGGCTCCCGGGCAGCGCTTCCAAGCTTAGTCCTGCCAGGTTGGTCTGCCCACAAGCCTCTGCGACCGTGTCCTTCGACGGGGTTGCGCTGATGCGGCTAGCCCCGCTCTCATCTGCAGCTGTCACTGCCACTGTCGCGACCGCAGTAGCAGTAGCCGCAGCCGCCGCATGTAAAGGCGGCGCCGCTGCTTCCGCCGCCGGGCGCAAGTCATGCTGCGTGCCCAGGAGCCCCACCGACTGCCTGCGCGAGTCAGGCTGTGAGCCCAGAAGCCCGAGAGACTGCCTGTGCGGCGCCGCGGCAGCATCGCCTTCCGTGGTGATGGACGTTGCCGATGAACGCCAAGAGGGCCCCGAAGCGAAGGACGGCAATGTGAACCCCGTGGGTAGCAGCTTTGCCGCCACCTCTCCGGGAGTCATAATAGAGGCAGCCCCCACTGCCGGCTGCGCAGCGGCTTCCGGGGCCACATCGGGGACTGCAGCGCAGCTGGGAGGGGTTCCGCCCTGGCCCTCGCCATCGCGTGCCGCCACGGAGGCACACTGTGCTGCCTCAGCAAAACACCCATTACCCGCCGCCACTTCAGCCGTCGCCGCCGCATCCGACACGGGCGCGGGGGATCGCTTTGCGTCAGCACTACCGCAGCCCTCCGATGAAGGTGAGCATATCGGCTCCATTGGCGCTGCAATGGTTGCCACAGCGACAGATTCGGCTTCTGTGGCAACGTCGCTGACCTCGGCCTGGGCAGCCTCGGCAAGGTCCTCCTCGGTGTCCCGGGGACCGCCTTCGTCGCCCGACATGCCGCGCGCTTCCGCCGCCTCGTCAATGACCCGTGCGTCGTCCACATCAACGTCCTCTGTCGCAGCGCTCTCGCACTCCGCAGCCGCTGCCACCTCGTGCACTGGATCGGCGCCAGCGGATGACTCGGGTACTGCCGCCGCTTCAAAACGCACCGCCATTTGTTCAGCTGCAAAGGCTGGCTGGTCCTCTTCTGGTGATCCAGCGGCGCCGCAAGCATACGACAGTGCGTCCGCGTCCACAGTCGGAAGTGGGGCCATCCCGTCAGGCGCGTCCATATCGCCAATCGTCGAAGTTGCGCTGGCGCTTTCAGGCACGGCAGTTGCTTGCGGCTCCTCGCCCGGACTGTCCTCCCCAGTTTCCTCACATGCCGGACCAGGAAAGGCGGCAACCCCGGCCTCGTCGAGGACGTCATACCTGCCGGCAACAGAGCCCGCCGGGCTCGCGACCGGCGAGGAAGTGGCGGCTTGGTGGACCGAAGAAATCGCGCGCTCTTCGGCAGCAGACGCTTCAGCGACGGCGGCAACTGCAGCGGCCAGCACCGCCTCGCACTCCGGACACTCCGCCTCGCTCCCCTCCCCAGCAGCGCTGCTGCCAGGCTCTGGGCTGCCCACCAGGCTTCGGTCCTCTGCAGCATCTGCAGTATCGCCCCCCGCTGCCCCCAAGCTGCCGACATCCACCGCCGCCTCCACATGTGGTGCTGTAGCGGCGCCACTGGCGGGAGCTGCCGCCTCTTGGGCCAGTAAGGAAGTGGACGACGAGGTCTCACTGGCGGCGAGCCCCTCCGCTGGGTAGCCCATGGCTTCCGCAATCAGACTGGCCAGCGAAATGTGCGACTCGAGCACGGTGGAGCTGTAGCTAGCTCTGGTAGCGTCATTTCCGTCCGCGGGGCAGCCCGCTTGCTGCTGCACCGCCGCCGTAGCGCAGTCATGCAGCCCCGAGCCCGGCTCCGCCACCGGCACCGCCGCAGCCTCTGCCGCAGCCTCCGCCACCAAAGCGCCTGCGGGCCCCGCCTCCCCGCGGCTGTCAAGCCCTTCGGAAGCGCTGAGGCTCGGCTCGGATGCCCCCAGCGCCCCTGCCTCCTGCGCCTCTGCTGCCGCAATTGCCACTGCTGCACCAGCTGGGGCTGCGAGGTTCAACGTGGGGCCCTCCGCAGCGGGCACCTGGCAGCCACCAAAACTGAGCACTGGCCCCGCCAGCTCTGTACACGGTCCACCGGCCGCTGCCTCGGAGCCAGATGCCGGTGAAGAAGCCGACGATGCCGCTGCCGCCTTCGGTCCGTCCTGCACTCCTGCCACACTACTCGCCCCCACCTGCTCCTCCTCGTCCGCCGCCGCTGCCTCACGCTGCTGCTCTTCTCCGCCAGCTGCGAAGGCCCGGCTACGAGTCGGCGTCAGCACCATTGCCGCGGCCGCGGTCGCCGCCAGGGCCCACTCCGCACCCACCCCCTTGTGGTCTTCTGTATCTTCGGCGCCGCCGCTGCGGGGCGTGTTCTGTCCGGAGGAGTCCGTCAGCGGGACCGCCGCGACAGCTGCGTCGGCGACGGCAGCGCCGCCCACAGCGACGGCAGAGTCGGAGGCGGCCAGGGACTCCGACGCATCTGCGGTCTCGGGGAAGCGCAGCTCCCTCGCCGCCGGCGAGTCGGGGGATGAGTCCGCGGCTCCGCTGGTGGCCCAGGACAGCCAGGGGGCCCGATGCGCCAGCCGGGAGGGCCCGGGGGTCGATGAGGGCGTGGGGAACACGATGCCGCCGCGAAGGGCCCTGGAGTGCTGTTCCATGCGTGCCGCAGTGGGCGAGTAGTTGGACCAGGACAGCTGCGCCAGCGGAGTGCCCGACCCGGGGTTGCCCTCGCTGCTGGCGGGGGCGGTGTTGGGCGGGCCAGTAGTGGCGGCGGCGGCTGCTGCCGCGGCGGCGGCAGCAGCGGAGACATCGAGGCTGATGGGCGTGCCGGCCGAGGGCCCTGCGGTGGCGAGCCTGGGCGGCTGCGGGAGGCTGAGGCCGGGGCTGAAGGGCGTGGGGCTGTCTGATGCGTTGCCGCTGGAGGCGGAGGTAAAACGTCGCGGGACCGCCAGGGTGAGGGGGGAGGGGTGCAGGTGCGGCGCCAGCGGCTCCGACGCGCGGGAACGCACGGGCGTGGACCAGCCATCCATGGTGGCGGTCCCGCTGCCGCTGCCACCGCCGACGCCGCCACTGCTGCTGCTGGATACCGTGACGGACGCTGCCACCGTCGTCCCGGGTGGCGGCATGAAGGGCAGCCGCATGCCGATCCCATTTGGGGACCCCGCCGTCCGGCTTGATGCCAGGGGGTCGTCCTGCTCGTCTGTCACCACCCTCGGCGTCGAGGGCATCGGCGACGGCGGGGTATCCTCAATTGCCGCACCAGGCGCCGCAGCGGGACTGGCACCAGACTCCGCCGCCGCCTCATTCCCGACCTGCAGCTCCACTCCCACGGCATCAGCAAACTCCTCCGGAGCATCGGCCCACATCTCGGACGGCACGGCGGACACCACACGTGTGGCTGGGCTGGGAGGGACGGTCTCCTGACCCTGTGGGCCGGGCCCTCCGCCTTCCTCTGCTTGCTGCTCTTGCGCCCGAGGCTCCAAATCCTCCGCCGCCCACCGGTCGGCCAGCGCAGATACCACAGCTGCCACCGCCGCCACCGCTTCATCGGCGGCGGCGGCGACCTCAGACTTGACGGATGGCGATGCCGCCGCGGCGCTGTCTCCGGCGCGTGAAAGTGGTGAGACGCTGGCGCTCCTCAGTGGCCATTCCGCGTCCGACGCAAGGGCGCGGGGTGACGGCGACGACTCGTCGTACCCGACGGGGACGCTGTCGGCCGGCACCATCGGCGGCGGGTATCCAACATGCCTTACGCTGACGGCGCCAACATGTGCGGCCGCCGCCATCCTGGAAGCGAAGTAGTCCCGCCGCATCCCCGGCGATGCCGGCGACTGCTGTTCCGAGTCGCCACCGGCCTCACTCGTGTCGGCATCGGCGTCGTCATCCCCAGGCACGAGCACGACCAGCAACGGGGAGGGCTGTAGGAGCGGTGGCCGCCCACCGGACTTGCGCGCCGTCGGCTCGGCCGTGCCCCCGCGGTCGTCGTAGCCCATGCCGTCGGGTAGCGGCACCTGCACGACGGGCGACCGCTGCAGCAGCGCACCGCCGCGCAGCGGCGGCCGCGGTGTGCGGCCCCTCGGGCTGCGGCTGTGGCCATGCCGCATCGGGCTGGTGACGCGCCCGCCCAAGCTCTCCCGCACAGCCGGCTGTGCTGCCGAGCCGTCAGCTCCTGCAGCAGCGGCGGGCTGGATCCCCGCTGCTGCTGCCTGCGCCAGGGGCGAAATTGGTGGCTGCAACGGCCCTGCGTCGACCAGGTTTTCCAGCACGACTTCCAGGGTCGGCCGCGGCCTGGCGATGGCGGCGGCACTGCTGGCGTCGCTCGCGGCCGCCGCCGCCGCCACGGCGTGCAGACGTACGACGTGGGCGTGCTGCATGATGGCCGCCGCCGCCACCGTTTTATTCTTCACGCGGAGCGCTAGGGCCACCAGCGCCAGGCACTCTGCGACCTGCGGCGTGAGATAGTGCGTGAGTCCATGCTGGAATCCGTCCGGAACCGTGGTGGATGGGTGGGTAACGCGTCGGGGCAGATGACGAGCGATGCCTCCCGCGAGGCGTTGTTTATATGCATGCACGGCGGCGCACGGACGGCAGAGAAGGACTCTCAGCTTCTCAGAGCATGAGCATGAGGGGACGAAGACTGAAGGTCCTCAGTGGGAAGACAGCGGCGCACAGCTGCGTGCCGTCCCCGTGCATACTCCGACCCACGGGTCTCACCTGAGGCGTGCCATCCCCCAGGATCTCCAGCACGATGCCAAGCGCCACAAGGCCGCAGCTGAGCGCCTCGTCCGGCTGATTGTGGCGACACAGCAACGTCCCGCGCGCCACCTCCACTTCCGCCACGTCCAAGTTGAACTTGCCCTGTGCCGCGCAAACAAATCCCCGTGAGCATCCCAGATGTTGCGTGGCGACAGCGCAAAAGTCAACTGGCAAGAACTCCACCGGGAAGGACTCCACCGGCTCTGCTGCTTAGGTGCTCACCACCTGCCACCCGGATATTCATCTCACTCCCGCCCTCACTCCCTGGCCCCGTACCGCAGCCCGTCCCCCTCGGCCCTCACCTGAGACAGCTGCTGTACATACAGGCAGTCCCTCAGCTGCACCTCCAGCGGCCGGTGCGCCTTCGGGGGCGACCCCGTGGAGCGCCGCGAGCCCCACCGCCTGCCCGCGCCTCCCCCTCCGCCGCCGACTCCCGCGAGGTCCCGCAGTGCCACCGGCACGTTGGGGGGCTGGTTCTCGGGGCTGCACCTCGCCGCCGCCAGCATGGCCCTGCCCACACGGAAGTGGCTCTGACCGTATAGTTGCATCAGCAGCGTGGCCGCGATTTCGTATTGCGCCACCGCCTCTGCCGGCGGCCGGTTGCGGCGCAGGCACAGGTCGCCCAGCTGCATGCGCGCCTGCGCGCCCTCCAGCGACTGCGCCAGCCCGGCGGCCGCCAGCAGCTCCAGGAAGGCCTCCAGATGGCGCGAAGCGGTGGCGTACTGACGCATCGCGGCAGACAGCTCCGCGTGAGCAAGCACCAGCTGCGAGACCTGGGTGTTGTCGTGTGCGCGTGCACGTGCGCGAGGAGGGTTGGTGCGGATGGACAGGTGTCAGCTCCCACAGTCGGGCATTGACTCAGATGGGTGCAGGGAGTAGGGTCTTGAGGTAAGGTACGGGCGGGCGCACGAGCGTTTTGCACTACGCCGTTTCCTTAGCATGCTGCACGGACTCTCCCGCCCGTGCCTACGCGCGTCATAGTTGCTTTCTGCAACGGAACGGCAGCGACGCCGTTTCTTGGATGCTTTCCATGCTGGCCCCGATGACGCCGCCTCATGGCTCCAGCCTCACCGGCCTCACACCGCGGCCCCTCCCCACCTCAACCGCACATACCTGCGGCGGTACCCCGAACAGGTCCGACTTGTCCTTCGCCTGCGCCCCCAGCCCTGCCGCCCCACCGCCCACGGAGGTACTGCCGACGCGCGCTCCGGTCTTGCCTAGGGCGCCACCGGTAACGCCGCCATCAGTGCCGCCCCCGCCAACCACGCTGCCGCCAGTCGTCTTCGCCCTCAGCTGCTGCGCGGTCTTGTTCGCCTCGATCCGCGCCGCCAGGGCCGGATAGAGCTGCTGCGCCAGCAAGTCTGCGGCTGCCAGCTGCCGCGAGGCTGGCTGCAGCGCCATGAGGTGGATGTGCGCACGAGCCGCCGTGACGTAGGCGATCAGGCGGTCGTGTGGCGACGGCAGCCACGCCACCATGGCGGCCAGGTCCAGTGAGGCTCGCGCCAATTGGCCCGGCAGCAGCACGTGGCGACAAATGTTGTTGAGGTGGCGAGACATGACTGCGGCGGGAGAGCGCAATGATGTGGGGCGAACGGTTGGTGGTGTGGCGAGAAGGAAATACACAGGGATCTTTGAACATAGGTGTCAATGGGCAGGCGTGAGTGGGCGGGTGGACGGACAGAGACGCCCCACGGCGGGCCGCAAGTCTCAGACGCCCGAAGGCCGGCCAGCGGGGCAGGGGCCCGTGGAGCACAGCAGACAGTGACAACATGCACACCTGCGGCGAAGAAGGCGGCGGTCGGGCTCGATGGCGAGGTGCGGCTGATCCAGGCGGGCACCAGCAGCAGCGCCCGGTCTGCCAGCGAGCGGCTGTTGTTGTAAACGCGCAGCGCTGCCACGCGGCAGCCGTTGGCGTATAACTCGGCCACCTGCCCGCGGCGGCGGCGGACGGTAGCGTAAGGCACCTCAGGTACAAGTCAAGAAAGGTAGAGCGGATAATGAAAGTGGGTGGACACATCAGCTGCAGACAGTCCACCGGCGAAGAGAGCAGATATTAAAGCAAAGATTGGGGCTGCGCCCGCCCATCCGAACGGAAGCCTGTTTACCTGTGTCAGGAGTTCGTCCAGGTGCTGCACCAGCACACTCAGCCGGATGCCCTTGTCTCTGCAATGCGGGGTGCGCCAGCAGGCCAGGCAATCGCGGTAATTGACGGTGTCATCCCGGCGAATGCTAGAAGCTAATGGGAAACGCGGCTGCCAGACAGGAACCAAGACTACGTTTGGCCAAAACAGATAAAGACCGAACCTGCTTCAGGGATCGCACGGCCAACACAAGGAGTGCTGCGCCCGTGACGTGGACTACTCCGCTACATCCCCTCTCCATGTCCCAGTCGCCCAGGAGCATCCAAGGGAGACACACCTGGGGATCACGTGTTGGCCGCCATGCCGGCCCACGTTACCGCTGCTGAGCCGCCCGCCAGCGGAGGTATTCCGCCCCGCGGCAGTGCTGCGCCTCGTGGGGGCCCCCGCGGCGCTGTAGCCGTGATTATGGGTTTGCGCCGTGGCGCTGCTGCGGCAGCCCCCGAGCGCCACAGGTAACGGCGACTCCGGCACCGGGCTGAGGTGACCACCGCCAGCGCCGCCGCCATCAGCACCACGGGCACCGCCGGCAGAGGTGCTCAGCGTCAAGGGGGCGCCCGCCATGGAGGCGCCGTGCACTGCGGGGCCCAGCATGAAGCCGCAGCACTGCAGCATCCAGCTCCGAACGTGGCCCACCACGTCGTGCCGCTGGTTCAGGTCCTAAGTACAGGATGCATAGATGGAGTTAGGGGCGTCACAGGGGCGTCACAGGGGCGTCGTGGCGGGGCTGCTAAAATCGCAGGGTGGTACTGCTATGCATGGCACGAGGCCAACTACAGCAGGTGATTGCGTACCTGGAACGTGAGCAGGCCCCTGTCGTATAGGCAGCACAACCCAGCTCGCACGATGCCGGGGTGGCCCAGGAAGGCGGCCGCCGCGGTGACGTCCTCCTCCTCCAGCGGGCAGCCCAGGGTCACCAGGCAGCACAGCACCGCACGCGCGTCGGGCGGCAGGGCCAGCAGGCTCTGAGAGATGAGATGAGCCGCGAACTGTGACGTGGCCGCCTAAAGGCAGGGGGGAAGACACGACTTGGCGGCTGAAGGCTGGCGATGGATGAGGCACTGACCTACGAGCTAGCAGAAAGGTCTATTCGGGAAAGTTCAAGGCGGATCGTATGAGTTCCTGACGCCTCGCAGTCGTGGGCGGTCAACAAAGCCGCCTCCGCTCAGCTCTTCTAGCGCTCCAATCAGAGATTTCCATTCGCGAGACGCCGCACTCACGTCCTTCTGCCTCGTGTTGCCGCCCTCCGCGCGGCGCAGCGCGTCTGACGCCCACCCCGCAAATGTGGGCAGGTCCTGAACATCGCAGCGGACCGCCCGCGCCACGATCCTCAACAGCCCCGGCAGACAGTTGGCAGCCTGGCGATGATAGGGTCCACCGAAGGAGGGGACAGATGACGGATCGGACAGCAAGAGGGTCAGTGGCTCTCCGACAAACTTCAAGCAGACCCGCCCTGGCACACCAGTGCTGCGCGTCCTCTCCGATCGGCACTGGGCTACGCTGGGTTAAGGCCCCCACATCCAGGCCCCCAGCCCCCGACCCGCTTCCACAACCATTCTTTCCCAGCTCTCCCGCCCTGCACCTGGACAATGGCGTCGATACGCGACTCCAACAGCACCGCCGCCTCGCTGCCATCCCCGGCGCCGTGGCTACGAACTCCCAAGGCACTTCGGAGGATCTGCTTGGCAGCCTCCGCGGATATCGGCCCCACCGACTCGAAGCGGACGGGCAAGTCCTGCAGTACACGCAAGCATGAAGCGGACATCGATGGCTTCAAAGATACACCGCTGAACACTGCTTAACACCAATGGACGCCACCAAAATTGCTGATTTCACCCTAAGAAAGTTCACTTACCATTGGCATGCAGGGCTGCAAAAGCTCCGGCACCACCATCGGCCCCGCAACCAGTACTAGCTGTAGCCCAGGCGCCGCCACAACCACGTCTCGCAGGAGCCGCAGCACGCGGCGCCGGCGGTCATCCGCGTCCGCTACTAGCCACGACTCCGAACCGGCCGCGTGCTGCTGCGCGTGCCGCGCGCTGCAGGCCCGCAAGCCTGCAGCTGCTGTGGCGGCCTCCCGTGGGGATCCGCTCGCAAGCAGCGCCCCGGCGGCGGACGGCCCCCGACCGGCTTCACTCGGCGCCGTCGACCTCGCTTTTGCATGCGCCACCTGCAGCCAGGTAGCACGGGCCCCAAAGCCTTCCTCATAAATGCATCTTCTGCGCTCTCCAGATCTCTGCTTCCAGCTTCAAGAAATGGGTCATTCAAGCGCGAAGCAAGCCCTATCACCCGCACCAGCTAAATCGTCCACACGCACACCCCCCGGCCCCCAGTCCTCTGTGCTCGCTCCCATACCTCCAGCGCCTCGTCCCTGCCCAGTCCCAGCAGCAGGTCCACGTTGTCCAGCACCAGCCCCTGCCGCAGCTGCGGGCCGTAGCTGCGCAGCCACGACAGCAGCCGCACACCCGCGGGGCGGTCGGTCGCGTAGAAGGGCACGTTGAGCGCCAGAGCCATCTCCAGCGCCGCCTCCTCGGGGCCGGCTGCACAGCGCATGTCCGCAAATGCGGCACAGGTCCAGGCACCCGAGGACACCAGACGGTCCGCCACGGTGGTCACCAGCGCCGTGCGACCGCAGCCCGGGGGACCCGACACGAGTAGAACCGCGGGGCCGGGCGCCGGCGGTGCATCACCGGTTGGGGCCCTGGAGCGGGTTCGGCGATAGGAAATCATGGTGGGGGCGCCACCAGCGGAGACCACGGCAGCGTTGGCGGGTGCGGCAAAAGCTTCACCGCCATGGCAGGACAGCAACGCCTGCACGATGCGGGCAATGTCGTCATCGCGGCCGAGCAGGCGCGCAAGGCCGGGTGCCGCGGGCCACTGCGGCGCCGCCGCGCCGGCGGCGCCGGTACGGCCGGGGGTGCATGGACGCTGCAGCTGGTGATGCTGGGGGTCCTCCTGCTGCGACTGTGCTTGCTGTTGCGGCCCCGTCCCGGAAGCAGAATCTTCGCAAGGTTGTATTTCTGCTTCTTCCACGTTGCGGACGTCACCTCGAAGTTCGCCGCCGCTGCTGCCAGAGCCTGCAGCCCCGACTGAGTGCATAACCGCCGCGGATCCTTCAGCTACGGGCGCGGGAGCGGCCGCAGTGGGATCCGTCGGGGGCACCAAGCCTGCAGGAGTTGCTTCCAATTCTTTGGCACCGCCGCCGCTGCTGGAGTCTGTTTTGCGTCTCAGCTGGTGCGCGGACAGATGCCGACTCCTACGCGCAAAGGCCCCCGGTCCCAACGCGCCCCCAGCGCTCGGCACACGACTGCCGGGCAGCGGCCGCGGTGAGTCGCCATTGCCAGCGACCGGCAGCACCTGGCTGACGGGTCGACTGAAGTTCATGCGACCTGCGAGGGCGCGATCAGGTCAGGGCACGTCGAGTCGGTTGCTAGATGGTAGCAGGGAGTGCGGGTAGCGTGCACAGCCACACAGGCAGTACCTGGCCAGATCCCGCTGCCGTCGTCGCCGCCAGGCAGCATGGACATGAGACCGGACGAGTTGCTCCTACGACGGAAGGTGCGGCAAAGGGGAACAGAAGCGGGAAACCATACTTCAGCCATGGGAAGCAGGGCAATAGCAGTCAGACACTGGGGTGGATCGGTTCGAATGTAAGATACTACATAGAGTTGCCGCACACCACAAATCACTGCACAAAGCTCCACACCCCCGTGACGGCGACTCGGCGCACCTGCTGAAGTTGCTGCCCGCATCATACCAAGTGTCCTCCTCCTCCAGCGCCCCGGTAACATTCGCAACGGAACCCTGCCGCGTCACCACGCCGCTAGCGCCCCCCGCTGCCGCCAGCACCGCAGCCGGCGCCGCCGCCTGCCGCGCTGCCGCCGAAGCCGCCTCTTTCACCCATCCCTCCGCCCGCGCGTCCTTGCTGGTGCGGGCCAGCAGGATGGATCGGCCGGGCTTCATGAGGGACCTTATCTGCTCCTCTAGCGTCGTGCACTCCCCACTGCCGCTGCCAGAGCCAAATGCCATGTCCAACTCCGCGGCATTCACGTAGTTGGCGTAGCCCATCCGGTGCACGGCGGCTTGAAGCAGCTGGACCATCTCGGGCGTCTGAAAGAAAGCCAAAAAGGCCAGTAGGGAGCGCCCAGGCGCGGAATGCAGTCGCACACTTCGCGAGAGCTCCCACGCACAAAGATAGGGACATTTGAGGAACGCTCGGGCGCAGAAACACGACGGGTCCCGCGCTTGCGTGCTGATATCGTACTGAATAAAGGACCACAGTCGCGAGGATACAAAACAGCTTGCTTAGCGATTTCCATCAGGAGCATTAATCCGTTGACTTGCAAACAACCCAATTCTGCTGCTGTGCTAAGGACCCAATGCAGCCCCAATCCGGCTTCTGCCTAGGCATATGCGCACGCACGCACCCGCAGCACCTCCAGCGCTGCGACAGTGTCCCCTGCGCCGTCCGATAGGCGCGGCGTGTTACCCAGGAAAGTGGCCAGGTGCGGCCACAGAGTGCTCCAGGGAACCTCCTCCAAACCAGCCATGTGGCGCCACCAGAAGTACTGCAGTGCAACGGCATGCAAAGGCGGGACGCGGTGTAAAAGAACGACGATGACACGGCGCCACGCCGTCATACCACACGCTTCGACCGGTAAAAAGCGCGACGAGCCGGCAATGGCCCGCATACAAATTGCTGTGTGATTCCCTCTTACCTGCAGGTCTGGGTGCCGAAGCGCTCTGTGCGGGCCCACGGACAGCGACGCCACAGCAATCTGAGGGCGGGAAAGGCACGAGATAAGGCCTTCGACGAGCCTGTCGTATAAATAACAGTCTCTTCGGAGGAAAGCTGCTGGCGCTGGTCTTGCTGACCTCAATGTTGCGCGTTCCAGCAGTCTTTTTGCAATTCCCTATGGCCGCAGCCCTCCCAAGGTTTTTCAACCACGGCCGTACACCCCAGTCCCAGCTGACCTGCACCTCCTCCTGCAGCTCCAGCTGCCGCAGCGGATTGTCACCCCCCTGCAACATATTCGACAATACATGGTTGGCCGCGCGAAAAAAGGCGATGAAATAGGGAAAGGACGCCGACCCAGATCAGCCATTGCTGGCAAAAATTGCCCGGCAATCGCCGGGGCTCGTGACACCCCAGTGCAGCAAACCGTCAACAATTGTTTGCGCCCGGCACCAAACAAACGCGCAAGACCCCTGCGTGCCTGAACTAGCGGAGCGATGCGCCGCATGAAGGCGTCCATCGCCGAGGGATTCCCCGCGCCGCCGTGGGGCGCCATGACGCTCGGCAGGTGGCTGGCCAGCGCCTCCTGCACCGTTTCGACCACAACATTTGGATGTTACTTCTGGAAGTGCAACAAGAGAGCTTGAAGCCAAGCTTGACGTCCGGGACAAACCGTGGGAATGCAACACAACGACAGATTGAGACAGTAATCATATGATAAATCGGTGAGTGATGGATCATTGGGCATGTGGCCGCACGGACCGTACCTGCAAGCGCCGCGCGTGCTTAATTCCCGCCGCCAATTGCTTCGCGCCCTCCGCCTCTACCCTAGATCCGTCCACCGTGGACAGCGACGCGCCACCGCCGCTCCTCCCATAGTTCCCCGCCACAGCCAACCCCCCTGGTTGCCCCGGCTCCTGCGCTGGCGGAGCGAGCTCGGTCGCCAGCTGCGCCAGGTCGTCCAGCCGCCACCGGACCAACGCGTCCAGGCGGCTGGTGCACAGCAACCTGAGCAGCCAGCCTCTGCAGATACAGCAGCATGGCAGGTAGGACATGCATTCCATTCAGAAAAATGAACAGCGCGATCTGGGCCGGTCCGCCGCTGAATCGGCAGTGCAAAAACGGGCAAGGGCAGGGGTCCTTCTTTCCATGTGGCAAACACGCTGGTCATACGGTACATCGCGATCACAGCAAACCGGAATCCATTTGCTGGGTGAAGGATGCATTTGGAGACCCACCGTGATGAGAAGTTGTCCAGAAGCTCCTCAACCCCCCAGGCCGCCTCGCGCAGCCGCGCCAGGCGCGCCGAAATGGAGGGTCTGCGGTGCATGTTGCGGAGGGCAGGTTAGGCACGGCCAGTCGGACCCATATCATTTAAGCCTTGGGTATGGATATACTACCAACTTCGTAGCCATCGGTTCTAGCCGGGGCGTGTGGCGTGGGTTGGACCCTGTGTTGTCGCAGGGCTTAGAAAGGTGTATGCACATCCGGCATGATTGCCGTCGGTACCCGGCCCCTTTCTGTTCTGAAGAGGAACGTAGCCCTTTTGGAGCCATCGCACACACCCGTCGCACACCACTACTCGCAGCCGCCCGCCGCGTGCCATAAATCAGTATTTACCCATCTCTCAGCCAACCCCCAATAGCCTTCAACCTAAAGCCTCCGTCCCGCTCAGCAAGGCGATTCGGAGCCGGAAGGTCTATGCACACTGCCCAGTTCCTGGAAGAACCCACCCTTCGAGCCGCTCCTCAAGGCAGAGCCGCGCAACGCGTGTGAGAGACGTGAAGACATATAGACAAAGCTGGTAGCCGAAGCGTGCTTCCAGGGCAAGCTGAAAGATGGGGCCGAGGAGCTCATCTATGGCCTGCTCCTCCTCGCTGAGCGGACCGTCGCTCGGACGCAAGCGGAAAGCTGTCCCCTGTGCGTTCCGGAATCGGCCGGCGGTCAACCTGACAGCCAAGACCGCAAGCTTGACAGAGCACAGGATCCTTACCTCACGGAACGATTCCGCCAAACTCCCCACGGTGAAGTCTGCAGACCATGGTGTCAAATTTTGAGAAGTCGAGCTGGGTTTGCAGCTGCCCGAGCGGCATGTTGTTCTTACCACCATGCTCCGCGCACTTCACCAAACATTGTCCCATCCCGACAGCGACCGCCCTCGGGCGACTCGGCAAAGCCTAGCTGGGGGATTCGCAGCTCGACCCGGCTCGGTCCATTATCTGCATCCCCACTTTAACCATGGCTTAAGGATTTCATAATCACATCCAAGTCAATAAGTCGCTATACGCGCTCAGCGGTCGGGACGGTGCGAGGTCCATGGCGGTCATCAAGAGCAAGCGGTCTGTTTACTACAATGTATGTCTAGAGGGCTGAAGCCTACACAAAGTGACATGGTATAAGGTGGCCAGCTGGCCACTGCTTCAACATTGGGGTCAAACATTAGGATACGGCGGTGCTCGTCCACAGTTGTATTCTGTAGTCACTCACTCGGCCGATTTGCTTTTGGAACACTGAAGGATGACGCTCACCATTGGTAAAGCTGCTTAAACTTCTGAGAATGATGCCCAATGGTTACGTATGTTTCGCGGCCGCTTAGACGATACGACAATTTGCGTACAAAGCGCTAGACAAGTATCAACTAAAAAGCAATGAACATCCGAGATGGGTTTGGAGAACAAGTGTCGGCTTTCTGGGAGTCCTTACGAACATGCCAACCTCCGAAGGTGTTAACTGGCCCAGCCGCTCGTCTGGCGAGCTCGTAACAGGCTGAGGCGATGGAATTCCATCTACCCGCTCTCACGCGGTACCTGGCGGAAACCGGCGCAGCGGAACCCTCCCCAGCGTCGGAGCAGCAGCCCGAGCCCTGCAGCCCCGAGGATGCGTCACCGCCTCGGATTTCTGACGTGACGCGGCTTCTGTCGGAGCAGCTATCGTCGACCAGCGCGCCGGCGCGGGTGGGTTCACACGTGCGGGGGCCGGCCTGGGGCAGTTCCTTGGAGGCATGACCGTCGGCAGGGCTTTTGCCTGAAAACCTGCTGGTCTGCGTACACGTGACGTAACCCGGCACTGCCAGTTTACGAACCTCCCCCAAATCTCTCCCCTTACACTGGCCGCTGCGCTGCCATGCCCTGCAGCTTCCCAAGGCTGTCGAGGCGTACTTTGTCGGGCCGGCCGCGCGCGGCTACCTCCCCATCGACGCCGACGCGCAGTACGTGGTGCCCTTCAACAAGCCGCCGCCGCCGCGCTCCCCGCCGCGCTCGCCCTCCCCCTCGGACGCCGACCCAAATGGCGACCACACGGCGCGCGCCGTGGGTTCCCGCAGCCCGCCGCTGGCTCTCGGCCCGCCGCGGCACAGCTCCCTTCAGAGCGGCCAGCTGGCCTCCGTCATCTCCGCAGCCGTCAACACCGCACCGCTGGACTGGTCCTTCCTCTTCGGCACCCCGCCGCAGCCTGCATTGCCATCCTCGCAGCGCAGCGGGGAGAGGACCAGATCCAGCTCCCTGCCCGCCTCCGTGGCGACCGTGATCCGACCCACCAAGCTGGTCGGAAGCAGCGGCGCCAACTCCGCCGGGTCCCACGTCCCCGGGGGAGCTGCCGCCGCTGCTGGTGCCGTCGACAAGGCCGGCGCTGGGCCCACCGGCTCGGGAGCGTCAATCACGGGGCGGAGGGGCCAGCTGGCTTCGGCGGGAGGGCAGCTGCGCCGGCAGCCCAACGGCAGCAGCACGGAGGCGGGAGGGATGGGCGCACTGCTAGCGCGGCGGCTGAACCCCTCCGTGGCGGCGACGCCCCCCACCCCGGAGGCCAAGTTCTGCTCTGCGATACTCAGTGTGATGGAGCGGCTGGCGGCCACACAGTCCATCCAGACCGGGAGGTATCGCTCGCTGAGGCTGCAGGTGGGCAGGCGGGGGTAGGGCGGGGCGGGGCGGGGCAGGGCGGGGCTTCTTCTGGAGGGGTTCACGGACCCGGACTCCTGCCTTACTAGCTTGGCCGGAGAGCCGGAGCAGGGCGGGCCAAGGTTTGCACAGCGCCGTGTCGGGTTCCCCCACGGGCGCACGCCGCCCCGCACCGACCCGGCCCTGCCCTGGCCGGCCCCGTCCCTCGCTAGCCAACGTCGCCTCTGTTCCGCTGCTTCGGTGTCATCTTTATCGCTCCTCCCCCCTCCCCCGCTTCCTCCCCCCCTCCTCAGGCTGCTGAGCACCGCGAGGCGATCATCAGCACAGTGGTCATGCCGCCTCCCCCCAAGACCGGTGCCTTCAGCTCCAGGGCGGCCGCCAACCGGATGACGGCGGTGCTGCAGCGCAGTGGGGCCTCCCTGGACGACATGCAAGCAATCGTACGGCAGATACAGCAGTTCAAGGGGTGCGTGGGGGCGTGGCAGGCAGAGGCACTCGGAGGGGAGGGGAGTGCGGGGGGTAGGACAAAGGTGGTGGTGGGGTCGGACCTGCTTGCGCCCCTTTCTCGCATGACATCACCGCCCCCATCCGGCCCCATCCGCCCCCATCCGCCCCCATCCGGCCCCATCCGCCCCCATCCGCCCCCATCCGGCCCCATCCGCCCCCATCCGGTCCGCAGGTTGAGTGACGACCTGCGCACCGCTGTGGCCAAACAGTTTCAACTCTTCAGCTACCCGCCTGGATCGTACTTGTACGAGCAGGTACGGGAGCAAGACGGGCAGGCGGGAGGGGAGCCGTGGCCCTTCAGTATTGCACGGCTTTTTGCCTGCGAGGCATGACTGGGGCAGTCTCCGACTCGCTCCTCCTGCTGCGCCGCGGCAGGGTGTCGTGTCCGTGTCCTTCGCGACCCAGCCTCCTCACTCTTTCCCTTTGGCTGGTCACTGCCCCACTCGGTCTGCTTTCGGTCATTGCCGCCCGCTGCTGCCTCACCCCCTTCCCCTCTCCCCCGCAGGACTGTCAGTGCGACGAGGCGTTCGTACTGATCAGCGGCACTGTGATGCTGCACGCGGAGGGCCGCCCGCCCCACGTGAGTACGGGACTGCGGTACATGCCGTACTAACCGCACATGCCCTTGGGTACAGGCTTGAGGGTGCTGCACGAAACCCTCCTCCCAGCCCTCAACAGGGAAGACTGCGGTGGTCGCTGCTGTGGCAGCGGCTGCGACACCCCGCTGTTGCCTTCCGTGGTCCCCGCCCGCACCTCACCGCCCCACCCCACCCCCCGCACTGCACTGCACTGCACTGCCCCCTCAGCGCCTGCAAGCCGGCACGGTATTGGGTGTGGAGCTGATGCTTCGGCGCCAGTCGGTGCCGCTGACCGTCACCACCGACCCGCACTTCGAGGCACAGCTTGCCGTACTGTCGTGGAACTCGTATGAATCCACAGTGCGGCGCTGGGCGGTGGAGAAGGTCACGGCGCTGCTGCCGGAGCTGCAGGTACGGTACGGCAGCTGGTACGGCAACGCCAAACCACTTGGGATACCTCGTGGCTGAAAGGCCGGCTGGGCGGGGGCTCGGGGTGTGGGTGCCGTCCATCTGCCCCGTCCCTCCCACCTTCCCTCCCTACCCGGACGGACGGACGGACAAAGCACCTGACACAGGACCCACCCACTGCGCTCACATGCTCCCCCACACCCCCCCACCCACCCGTTCTCCCGCCTGCAGGCCAGTCAGGTTGCCCGGCTGCGTGCGGGTCTGGTTCGCGGCATCTCTTACGCCCAGCGCCAGCCCGGGGAGGCCCTGTACGTGGGGGGACAGCCCACGGATCAGCTGGTGCTGCTGGTGCAGGGGCAGGTGCGGCTGGAGGGGGGGAGGGAGGGGCGGAGGGAGGGATTCAGAAGGGCGCCAAGGGGTCTTTGGGTGAAATGTTTCGACTGCGAGGCGGGTGACGGTGTTGGTCCCGATGGTGGTGGTAGGGGCTGGGGCTGGCCGGACGCCCTCCACTTGGTCTTCAACCCGTCCGGAATGCAGTGGCTCTGGTACACCGGCTGCCTTGCTGGGTAGCCACCACAGTCCTCACCCCGCGTGCCAAGCTCCCCGGCACACACACGCAACGGTATAACGGTCTGTGTGCGTGTGTATGTGTGTGCGTCCGGCTCCTTCCTCCCCCGCCCCCTGCGCTCCCCCCCCTCAGGTGCTGATGGCGGCCCCCCTGGAGTCCAATGCGCTGGTCACCCAGGCGCAGATGGTGTCCCAGCTGCGGGTCATGATCGGCCCCCTGGCGGCGTCCATGGTGCTCAACGAAATGCCCCGGGCGCAGCTGCCCACGCGGGGAGGGCTGCGAGGCGGCCTGAAGAGCTCCGGCGCGCGGAGCAGCGTAGCGGCCTCCGGCGGCTCAGTGCGGCCCAGCGGCGACAGCCTCGGGGAGGGAGGCAGCTCCACGCCAACGTTGCTGGCGGCGGCGGCCTCCGGGCTCTCCGAGCCGCCCGTGGGCGGCGCCATCGCCGGCGTCATCCGCCGCCGCCGCGGCAGCGGCAGCGGAGCCTCCGCGCTTGCCCTGGCCGCCTCCGCCGCTGCGGCGAAGCATGCGGAGGACCTGGTGCCTGGCAGCGGGTCGGGAGGGGCCTCGCGGGCGTCGCTCACGTCGATTGTGTCGAGCGGGGCTGAGGGGCGGCCGCCGGCTGACGAGGAGGGCGACACGGCGGCCCCCTCGGAAGGGGTGCAGCAGCAGCGGCGGTTGGGGTCATTGAGGGTCCTCTCGGGGGGCCGCAGCAGCAGCCGCAACAGCCGTCGGGACGCGGGGGCGGAGGAGGTGGGACCTGCGGGGGGGCCGCCGGCGTCGGATGACGGCTCGGATCCCTCCGTGGCGCCCTCCATCGGCAGTACGTACACGGGGGAGGCTACACCGGAGGACCGGACGGTAGCGGGGGAGGGGGACGCGGCTGCCGCTGCCAGTGCCGGCGGCGGTGAGGTGGGGCCGATGGCGGAGTCTGCTGCGGCGGCCGCCAGTCGTTTGTCGCGCGTCAGCCTCAGGTTCGCGGACGCCGCCGACGACAGCGCCGCCGGCGCGGGCTCCGGCGAGGCAGCTGATGGCAGTGCGGCGCCAGCAGGGGCCAGCGTTGGTGCAGCGCCGGAGGCGGCGGCGGCGCCACTGGATGGTGTAGGGACCGACCCAGGGGTCGGTCCGGTCGGCTACCGGCCCACCTCCCTGACGTTTGGCGGGGCCATGGTTCCAGAGCCGTCACTTCTGCCCGTGGTCAGCGCCTTTGACCTGGCGGCGGATGGCAGCGCGGCGGGGGGTGGCGGCGGCCGCGGCGGCGGCGGGGCGGGGGTGGGCGGGGAGCCGCTCAGCCCGGTCGCCGGGGCGAGGAACCACTCCAGCAACAGTGAGTGTACCGCAGGGGCTTGCCTGTCTCCGGTGTGGTGTGGGGACGAGTGCCAGGGGCGGTGCGTGGAGAGGGTTTGTGGTGGTTGTAACAACAGTTGGCCTTCTGTCGGTTGGTCTCACTTGATGTGTTGGGCGAGTGGGTGGGCGCCAGCGTGTCACCCACCGCCTCGACGCCCCCAAAGCCCAAACAGCAGCTCCCCACACACGCACCTGCTGCCCTCGCCTCACCTGCCACCAGTAGCAGTGCGTGTGTGTGTATACCGTAGTATGTGTGTCGCTGCGTTTTCACCCCTCGACGATCTCTTCATTACCGATGGTGGCCCCTTTCCCCGGCCCTTCCTATTGCACCGCGCCTCAGGCAGCGTGGCTCCGGAGCCCTCCTTCGCGCTCGGGCCGCCGGGCTTTGTTTTTGCGGAGGGCCTGACGGGCGGCGGGGCGGGGTACGGCAGCGAGCCAGTCACACCGGCCCTCGTCCGGCCCGTCGCGCAGCAGCAGCAGCAGCCGGAGGGGGAGAGGGAGGGGGAGGGAGGACGGCGGACGGAGGAGGGAGGGCTGCAGTCCGCAGCGGACGGGGAGGCTGCCCCGACTCCAGCTGCCGAGGGAGCAGCCGTTGAGGGCGGCGACAACAGCGCCAGCGGTGCTGCGGCGGCGACGGCGGCAGATGCTGCCGGCGGCGACTCCGCCGACGCCCCCTCAGTGGTGCGCCTGGAGGACTCGGACTCGGCGGCGCAAGCAGACAGCGCCGCTGGCGGTGGCAGCGGCGGCGCGGCGGAGCAGTCGTCTCGACCGCCTGCCACCGCCACCGTCTCTCCGGTGGCATTGCAGCAGTCGCCGTCCGGCACGCCCACCAAGGGCGGTCTGCGCACCAAGATCGGCGGCGTGTCGGCTCGGCAGCTGCCTCAGGCCCAGCCCTCCCCGGCCGGTGGTCGCAGCACGCGGGGCTCCCCCCTGGCTAGCGGTAGCTCCACGCCGCGATCCGTGTCCGGATCCATGTCCCGCACAGACTCGGTCACCGGCAAGGCGGCGGCGGCGGCGCTGTCCTCGTCGCCGTCGGGGACCCTCCGGGGCGCCCCCGCCAGTCGCGGCGAGGAGCCGGGTCGGAACCCCGGCGTGCGCACCCCTGCTGCGGAGCCGCTGGAGGGCGCTGCGGCAGCAGCCGGCAATGGTGGTGGAGGAGGAGGAGGCAGGGGCAGCAGCGTGGCGCGGCCAGGCAGCTTGGGCACGCCGAGTGAAGGCACCGGCCGCCCCCGGCGGCCGTCTTCCCCCGTGTCGGAGGCGCCCAGCGTCGACGACCGGCGCCCCGACTCTACCGCGACGGTCGTCGTGCACCCCACGCTGCCGCTGGCGGATGAAGGCAAGTCCACGCAGCCCCCTGCTCCTGCTCCTGAGGACCAACAGCAAGAGCAGCAGCAGCAGCAGCGGCAGAGTGGGGCGGAGCGTGAGGGCGAGGCGGCGGCGGCGGCCACCGAAGCCTCCATGCCCGGAGCCACCACCGACGGCCTGACGGAGGCCGCCGCTGCCCGCCGAGCCAGCAGCACCTGCAGGAGCAGCAGCAGCAGCGGCAGCGGCGGGAGGTCGAGCTTGGGGACCGGCGAGGGGGCCGCGGCGGCGGCGGGCGGCGCCGACGGTGTCCCCCCCATCGCGCGTGCCAGCACGGAAGAGCTGCCGCCGCCGCCGGCGGAGGGACCGCCGTCACAGCCGTCGGCGCGACAAGAGGAAGCTGCGGCGGAGGTGCCGCCGCCGCTGCCGCCAAAGGCAGCGGCTGCCGTAGCGGCGGCGCTGCCGCCGCCGCCGCCTGCGCCACAGCCGCCACAGCCGTTGAAGTTGTCGCCGCGCGGGTCTGCGAACTCGGTCGCGCCGCGGGTGAAGGCGCCGTCTCCGGATTCCGAGATCGATTACTCGGTCGCACGGGTCAGCGGAGGTGCGCTGCCCGGGACCGCACCCCACGGGAAGGCCGCCAGCCGCCAGTCCGATCTGCGCTCACCAGGTGCGGGCGGACTGGAACGAGCCAACTTCCAACCAGGGCCCCGCGGCGGCGCTGCCGGTGGCGGAGGCGGGCGCAAGCCTATGGATGTCGGCGGCCGCCCGCCGGGCGCCGCTGGCGGGGCTGGCGGGGCCGCCGTCGCCGGCACCGGCTCCTCCCAGCCTCTGGCCAACGCACTGGCCTCTCAGTGCAAGCTGCATGCGCACCGCGTGGTGGCGGTGTACGGCGGTCCGGTGGTGTTTTGTGAGGAGGCGCTGTCGGATCCCAAGGACGCGGACTGCATGAAGGTCTCCAAGTGAGGCGGGCTGCTGGGCGGGCTGCTGAGCGGGGGGATGGGCGGGTGGGTGGGTGGAACGGTGTGTGTGAAAGTGGGCTGCTGGGCTGTGGGAGGGGCCTTGGAAGGCCGCCGGCCGCTTGGGCGCTGTGAGGGAGAGAGGGAACGGTTTGCTTACCCACCAGCCCCCGCTGTGCCATGCGCGTGTCTGCCCACCCCGCTGCCTGGCCGTGTGTGTGTGCCCCCTTCTTGTTCATGTTACGCGAACGAAACCAAACTGCTCCCTCCCCACCCGCACCGCCTCGCTCCCTTCCTCTGTCCGCTTCCCAGGCCGCCCACCGCGCACAGCGCTGTGGCCCTGCAGCGCTGCGAGTACATCCTCATCCCCGCCGCCCTGCTGCGCTCGCTGCTGCCTCCCGAGCAGCTGCCGGCACTGGCGGAGGCGGCGGTGGCGGCGCAGAGGCGGCTGGTGACGGCCAACGGACACGTGGAGGACAGCGGGCCGGTGGGTGGGTGGGTGGGTGGGTGGGGGTGTCCACCGAGGGGCCGGAGCCCGGAGGTTGGTGAGGGAAGTGCGGGCTGCGGTGTGGGTGGGGGCATAAGGGAGGAAAGGGAAGGCGGAGGTGGAGGTGGACATTATTACCGCTTCCCTCCCCGTCCCGTCGATCTTCCCTCCCCGCCCCCTCACCCGCCCCCGCCCCCCTTGTGTGCCCCGCAGGTGACCTGGCCCGCCGCCGCCGACAAGATCCGCCACATCCTGTCCACCACCACCCCCGGCCACCGGCAGCCCTGGCAGGTGGAGCTGCTGGCGGCGGCACTCAGCCACCTGCCCGCATTCTCAAGACTCACGTGGCAGGTGGGTGCGGGGGTGGGTGCGGGTGTGTGTGACGTGGGTGCGGGCGTCGCCATTGACAGGCACCGTCGCGCCTGCAGCTGCTGCAGCAGCAACAGCAATCTTTCCTTGCCTCCATCGAGCCGCCCTCCCGCCCTCCCTGGGGCACTCGCTCCTCGTTCGTACCGCTGGCGAATCCTGGTCGCCCTCTTGGCCCTCACTCTTGAGTCTCGACACATTACCCGAAGTGCAAGCAGACAAGCACACACCCGACCTCCCCTTCCCTGGCGTCTGTTGCATTCATTCCGTGGTTGAGCGGCGCTTTCCCCACAACACAAGTGCACAACACAACACGCCCCTCCACACCCCCAACCTCGTTCCGCTCCTCGTTCCCCACAGATGCGTCTACGTGTGTTCCAGGACCTGGAGTACCGCAAGTTGGAGCCGGGGGCCACCCTGGAGCTGGCCCGACTGCACGTCAGTGAGGCTCTGCCGCCCACACCGCGGACGCCCTCCGACCCCGCCACCTCGGAGGCCACCTCGGAGACCAGCCGCCGCAAGTCCTCCAACACAGCGGAGGCGGCTGCAGGCAGCGGCCAGGCCGGGGATGCAGCCAAGGACGCGGCAGAGGGTGATGCTTGCGGCGAAGCCGGGGATGCCGTGGCGGCGGAGGCGGCTGCGGAGGGGCGAGGTGCGGGGTCGGGGCTGCCCCGTGTGTCCGATGCGCCGTCGTCGTTGCCATCCGCCAGCCCGAGCCGCGACGCGAGCGCATCCGGCGAGGCGACGGCAGCCGATGGTGGGGGCAACGAGGGGCGCCTGTCAACGTCTCCTCCGTCGGGGTCGTCCCTGCTGTCGACGCCGTCGAGCGGTAAGCTGTCTTGGGCGGCCAAGTACGGCAGTCGTCGTAAGATGGCACCTGCCCCGCTGGCGTCGACCGGTTCCACGGCCGCTGGTGGTGGTGCCAGTGACACGGCCTCCAGGCAGAAGACCCCCACTTCGGCGGAGGCGGCGGAGGCGGAGGCGGTGGCGGCGGCGGTGGCTGCGATGGAGAGGGGCACGGCGAAGGCGTCGATGACGCAGATTGCAGCGGGAGTGGAGGACGCCTCCGCCGCGGCGGCGGGCCCGGGAGCGGCGGAGGCAGCCGCGACGGAGGCGTCGATGACGCAGATCGTCTTGCAGCCGGGGCCCCCTTCCGGGGAGGTCGGGGCCGGGGCGGAGCTGCAGACGTCGGTGCTGTCAGCTTCCTCCCGCAACTCCTCAATGGTGGGGGGCCCCGCGGGATCCCGGACCGGGTCGCT
This sequence comes from Pleodorina starrii, assembly GCA_030267565.1. Lineage (NCBI taxonomy): Eukaryota > Viridiplantae > Chlorophyta > Chlorophyceae > Chlamydomonadales > Volvocaceae > Pleodorina > Pleodorina starrii. Next base: position 1,114,206 of record BRXU01000034.1, read on the forward strand.
GCAGGGTGGGCAAGGCGGCAGTGGTGACGCCGAGGGGCAGCTGTCCTCTCGCGGCTCCTCCTTCCGGCCCGGTGAGCCCCACACCGTGGAGGCGCTGTTCAACCCGGCGGAGGAGGAGCCGCTCATACCCTCCCTGGCGCTGAGGATGAGGCAGGGCGCCGAAGACATCGCTGCCGCCCCCGGCACCGCAGACACCGCCGACAACGCGACACCCTTCAGCACCGCCGCCGCGGCGTCACTGGTGGCCTCGGGTGGCTCACTGCCGCAGCCGGCGCCAGACCCAGCCACGGCTGCCTCGAGGTCATCGATGGAGTCGCAGCAGGGCATGGGGGGCGGTGTGGAGTTCCCGGTGGTGGTGGTGGAGATGAGGGCCGAGTCGCCGACGCTGCTGCCGCGCGGCACCAGCCTCGACCGGGACCGAGACCGGGAATCGGACCGGGCGGTGCAGCGGGTCAGCACCGGCGGCAGCGAGACGATGGACTCGGGCCCGCCGTCCGTGTCGCCGTACAGTCTCAACAGCCTGCCGATCACGCCGTTCGACAGCACCTCCGCCGCCGTCGCCGCGGCCGAGGGGCCGGTAGCGGCCCAGCGCGCCAGCTTCAGGGCGGATGGCGGTGTGCCGGCTGGCGGCGCCGGTGCCTCTGGGAGTGGGGGTGTGGAGGCCGCAGCGCAGTCGGCGCTGACGGTGATGCCAACGCGGCGGGAGGCAGTTGCGGAGAAGCTGGATGACAAGTGCGTTGTGGCACTTCTCCCCGCTGGGATGTGGGGCGAGGGGCATCGTGGTAGCTGGGGTAAAGGGCGGTGACGGGGGGGAAGAAGGGTGCCCTTTTCTTCCCTCATGTGCACTGCTGCTGCTGCTGCTCCGATCTTTCAGTGTTCACACCAATCCTGTTCTGATCACCCCGCCCCTCATCGCGCCCTTCCTGCCTCATCCCGCCCACCCCCCCAACCTTCCGCCCCCTTGTCCTCCCGTTGTCCTCCCCTCCCCAGGGTCTACTGGTGCCTCAACGGCAGTTTGGTGCTGGAGGCCCAACCGCTGCCGCCCGAGTTGGCCCCGGAGGTCTCCGCCGCCTCCATCACCAACCCCATACACGCCTCCGACTCGGAGCACCGTCGGCCGTCCGGCCACGCCGCCATCTCGCCCGTCTCCACTCCCCCGGCCCCCGAGTCCTCCGGCTCCGCAGTCCGATCCGCCCAGGCGGGGGCTGAAGGCCGCTCGCCCCACTCACCGCGGCCGCTGCAACTGCAAATCGCCAACCCCGGCGAGGCCTTCAGCGGCGGAGCGATGGCGGAGGCCGCCACCGCCGCCTTCGACGCGTCCCGTACTCACTCGCAGCCGAGTGGTCCGCGCACGCCGCCGCATCCGGCATCCGGGCAGCAGCCGCAAGCGGAGCCGGAGGTTCCATCGGCGGAGCAGCTGCAGCTGCAGATGCAGCTGGAGCAGCAGCAGCAGTTGGTGCAGGCTCTGCCGCTGGGCTCCAGTGTGCTCCGCGCGCGCGTGGCGGAGGGTGGAGGCGGTGGTGGCGGGGCTGGCGGTGGTGGTGGTGCGGAGGTGCTGTTCATGAGTCGCACCATGTTTGAACTGCTGTCCAACGGCATCGGTCGCAATGTGCCGCCGGCGGTGCTGCCGGTGCTGGCTCGCCATGTGGACTGGCTGGCGGGGCTGGACCTGCAGGTGAAGAGCCCCCGGGGGGGAGGGAGGGAGGGAGGTGGGGGAGGAGAGAACTACGGACCGCAGCCTGGGAACGTGGTGACGTTGCCCATACGGAGCCAGTGCTACTTGCCAGTGCTACTTACCGGGATGTGGAGGCTCTGCGGGGTCTATTCCGTACCGCCCCTTGTTGCTCTTCCCGCCTGACTGACGTGTTCGGTGGCCGACTGTCCGCACCCGACCTCCCCGCTGCCCTCCCCTCCCTTCAGGCTCTTGCCACCGACCTATCCGGTCACTACCGGTTGGAGGAGCACAAGCAGGGCACTGAGCTGCTGCGGGCGGGGGAGGCGGCCCCGGTGGTGTTCCTGGTGGCCTCGGGGGAGTGCGTCATGCGGGGCCCGGTGGTGGGGCTCAAGGAGCCGGGGAGCGTGGCGGGTGAGCAGCAGGGGAGCTAGGGCGGGAGGGAGGGAGGGCGGATGGGGAGGAAAGCCAGGGCAAGGGCGAGAAGGACGGGAAAGCAGTGAAGGGTTTTTTAGGGTTTAGGGTTTCAGGGTTTTAGGGTTTGTAGGGTTTTAGGGTTTTAGGAGACCACATTTGAACCACCTCTGGGCCACCCCTGAACCACCCCTGGGCCCCGGCAGACCAATTGGATCTGGCGGCACTGCGCGAGGGCGCCACGTGCGGAGAGCTCAGCCTACTGGCGGCCCGACCGCTGTGGTGAGCTTGACATGCGGCGTGGGGTGGGGTGAGGGTGCGTGGGTGTGGGCCCTGGACCTGACCATATGACCTGACCTGACCATATGACCTGACCTGACCATATGACCTGACCGGACCCTGGGCCCAAGGGGATATTGGTATCCACCTGCCGCTGTGCGGGCGACACAGTGGTGGCTGTTAGAGGCTGTGAGGCCAGCGGTCAAGCACCCCCTTAACCGGGTGGGGTCCCACCTCCCTCTCTGCAAATCAGAGCCATATGCGCCAATGAGTCGCTGTCCCCGCCCCACCTCGCCCCCCTCAGGTACACACTGGTGGTGTCCTCCCTCAGTGCCAAGGTGGTATCTCTAGACATGCCCGCACTCCGGTCCTGGCTGCTCACATCGCCCATGGGCCGAGCAGCCGCAGCGGACGTGGTGGCGGCGGTGGCGGAGGTCGACATCGCGCTGTACGGCAGGGCGGTCAAGCAGATCGCCGCACAGGTGGGGCCGCAGCGGTGGTGAGGGTCGGGTCGGGTCGGCGGTGGGGCGGACACGGCTGCCGTGGTGCGCTGCGGTCGCTCGGGTGCGTATCGGGTGGCCGGGGGATGGTTGGGCCGAACCCGCGGCGGGATGCGTCTGGCCGCCTTTCCCACACCCTTCCCCACGCAGCCGAACGCACCGCATGGCTGGACCACCGTCACATGCGCCTCCCGCCCCCCGCCCCCCGCCCCCCGCCTCCCGGCCCCCGCTCCTCAGGTGATGAGTGATAAGCTGGACATGTCGCTGTTCAACACACCGATGAAGAAGATCCTCCGCCGGGTCATTGAGGTGAGGCACCGGCGGGGAGGAGGGGAGGGAGGGAGGAGGGTCGAGAAGACGGTCAAAAACCATTTGGAGGTTACCGGTATGAGGTTCATGTGGTTCATGTGAGAAAACTGAGTCCATTGCGCTGCGGTTGTTTGCCGCAACGCCGCCGGCCCCGCAGGACAGCGGCCCCGAGCTGGCTGCATTCATGGAGCGGCAGCGGGAGCGCGACCAAGAGCGGGAGCTGCAGAAGCAGCAGCAGCAGCAGGAGGCCAAGGCGAAGGGTAAGGGCAAGGCCGGCCAGGAAGGCAGCCTCGGCGGCACTACGGCCAGGGCGGGCGGGGGCGGCTCATCGACGTCCAGGCGCCCCCGCGACATTGTCCTGGAGGGTTGGAACCAGGTGGGTGGCTGGGTGGGTGGGCGGCTGGTAGGGTGGGCCCAGGGTCCCAAGGCCGCATGTGGGTGCGGCTGCGGGGCAGGGTGAGGGTGAGGTTGAGGGTGAGGGTTGCTGCGGCCCTAGCGGATGGGGGACTGCTGTCGTGCTGTTGGAGGGTGCGGTGCGGTGCGGTGCGGTGTGGGGTGGCTAACCAGATGAGTCGAGGCTGAGCGTGTTACCGCCACGCCGCCGCCGCGTTGCCTTTCCCGGCTATCACACACACCGGGCTCGGGATGTGTCCGGGCGCCCCGGTTTGTCCGATGGGTGCTTTATGCCGTGTGCTGGCTGTACTGTACTGCACTGTGCTGTACTGCACTGTACTGCAGGTGGAGGCCATCGCGGCGTCTCTGGCCCGGCCGTACGACCCGGAGGCGCAGTCCTGGGAGCTCATTGCGCAGGTGGGTGGGTGGGCGGGTGGGTGGGTGGCCGCCCTTCACGTGTCGTACCCTTGCATGGCGCGGAGGCGGCTGTTCCATGTGCGCGGAGGAGGCTGCCATCCCTGGCCCCGCCGGAGGCCGCATGGTGTCGTACTGCAACGTATCGCATCGTGGGGGTCGGACTGCTTTGGGACACAGTTGGTGGGTGGAATGTTTGGAAGCAGGGTCGCTGCACACCCTGTGATACCTCCGAGACCGTCCTCCATCTCTGCCCCAGAGCCATCGCCCAAGCATGCAGCCAACCTCCCAGACACGCCCACCAGAGTTCCCTCTTGACCCCTTTCCTCCCCGCTCCTCCCGCCTCCTCAACCTCTCCCCCCTCCCCTTTCCTCCCCACCCCTCAGGCCCGCTACAACGCCTCCCGCCGCCTGCACACCCGCTACCTGGACTCCCTGCTGGCCTCCTCGCAGCTCACCACCCAGGAGGACGCGGGCGGCCACCCGTGCGGCGACCAGCGCATCTCAATGCCCGCACATGGATTGCTGGCGGAGGCACTGGCAGAGCCGGGACCCGTGAGGAGCGCCAGGCAGTTCGACATTCGCACGGTGCCCAAGGTGGGGGGAGGTGGGGGCGGCGATGGGGGGCGGCGGCGGCGGTGCGGCGGGCTGGGTTCTCCGGGTTGGGTCCGTTGGGGCGGGGGTCAACGGTGGAGACGGAGACTTTATTGCCCCTCCCCTCTCCTTCCCCCCTCGGCCTATACGTGGATCAACCCCTCAGGACCTCCGCGGCTGCGAGGTGGAGTCCTCTCGCCTCAGTTGGGACTGCGCCTACGTGCCCCTCCACGAACTGACCACCATGATGGGCGCACAGCTGCACATCAAGCAGGCGGCCGCGCTGCAGCTGCTCAACCAACAGCAGCAGCAGCAGCAGTTCTTGCCCCAAACCCAAATGCAGCAGCAGCAGGAGGAGGCCCAACAGCAGCAACAGCAACACCGGCAGCAGCAAGAGGGCCAGCAGGCGCCGCCGGGCTGCAGCGCTGCCGTTGGCGCTTCCAACTACCTCATCGCGCACAAGGCCGGTGGCGGCGGTGGCAGCGGCGGCGGCCCCACCGCTGCCATGACGGCGCGGCTGCGCAGCGGCGGCCTCAAGCGCCCCGGCGCAGCCACCGCAGCAGCTGCTGCGGCGGCGGCGGCCACCGTCTCGACCGAGGCCTTGGTCTCGGCGGCCTCATCGCCCCGCCGTACCGTTTTCAGGCTGGTGCCCACAGCGCCCTGGGACGCCAAAGGCCGTCTGCCCGGCGCTGGCTCCACCGCCGGTCAGGGCGAAGGCGAAGGTGATGGCGGCGGTGGCGATGACGCCTCCTCCTCGGGCCCGCTGCCTTCCCCCGGCCGTGTCTACCGGGACTGGACCGCCTCCGCATCCGGCTGGTCTATGGCCCCCCTGGAGGCGCTGGGAGGCCGCAGCACGGGCTACCTCAGCCACGCACCTTCCACCAGCTCCCTGGCTCTCATGGATCCGGAGCTGCGGGCGCAGCTGGACTTGTACCCCTCTCTGACTTCGGAGCCGGACAGCCCCCACAAGTCGGTCAACTTGGACGCAGTGGCGCGGGGGCTGGGGGCGTCACACAGCGGTCCCCTGCAGCGGGGCCCCCTAGGCCCCATACCGGAGGAGCCGTCCATTCCGTCGTCACTGACGCTGTCGCGCTCCCTAGACTTGGGTCCACCGGGCTCACCGGCCAGGGCGCCGCCGGGGAAGGCGCTGCCGCCGCTGCCGCCGCCCCACGGCCTGGCGGCGGCCGATGGCGGCGGCTCCGCCGCCGGCAGCGCCCCGCGCAGCCGCATCCAGGGTCGCGCTGCCTCACCGACCCTGTCGGATGCGGTGGACGACCCCGCCCGGTCCTTCTGGGTTCGCGACAAGCTGCATGATCCCCAAGTGAGAGACGCCATGGGAGATGGGGCGGGGGGGGGGCGCGGGCGGGGGCGGGCTCTTCCGGGCTGGGAAAGTGCGATGTGCTTTGCCCTCTCGAAAGGACACTAATCTTCGTTTTCTGTGTGTGTACCGGTACCGGTATGTGTTTGGGAGGAGGTGTACCGCAGCCATGTAGTGCCAGAGCTCAAGCACCAGATGCGCAGGCCAGAGGCGCCGATGCCCTTGATCCGCCTTTCTTGCTCAGTTCCATCCACCTCACTCTCACCCTGACCTGCCGCCTCCTCTGAGCCCCCCCATCCCCCCAATACCCCCGCGCCCCCTCCATGCTTTCCTCAGGGCTTGGCTGAGAGCGTAATGATGGATGCGGCGGCCAAGGTTGTGGGGCAGACCCTCGCCGCTCGAGGCTTGCTGGCGCCGCGCTCCGAGGACGCCACCGCCTCCGTTGTCCGGGCCTCTAGCCCCGGTTCGGGCTCTGGGCCCAGCGCAAATGTGCTGCTGGCGGCGGGAGGTCGCAGTGCGCTGCCCGCCAGTGGGCGGTCCACAAGACTGCAGCCGCTGCGGCGCAACGGTTCCAGCAGCGCTCGGTCGGCGGGCACCTATGGGGCCCCTGCGGCGGCTGCTGTTGCTTCCACCGCCGCCGTCACAGCAGCAGCTGGGGCAGCTGGGGCGACCGCGGCCGGGTCCGCAGCGGCGACGGGCCGCACCGGCGGCAGCGCGCCGGCAACGCCGGCGTTGGCCGTGCCGCCGCCCGACTCGGAGATGTTATACGTCACGTTGCAGGTACGGCACGGCAGACACTGTTACGGGACAAAGCCAATTCCGACCTGCCTGAATGGACTCGGGTGTTTCGGTTTGCGGTATGTCACGAGCTGTCCACGCTGTCGAAACGAGTCCTAACCCGAACCCGGACCCACCATCTGCCCGCACACGCCTGCAGCTGCCCGAGGCTCCCAAGATCCTGCCCGAGTTTCCCTCCGCCGCGGCCATTCGCGAGGCGGCCGAGGCGGCGGCGGCGGCGGAGCGCGCGGCACGGGAGGCTCGCATAGCCGCCGCCATCTCGCACCACAGCACACGGCCGCTGCAGATACGGCCCGACATGAAGTACGTTCCGCAGTACCTCCGGCAGCGGCAGCGCCCCCCGGTGATCCCGCCGCCTGTGAGGCCGCTGCCGGAGGGCCCCGGCGAGAGTTGGGTCGTACCGTCGTACAGCAGCGAGGTCGGCTTCCAGGACGGCTTTTATGACGAGAACAGCCAGGTCATATACTTTGACTAAGCGGGTCATGGGGGTCGGTCAATTACCCAGCTCCCACAAGCTTCGTGAACCTGAGTGTCGATGGTGTTGCGGAGTGTCTGGACCGCGTGAGATATTGCTGTGGGAGGGGGGTGCGGGGGCCTCGTTGATCGAGTGTGCATGCGCGCCGAGCAGGTGCTGTGACAGCAGCTGTAAAGTCGTCTCTTGAGGGCGGTGAGATGCCGTTGACTGCCGAGCGGCAGAACGCATCAACACTGGTGCTAGTTAGGCATGTGTAGCACGATTAGTGACTGGCAACGGGTTCGACTCCGCTATATAGATATGTGGCGGGGGCTTCAAAGGTCGTACGGGCTGAGCCGGCGGGACAGCAGAGTCGATCAGCGACGGTGACGGCGTTTGGTCGGCCTTTGGACTTCAAGGTACCGGTACATGGGCGCCGGACGGGCACTGCTGATCGAAGGGACCTGGTTGTGTGTTGTGAACAAATGACGGCCCCCCGGCTGCAGTTTTGGGACCTCTCTTTCTGGCACGGTAACACTGACCGGCACCTTGAAGCGCAACAATCGCTGCAGGGGCACCCGTGCTGCCGCTGGCTTGCCCTGTCTGAATCCTGGCGGGTGAACGCGGGAACGGGCCTTAAAAGGGGTTATCCTCAAAAGGCAGCAGCAAAGTGGGCTCTGTGGCTGCTGAGTTATGTACGTTTCTACGTTTCCGGGCGAAGCGCAGGCATTGTCCCGAACATGCCTTTACAGCACGTCAAGACGTATGCAACGTGGCGCCTGGCGCTCTGCGGCGTTGCATCTTGGCTCTATGCTTACGCCTGGTACGGTACACTTGCCTCCTATCCACAATGTTGAGACAGTCGTGGACCTTATAACTCCAGTCCCCGCGCGTGCGGGTCACACCTGTTTTCCGCCTCTCCACCTCAGCCCCGCCCTAGTCCACCGTTTTCGGACCGAAGCGGGCGGCGCACTTGATCTCCTCATCGCGTCGTCCACATGCCGTCCCAACTCATGTACACTGTAATCATAACCGGATGCCCCGAATGCTTGGAGGATCACTCAACAGTACTCGCTTCCCCCCTGGGACCTAGCACATGCTTGGCGGGGAGGCCATAAGTTGGCCCCCAAGCAACGCCACTCCGCCCCCTTCCCTTCCCTTCCCTTCCCTTCCCCGCTCCGTCCAACCCGCACCCACACCGGTAGTGTCAATGTCCAGCGTCCTGCGCCAGGCCTCTGTGCAAAGAACGAAAACAGGAGTCTATTCAAGCAGTCCCGTAACACCAACAACCGACGACACTGATCTCCCCCCTTCCTAGCAGCAAGGAATGTCTTCGACCCGTCAGTCAGGTCAATCAACTATCCTGAAGCGCAAATCTTATGCGTCTTGTCGCTGCTGCTGCTGCTGCTGCTGCTCAGGCGGCATATCCCAGTCCCCCGCCGCGCTCTCCTGCATCAGCCCCAGCAGCGCGCTCTCCAACACATAATCCGCCAGTGTCTGCCACTCCGCACTCGCCAGCACACGCCGCAGCTCCGGATCCGCCGCCAGCTCCTCATCCAAGCTGTCGGGAGCCGGGTCCGCCGCCACCGGCTGCTGCGGCTGCTCCGCCTGATGCTGCGGCTGCCCCTGCTCCTGTGCGGTGTCCACGGGCTGTGATGAAGATGTCGAGGGCGCAACGGTGGAGGCGACGCCCGCCTTGGCACGGACCCCTGGGTCGTAGCAGGGCGCCACCTGGGAGCGGACCTCAGCAAACACGGGCGTCTCCGCCTCCGGTAGGAACTCGAACGCGCGGCGCAGGTCGGGGTCGTCGAGCAGCTCAGAGAACAGGCCCGACAGCACGTCGCGCGCAGAAACAAAAGCATCGTAGTCCACTCCGCCACCCGACGGTGGCGGTGGAGGCAGCGGCGGCGGCACCAGCTCCCGGACTTCCTCCGTTGGCGGTGCAGGGCCTTCCGCCGCGACAAGTGCCACTGGGGCGGCGGTGGCGGCGGCGACACCAGCAGCAGCAGCAGCAGCACCTTCTTCGCCGCTGTCGCCTCCGTAGGCGTCCTCCTCCTCATCGGCGGTTGTCGCTGCAGCAGCCCCCGAAGTTGACCCCGACCCTTCGCTCCCTGTCAAAGAGTCCTTTGCCGTCGTCTTGGCCGCTGCCGCTCCTGGCGGGTTGCCAAACGTCACGTCCACCACCTCGCCCGTGCTGTCACCCAGCCCAGTGCCGCCTGCAGCCCGTGCAGCCACCGGCGACGAATCCGAGCCGTCTGCCTGGTCCGGCCTCAGCACCGGCGTTGTGGGGCCGCCTTCGGAGGGCCGCACCTTCGCCAAATTAAGGCTGAGGTCCGGAACCTGACCGCTCGCGGATCCACCTCCAGATTCAGAACGCATGGGGTCCGGATTCAACCTGGGCCATGCACCGCCTTCATGCGGAGACGACCCGATATCAGCCGCTGAAGGCATATCCGAAATGGCGGCGCTGAGTGGGCGCTGGTACTTTGGTTGCGGCGGCGGCGGCGGTGGCGGCGGCAGCGGTTTCGCCGCCTTGGCGGCCCGTGCCGGCGGCGGCGGCAGCTGCTTCACCGCCCAGAATGGCACCAGCGTAGGCGGCACCCAGCAGGAGCCCTCCGTCACAGCCGCGCGCGCCAGGTGTCGCTCGTGGGTCGGCACGTAGCGCAACGCCGCCATCTGCTCGCCGTCCAGGATGCGCCCCGTCAGCGTGACGCAGATGGTTTGAGGCTCCGGAACCGCCAGGCTGCCGCGCACCGCCTCCGTCGCACGTCGCGTGCGCGTCTCCATCGTCGCCGCGAACTGCTGCGCCAGCGGCTCGATGCGGTTGCGGATGGCGGTGGTCATGTACGCGTGCACCGGCAGCCGGCTGCGGAGCTTGCTGGCGCGCTGCGCTGCCGCCACCGCTGGCGGCGGCGGAGGTGGGCCCGTCGGTGCGGGGTCTTCCGCGATCACCTCCTCCACGCGCTCCACCAGCGCCGCCTCCGCCTCCGCCGCGGCGGCGGCAGCGGCGCCTGCCGCTGCTGCCGCCTCCTCCATGGCCTCCTCATCCACCCGCACGTTGCAGCGCACCTCCCCCTCGAACAGCTGCGGAGTGACGCCAGCGTGCAGCGCAACGCGGCACACGAGGCGTTCGCCGGGCTCCAGGGAGCCTGCGGAGGGGCTGATGGCGAGCGCCGCCTGTAGCGGCCGGCCGGCGAGCACGGCGAAGTCGGCGGAGGGCAACGGAGGGCCGGAGACGCCAGGTGGCGGGGACAGCGCGGCGAGGTCCCAGTCGAAGGCCAGCGGGTATCGCGACTTGTTGGTCAGCACGATGACTCGGCGGGTGAGGCCCTGGAGGCGATATGGGTGGGTGTTGGGTGGGTGTGCAGGTGAGGAGACGGAGCCAGGGCCGATCAGAGGTTCGGGACGGGCTTGGGGTAAAGGTGTGATCACAAACCCTGGGCAAGCGCAAGTCGACTGTTGGGTTGTACCAAGACGAGCGGTTGCTCGCATGCTCTGTGTGCCCTGTGTAACATGAGCATGGCGTGCTCCTGGGCTGCATCCACACAAGAAAAGGACGCCGCCCCCCCCCAAGAGCCGTACCCGCAGCGGTGTCACTCCTAGCGACACCAGGTCGTGGTCCACAAACGCCAGCCGACCCGCCATGCCCGCACTGGGCGCAGCGCTCAGCCCCTGCCAGGTGGCCCAGTCGCGGTCTGCAGCGGTGGTGGCGGCGGCCTCAGCCGCGGCCTCGTCTGCCTCCAGGCCCATGTCGGCGGCGGCGGCGCCCTCAGACACCGGCACTGCCCGCACGGCCCCGTGATGCGGCTTGGACGGTGGCGCGTAGCCCCGGCCGACCAGCTCTATCACCTCCAGGCCGCCGTCGCCCAGCAGCACCGGCACACGCACGATGTACTCCTTGGCCTGTGGGGCCCGACGATAAGGGAGAGGACGAGACGGGCGCACGAGTGTGGCGATGGGCTGGGAGGCTGAGTGGTCCATGCAATCCTGCAGCAGGCGGGCTCTTAGCCACAGAACCAAACCATACATCCGCGTGGCCAGTCAGCTTGCCCCTTAACCCTAAGAGTACCTCCTCCACAAATCTCTTCCGACTTCCGGCCGACTCAGCGCCAAGCGCCCGCCATCCGCTGCCCAGCCGGCCGCTCACCGCGTGCCCATTCCCCAGCTCCCCCAACCAGTCCTCACCTCGAGCGGCGAGAAGCGCCAGTTTATTGCCGCCACCCCTCCCAGCGGTATGTGCCCCTCGGGCGGCCCCACCAGTTCCAGCACCCGGTGGCCCCAGCTCTCCGCAGCCAGTGCGTCCAGGGGGGCGGTGTCCAGCCGCCAGCGCACACTCGCGGGTCCACCGCATCGCAGCGTGTACATCTGCAGCGGCGGGCAGGGCTCGCCCAGCGCCACGGGCTCAAGCCGGAAGGTGCGCAGCGGAGGGGGCAGCGCCAGCAGCTGACGGGCCTCGGACGTGGAGCGGGCCTGCGCGTTGTGCACCGGGGCGCGGGGGGCACCGGGGCAACACGTTGGGAGGTGTGCAAAGACATACCCTGGTGCCCCCAGCGCCCGCTGTGGAAAAGATGACAGCCAGGGACTAGTAAGCGCTGCCAGTCCGAAGCGCAACCACCGGTATGTCTTCCGCCAGTTGGCGAGGCCACAGACCCTATACGGTACCTGTGTTCCCCAGAGCAGCTCCCTTCGCCAACCCCCCCCCTCCGACCCACCTCGAGCTGCAGCCGCAGCCGCTTGCCGTCCGTCACGTGCAGGAACACCGGCAGCGCGAACACGCCCTCCACACGCGGCCGGAACTCCACCGTCACCGTGCCACGCGCCCCCGGCTCCAGCTCCCCACTGCGCGGCCGCATTTCGAACAGCCGGTGCTCCGCGATCTGATCACGCACGCGCTCCCCCTCGCTGCGTGGCCGCCCCTGCTCCACCCAGTTCTCCAGTTCCACTCCGTCCGGGTCGTCGAACGAGTGCAGCTGCCAGGACACCGGCAGCGGTGTGGGGTTGGTGAGCTCGATGTGGACGGTGCGCGGCCGGCCGCCTAGCCCGTGGGTGCCGAAGTCCATGGGGAAGGGGCGCATGGCCGCACAGGCCGCCTCCGTGGTCAGCGAGCCGCGATCGTGAGCGGCACGCAGGCGCAGCTCCGTGCCCGATACCTGTGTACGGAGATGGTGGTTGAGGTCATTGACGCCCAGCATCTGCCACAGCAGCTGCTTGGCCTGCCCCTCGCAGTACACATCCGTAACCTCCAACGTGGGGAAGGTCACGCAGGCAGTCAGCGGGGCAACCACGGGCGGCGGAAGCGCTGCCGCCGCCGCCACGGCGGGGTCGGCGGCGGTGGCGTCGCCGGAGCCAATGCTGGCCCGGCCGGCCGAGGGAGGGCGGCTGCTGTTGGGGCCGGCGAGCAGCGGCGATACGGTGCTGCTGCGGCAGCGCACTTGAAGGCTGTAGCGTTTGCGGAAGCGCGGAAAGAGCGTCACGGTGACGGTCTTGGAGGCGCGGGCGGGAAGCGCGCCCTCCGGCTCGTCCACCCAGCACTCCAGGCCGGCTGCTGCAGCGGCAGCGGTGGCGGCGGCGTCCAGTCCGGCCGTGAAGTCGCAGGCGGTGGCGTCGGCGGCCTGCGTGGCGAGAAAGGCCTGGGGTAAGAAGCGTGACGAGACCCTAGGCAGCAGAGCGCAAGAAAGTACGCCATGGGTGAACAGGGCCTGGCGTTCCCCTTGATTCACGCGCCCCGGCCCATGTCGCCGCTTTGCCTCCTCCTCGGAACCACACACATCTTCACGTGGCCCGGCCCCTTCCCTCGAATCCTTCTTGCGGTCCCACCGCCCTCCCACGTCCCCACCCCGGCCCCACCCACCGGCGCCTCGTCGTCCTCCGCGGCCACCAGCTCCAGACTGTAGCGCAGCACTCCGTCGCTCACGTTCTGTAGCACCAGCGGCCGCCGCACGGGGTGGCCCACCCGCAGATCCCCCAGCTCCAGGGCAGGAGGGTCCAGAGCCACCGCGCCCTGAGTACCCTCGCCAACCAGCGTCAGTGACACGCCGTCGCCTTCCCCGCCCGCGCCTCCGCCACCCGCCTCCGCCTCGCTGTCACCGCTGCCGAGCGCGACGGTGCTGGAAAGCCCGCTGGCGACGGATGCGGCTCCGCTTGCACCGCCCTCGGGTGACATAAGGACAAGGCAGGTTGCGCGGCCCTCGAAGACCTTTTGGGCGGCGGGCGCAAAGGACCAGAGCAGCTGCACGCTCTCGTTGCCGCGCAGGGTGCCGCTGGCGGGCGTAACGGTGACCATGCCGGTCAGCTTGGGCGGCAGGCGCCAGCGGAAGTCCAGCGGCACGCGGCTGGGGTTGTGCAGCGAGATGGCGCGCTGACTGGAAGCACCGACGCAGGTGGGCCTGGACGAAGGGAAGGAGGCAGACAGGCAGGAAGAGGGGTTGGGTGCGGGAGGTGGCAGGAGTAGGTGGGTAAGGGACGGACGGGTGGGCCGTCGGGCGGCAAAAGACCTGGAGGGCCGAGCCCCGACGCAGTGCGATATTTAACGACACATTTCTGCCGTCTGGGGGGGGGCGCGATCTGAGGCCTAGCCATAGCGTGGGCGTGTGCACGGACGGTCAATGCACGCATGGGGCGGCCCCCCCGGGCGCCGTTCGGGGCCATGCTGGTGGTAAAACCGCACTGCACATTGGACAGCTGTGTCAGACATTCTGCGACCGTAAACCCGTGCGGCCGCAGAGGGTGAGCCCTTCCACACCCACTGCACCTGAAGTACAATGTGGCCGAGGGCAGGTCGGTGGTGAGCCGAGGAGTGTGCGCACAGCCCCGCAGCGCTAGGGAGACCGCATTGGAGGCGACGCCGTTGAAGATGACGCGAGCAGTGGCGGCGGCAGGGCGCGTGTCAACAGGGCTGAAGCGAAGCGCAACCTGCACACAGGAAGAAGGGGAGCATAGAAACCAAAGTCCCAGGCGCTTAACATGGAATGCTCTTACATACACGTCGACGCCTTGTTCTGACACTAGGAACACTCCACCGATATTGTCATGTAACAGCGTCCGGCGCGCCCGGCGCCCAAGTAAAAGGAGAAAGGCAGGCCTGGAAACGCACGCGGTGGCCCCCCCGCAGCACCGCGTCACGACATTTCGAATCTTGCGCCACCTAGCCACCAGGCCCCAGCCCCCAACCCACCAGCGCGTGCCCCTTGGGCGGCACCACCCCCGCCAGCGGTCGCACGCTGAACAGCGGCATCAGCGCGCCGGGTGCCCCGAAGCTGAAGGCCGCCGGCGTGTCTCCCGAGTTGGCGATAAGCAGCGTCTGGTGCACCGACTCGCCGGGGCGGCAGGGCGGGAAGGAGATGTGCCGGGTGGACAGCTCAACCTAAGGGAGGGGGGCCGGGAGGGGGAGGGGGAGAGGGGTGGAGGGGGCTCACAGTGTGGTAGGATGTTGGATTTGATGGCTGATAACAGGCAGCCGGAGGGGCGACGCGGGGCTAACAACGTTACCTAGCCACGAGGGCAATTCCTGACTCTGCTCCGTTCACGGACGCCTGCCTCCCTCGTGCTCCCCCAACCTCCCCCCAGTACGGTTTCACCTCACCACGCAAGACCACACCTCACCACGCAAGACCACACCTCACCACACCGCATCCCACCGCCCCCACCTTGGGGCTGAACTCGGGGTTGGAGTGCAGGAATGTGTTGCCCACCGCCCTCAGCTCCACCGACCAGGAGGGAAGCATCTGGTGATCAGCGACCAGTCTGAGCGGAGGGGGGCAAGGAGGGGGGCAAGGAGCAGAAAGACGAGCGGGCGGGTGGGTGGATGGGTGGGAGGGTAAACAGACGCGTCGTTTGGTTCGGCTACGGGCCCTGGTGTTGGATCAGGCTCTCGCCATTCTTCGCGCTGCCCTTAGCCGTACGTCCCGGGCGGTCCCGGGGGAGAACCACGTTCCTCCCATGTTTGCTCCAGAGTGCACAAGGCTCTCGGCGTTCCTCGCCTGCATCATTCCGTCACAATCCCTGCACTCAATACGGACCCCGTGCCCTACGCACCCAGACACCGTCCAGGCATTACCACCAGTCACCCCACCAGCCGCCACGTAACCAGCCCGCCGAGTCGCCACCCAGCCACCTCTGCAGTCCCGCCCACGCACCCACCTGAAGTTTCGCTGGCTCTTGACGTGCGCCACCAGCAGCAGTTGCTGAGCAAAGAAGGCGCCGTCACGCGGCGGTCGGAAGGCCACTTTGAAGGTCACCTGGCCCCGGGGCCGAATGTCGGTGGACTCTGGGAACACCTGCGTCGAGCCGAGCGGATGCCGAGGGGAGAGAGGGAGGGAAGGCGAGAGGGGCCGCCCGCACGCGCCGAGATCCTCGCCTGAACATTCTTGCCATGCTGCAGTATCTACCGAAACAAGGGCTACGCACCCAAGTGGCCCCGAACCAATGTAACAAGCAACGTGAAGACAATGACCCGACCCAACGCAAAACGTCAAGGCACTTACTAACCTGATCTAACGCGGCTCTCCGCCCCCACCGCCCGCCTGTCCGCCCGCCCATCCACCGCCGCTCCCTTCATTCCGTGTCCCCACCCTGCCGCCGCAAGGCCATGCCACCTACAGCCCAGCCCAAACCCAGACCCGTCCAACCCCAGCCCATCCTCCCCACCTGGAACACCTGCCGCGGCGCCTCCCCCGGCCCCGCTCCCGGATCCAGCCAGTCGGGCACCACCACGAACGCCGTCAGTTTGGCGGGCGTGGTGTTGGTCACCGTCACCGAGCGGTACTCCGCAGCGCTCAGCCGCGAACACGACCCGAAGTCGAGCGTGTCGGTATCCACACGCACCGCACCGCCCGGGTCCTGCCCAAAAAACACCAGCGGCCAGCCGTCCGGACCAACCAGCTTCGCCGCGCTGCCGCCCTCCTCCGCAGCGGTGCCGTCGACGAGCCCGCCGGTGGTCTCCGCAGTGAGCGGCGGCAGCGTCGGCGGCATGGGCGGCATTGCGTCGCCCTCCTGGCTGTACAGGCCGGCGGCTGCGGAGGGCGGTGCGGACTCCAGGTGTAGGTCCTCCACCGGCGGTGCCCCGGTTGAGACTCGGGCCAGGTATCGATCCACGTGGCGGTGGGACAAGGGCGGCGGCCGGGACTTGTCCGAGTAGGAGGTGGCCACCAGGTCGATACCCTGAGAGCGGGTCGGGAGAGGGTGGGGGGCGCAGCCGGGACAGGGCGGGGCAGCGATGTGCTCGGGGTCCAGCACGAAACGACTCGAAGAGAGAGGAGCGACACCCCAAACGCAACGCAGCGGCTGGTGTTAAGCCCGCCCCCCCGGCCGGTCTCCGCACCCCTCGCCACCCCCACCCCCACGTCCGCACCTGAGGCTCTGCGTCCTTGAGCAGCAGCGCCAGGCGGCGCCAGTAGTTGGAGGGCAGCGCAGCACGGAACGTGATGGTCACGTGCGCGGTGGCCTCGGGAGCAAGCACACCGCGCACGCGGCTGATGGCGAACACGTCAAGCGGCTCCACCTGGAAGTCGTACGGCACCGGTACGGCGGAGTGATTGCGGATGTAAAGCACGCGCGACGAGGTGGCGCCGACGGCGACGTTGCCAAAGTTGAAGGCGCGGGCAGAGAGGGTGATGGTGGGCGCAACGGCGGTGCCGCGCAGGTTGAGCGAGACGGTGTTGCCGCCCGAGGTGCCGATGTGGAAGGTCTCGGAGCTGAAGGTGCCCGTGCTGCGCGGTGTGTACGACACACGCAGCACGCTGTACTCCTCCGGGCCCAGCGTGCCCCTGCGTGGCCAAAGGCATGACATTGCACACCGCATGTGCCATAACACACGGCGCTGTCTTGAAATCATTCCCTCCTCTCACTCTATCGCGTTCTCTAATGGAGAGCAGCGTGCCCCCGGACCCTTAAACCAACACCCACATGCACCCACTGGCCACGCGCCCTAGTTGCCTCCTTTCCTGAAGTCCCACACACGCCCACATTCACCCACACGCACCCTGTCACTCCCCCACCTGGCTGGCCCCAGCGTGAATACTCCGTCGTCGGGTCCGTCCGGGTCGTGGCTGACCGTGAAGTTGGCTGGCACCATGGAGTGGTTGCCGAACCGCACCATTCGCTCAACCCGCTGACCCACCACCACCGGACCAAAATCAACACCCGCCTGCTCCACAGAAAGGTAGGGGAACTTGCCGATGCCCGAAATCTGCTCCGAGGGACAGGACGGGGGCAGGGACAAGGGGCGGAGAAGTGACGGGAGGTGCCGGGGGACGGGCGCACGGCAGTGGTGTGAGGTGATGGGTGCATGCGGCATGCGCAGCAGCAGAGCAGGTCAATGACGGCTGAAATGGCTGCACGGCTGGGTTGAGGGAAAGGCGCACTCCCACGCTTGCGCCTCAGCGGTCTGCAAGCGTGCCAAAGCACCTCATACGTTTCACACGCGGTCCACACGCATGCACGTGCAATCGCACGTATGGTGGTTCCCCTTTTGCGCAGCACGGCGTGGTTCACCTTGCAAATGGCCGCTGCGCCCGACTCGAGCTCGCACGCCGCGTTGGCTGTGTAGGAGCAGGCCTCGGGCGGAGTGAAAGCCACCGCGAAGGTTAGCGCCTCCCCGGGGGCCAGGCTGGCGGAGGGGGGGCTGATAGCGAAGGGAGGCTCAAGCCGCCAAGTGACATCCACCTGAGAGACAGGCCGGGGCAGGTTGTGAAAGATGGGTGGGGCGAGGAGGCGTGCGGTCTATGAAAAGACCCGGCTCGGGCGCAAGAGAAGAGACCTCTTGGCGCCAACATCCCCGTTATAAATGCCCATCCACTCTCTAACTCACACTAGCCCCCAGCTTCCCAAAATGGGTCGGCCACACAGCAGCCCAGCCACACTTCCATCCGCATTCCCCCAAAACCGGTATCGCACCCAGTGCCCACTACCGGTTCCGCCCACGCACCCAGCTACGCCCGCACCCACCCGTACGTCTCCCGAGTTCCTGACCACCAGTGGGGCAGTGGCGGTCTCCTTGGTGGGAGTGAATCCAAAGTCCAGGGAGGGTGGCACCTGGCGGATGGCAGGAAGCAGCGGGCGAGGAAGCAGATGGCATGCACGTTGTTCACCGGACCGGTGGTGCAGGCAGGGGCGATTGGACGGTCAATGGCGGTGTGACGTGAGCGGCCGGCCGGCGCTCCCGGAGTGGCTTTGATGCTGGTATGCCCGCGACGGGCGCTCCCAGGACCCCGGCTGCGGCCCTTGCCCTTGCACCAGGCTGGGGCCGTGCTCCACCAGTGGCGCCGCACCAGGGCGCAACGTACGTCCGGATGTCCGCCAGTGGGGCCGCCCTCCGCCAGGTCCCGACTAGGCAGTGGCAGTAGCAGTGGCAGTGGGGCCGCCTAGAACCCGGAACTGCCACCACCTCACATGGCGCCCAGGCAACTGAACGCGGTGCAATCCAGTGCCCAGGCCGGCCGGCACGAGGCTCTCTGGCCTGGGCGAAGGGAGCCCTCTGGGGCGCAGCATCCATGTCAACAGTGCCGCGTGGCGCAGCCGAGCTCCATTTGCCCCGGCAGGTGCAGCTTTATTCGCTGCAATTGTGTCAGCTGCGGCCCACCCCGTTCCTCGAAGCCTGTCGACGCAGCTGCTCCGCTCCCGCTGCACGAGACAGCTTTCAGGGTGTACTCTGTCCCTCCTCACGCTCCTGCCTCGCCCCATTCGAGCGCTCTGCCGCTGCCAGCCCCGCCACCGCTTGATACTGCAGCCGCCGGCACCAATGCTGGTCCCTCCCTGACGCTGTCCCATTGCCGTTAGCGGCAGCCACCAGCCATTTCAACCCAGCGACCAATGTTCTACGGCCTCCCACACCTACCCTTCCCCGCTTGTGGGAAACAGTCCTGCATAAGCCTGCATGGCCGCACCCAGCCCCGCCCAGCCCACCCACAGGCCGCCTCCACTTGCGGCCCAGCTATTCTAACCGGCGGTGTTGAACAACCGCCCCAGCCCCGCCCGAGGATGCCCGACCAACCCGCTGAGCACTGTGCTGGAGTTGAGTGCCTCAGGCCCAACCATATCCTCACATCCCCAATCCCTAACCCACAATCCCCGCCTCGTTCGCTCACCCCCCCGGCCCCACCTCGATGTGGGTCACGGGTGTGTAGGCGTGCACCGGCACCAGAAACGACGCATTGCCCACAAACAGCTCCACATTGTCCGAGTAATGCTGCAGCTTGAGCGGCCGGAAGATGACCTGAGCGCGGGGAGGGAGAGCGGGAAGGACGGGGTTGAGGGCATGCGTGGGTGGCTGTGGGAGTGGTTATCGCGGGGCGTGCCATGCGCACACATGAAACTGGTAGCAAGGCGAATAGCATGGGGGATGGAGGGACAAGCACCGGCCGAGCAGAAGGCCCGGGGCTGCCAATCTGCGTTCCTTTGTTTTGGGGGAATATGCCCTCTTTTGGCAGCCACGTGGACCTGCATCGCCTAGCGTCAAGACATCCCAATCGCCTGCCCAGGTTTAGTGGGGGGCACCCTGATGGCATCCAGGGTGGACGCCCCTGCCTGTGAAACCCAGAGTAAGCCCCATCCGCATCCCCCCGACCTTGAGCGACTGGCTCATTCCCGGCCGCAGCTTGAATGGCTCGGGGAATTCCATCGAGAAGGCTTTGCTGGTGGGCTGCTTGAACCGCATCTTGAGCACAGAGGTGCTGACGTTTTTTATTACCAGTTGCTTCGCGTACTCTGTACCGGGGTTCCAGTGTCGCCATTCCAGCTGCTCTGGGCAGTCTAAGCCGAACCTGCAGTGAAGTCGGGGAAGAAGTCCCCTTGCACTCCGCGTGCCAATATGGGAGAACGGGATTCTCACACATGCAGGTTCTAACCCGCCCAACAGCCAAACAACTTCTCGTATCATACCGCACAATGATCAAATATAACATTACCGAACATCAACAATGTTCATTGCTGGTATCCGTCTTAACGGGCGAAAGCCAGTGCACCAAGTTCGCGGACGCGTCCTTTTACGTATAATAATGGATAATTGAGCAGCATCATTTGTAAATACGACGACCTACATTTGTTTGCGCTGCTCTCTCGAGAGCACGCCATAAGTCATCGCAAGTGTTTCGGACGATTGCTGATCCATGCCCGCCGCCGGCATATTGAAAGGTCTCTATATGTTCAGTGTTACGCGAAAGATATGACTGCAAGGAGTCAAAGTTCTATTGTTGCTGTCATGGCGGACCGTCGTTGTCATACCTAAGTGATAAGTGTACCATTCTAGAGTCAAACTAGCATTGCTTTGATGCAACATATTGAATGTACCAAGTTGCGCAGGGCGGGTAAGGCCACAAGCAAAGCTCGAAGTGGCCTCCGTACAACGTTCCGTGTTCTATGCAGCCAATCTGGCTCACGTCGCCATTCGAGGATCCAAGGAGCCTCCAGCTGTGCCAGGCTCTATCGATATTGTTGACGCACTGCCACCGAGACTTGTTGGCCCATGATCGTACTTTGACGAGATGGCCGACAACCTGTTGGAAAGGGCCAAGGCGGAAAGGGCTTCCCTTCGCCAATGGGGCATGCATGCTCCGCAATCGCATGGTAAAGGTGTCGAAACCTTACAATTTATCGGCCCGGCAGGATTGGGCTTGATCAACCCACGCCGTCCCAGAGCCCATCTCTCGCTAGCTGTGCGTGTGTGTGGACAAAACCACACGACTTGCGGTATCGAGAGATCCTGGGTTTGAGCATCTGCACGCTGTGCCCCTCTCTTTGCGTTTGCGCTTCGGCCCAACAACAAGTGGCAGGTGCGGCATGCGCTGTTGATTCTTTCCGATTGGATCCGTACCAAATGCCAGCAGGCTGGGTCCATAAAGAGCTTCAGACCGCCTGCCTACGGCTATCAGCGGTTGCCCCCTATTATCCCAGCCCTCCCCTGCCACCCCTGCTACCCAGGGGCTACCTGGGGCTACCACCTGCTACCATGGGCTACCCCGGTACGAGAAGAGCATGGCCAGGCCGCTGCCAGGCCAACATGCCTCGTTGCAGACGTCACCAGGTCATCCCAATTCGCCCCTTATCGAGCAACACAATGGCCACCACGCGGGCTTTGCCGTGCCGTGCCGTGCTGATAACTCTCTGTCGCACGAAACCCTGCGCCGTTTGCTTGTCATCACAGCCTGACCCCAGCCCGCGCGCTCATGCAACTTATAAGGTTCATTGTGCAAAAGGTTACAGTGAGGCCGGGGAGCCGCGTCCTCCGCGTCCGAGCAGTGAGCGCATACGCACAACTTGAATGCTGCATGTGTTTGCAAAATTTCATAACGACATTTCAATTTTATGATAATGGGTAGGGCTTCAAAGAGGGGTCGCCCATTAGTGTAATCCAGGGCTGAACGTGTACGGAAGGTTCGGAGAAGAAGAACTTTCTGTGAAGCCTCACTAACTGCCGAGTTCAAGGCCAATTGCATACCTGATTGGCAAAGAGTAGGGTGCTATTCAAAGATTGTTTTTGCTTGCGACTGCTGTTACAGAACCTTCGGAAGCAGCACGCAATGTAGTCGCTCCCTGCGATGACCGGAGAAGGGCACTCTGCCAGGGGGCAGCAAGGCGGCAATCAGAGCCAGCCAGCTCCGTTTCTGCGGAAGACGTGAGTGCCTTCCTACGGAGGGGGCTTCGGGTTGGGTTGGTCTGCGACGACAATTGCGCTTGCGAGAGCAACACCTATTCGGCCAATGTTATCAAATTACTTTCATCAATTGCAGTTATGAACTTGTGGATGATCCTACAACGAACAGCATTATCTCCTGGGGCCCACAGGGGAAGAGGTGAGCTGCATGGCTTTCCTGCACGGGGCCAGGCCTTCAGCACGAGCGATTCTATGCTACACGCATCACATCGCCTGTATCAAAGATCCAATTGTATTTTTGGACCTGCTCCCCGCAGTTTTGTCGTATGGAAGCCTAGCGAGTTCGCGGCGAACCTCCTGCCGCAGTATTTCAAGCACAACAACTTCTCGTCGTTTGTGCGGCAGCTCAACACCTATGTAAGTGACTCTCTCGATGTACTTGTCTGTCCACACGAGTTTGGGTCGAAGTGCAACTAGGTCGTCATGCACGGCAACGTGCCTTGTGTGCGACTGTCGGCTTGTACTGTGGCTGCGCATTGGCCCACTCAGCTTATGCGGCTGTGATGCGCAGGGCTTTCGCAAGGTGGATCCGGATCGTTGGGAGTTCGCCAACGAGCACTTTCAGCAGCACAACAAAGAGCTGCTCCTCACAATCCACCGCCGCAAACCCGCGTCCAGCAATGCGGCCGCAGCGACCACTGGTGGGACCAGCGCCGCGGCAGGAGCTGCGGCTGGCGGCAGCTCGACTTCCGCACCTCAGGCGACTCAGCACCCTTCGGCGCTGCCAGCCCATCCGTTCCAGGCGTCTGTCCCGACTGCCGACGCGTCCGCGGCATCGGCTTCTGCACCTGCAGTCCCGTCTGCGGCAGCAGCAGCAGTGCCAGGCCCCTCCGCGCCAGTGGCCATCCCAATACCTAACACGCTGCATAGCCACGGCTCTGCTAGCCTACCGATGGTTGCCGGGGCGGCGCCCGCTTCGTTCTCACTCTCGCCGCCCTATCCACTTGATCTGGGCATTGCAGCGACACTGCCTCTCTTCACAGCGCCTTCGCCTTCAGGCCCCGGCTCCGCAGGGGTTGGCGCAGGGGCGTTCGGGTCGGGGCCCGCGGGCCTGCCGTCAATGCCGCTTCTGTCTGTTCAGGCGCCGCCTCCCCCGGCAACGGGTGCAGTGCCACCGGTGGTCGCTGCGGCCGGCAGTGCCTTCTCCCGACCCCTCACGGCGGCACCGCCTGCTGTTCCGGGGATCAAGGCGGAAGTCCGATCGGCGCCGCCCCTGGGCCCATTGCTTCCGCCTGGCGGGACCGCCCCCTTATCGAGGCTTGAGCTCCTAGTGGGGGAGTATCTGAAACCCGGACAGCAAATGCTGGCGGCTCTTACCAAGCAGCCGTCCTTACCGAATCAGGGGGGCCTCGGTAAAAGTCTGGGCGATGGCGGCGGCGACGGCGGCAGCTGCAGACCAGCAGACAGCACAGGCGCGGTCCCTGGGCCGACCGACGTTCATGGCGGGGAGGCTCCGCAGCAGCTGCTTCAGGTGCCGCAGCCGCACACCAGCCACAGCAACAGCTCCAACACGATGCCATCGGCGTCATCGACGGAGCGCAACGACCCGATGGCTGCGGATTCCGAGTACGACGGCATTGCCGCTGCAGGGGCGCAGGGGGCCCTGAGCAGCGGCGGCGGTGGCATCGGCAAGGCGAACAAGCGAAGCCGCTTTGATCTGGAGCCACAGGGGTTGGACGCGGCAGCAGCAACGGCGGCCGGGCAGCAGGCAGCGGCCGGGGGCGCTGCGGTGGCCCTGGCCAGGGGCCCGGGCGCCCAGCAACAGTTTGCACCGCCCTCCGTGTTCGTGTCCAGCCCGCCAGGTGTGCTGGGGGTTGGGTCTCGGGCCGTGAGACAGATGACGTGGCGCGGCCAGGCAGGCATGCCGTGCGTGGTCATTGAGCGTCAGGACCAATCTTAGGTATCATTTGCGGGTTTATTGGAATCCTTGTGCTTTCCGGCTTTCTAGTTCCCAGTCGGTCGTGAAGCCTTCTCCCCCGCTTCCGCCGCCATTGCTACCGCTGCAGGCGCAACCGGCGGTGCCAGCGGAAGCGGCGGGGCCCCGGTCAACTTTGACGCCGCGGGTAATCCACTTCCCGCTGGCATCACGCGGCCGCTGCCCCAGCACCTGGGCGGCACCACCGCAGCGCTGCTCAACGAGATGGCGGGCCAGCTGGGCCGACTGAGCGCACTGGCCCGGGAGGTGGAGGGGCTCAAGGAGGAGAACACGGCGCTCAAACGGTCCATGGAGGCACTCACACAGGCGTACGGCAATGTACGACTGCACGGTGCTGCTGGTGAGGCCGGTGCTGCCGCTGCCGGTGGCGGGCTGCCATCGGGTCCTTCCGGGTTGGCGGCGGGCGGCGACGGAGCGATGGAGGGGCCGGGAGCGAGCCCCGGCGGCGGTGGAGGGGGCGCGTACGACAGCGTGATGGGTGCTGAGGGCGTCGCTAGCGGCGGCAGTGATGGCAACGCTGGCGGTAGCTGTGGCAGCGGCCCGACGCCGCAGCTGGAGGACATGAACGATGCGGCAGCGGCGGCAGGAGGAGGTCCGGTGAAGGCGGCCCCCATCCCTACGAACAGCCGGCTGCCGCTGCCGCCTCAGGTGGCCGAGGCGCAGCACAAACGAGTGTGGGACCAGAAGTTGCGGCATGATGATTTGGAAAAGCAGGTGCGTGTGCGTGTATGCGTGTACGTGCGCCACCTGGTATCGGCTAGTTGCGCGCGTATCCTGTGTAAAGCCACGTTTGTAAGTGTGCGTGTGCTTTGCATAAGGCTTCATTCGGTCTGTAGTCAGCGCGGCGCGCTGGAGCATAGTGCATAGTAGAATATGTGTTCTGCGCACATGAACTCGCGGCGCAAACTTCGAAATGCTCGTGCTCAAGAACAGTTGACGGTCGTCGCCGTGCCGTGAGACTGCCTTTCCCGTGCCGTGAGACTGCCTTTCCCCACGGCCCTGCTGCTCTGCCCCCCTCTACCTCAGTTGCTGGCCCAGCGGGAGGCGAGCGCGCAGCAGGCCGCTAAGACGGCCGCGTTGGAGGCGGCCCTCGCGGTCAATACGGCCATGGCGGTGCACGATGCTGCGCGGCTGGGTCGCGTGCTGGAGGAGCGGGTGACTGCTCAGAGCGAGGTGGTGCGGGACCGCCTCGAGGCGCAGGTGCGTGGACGGGGGGCGCGAGGGCGGGAGAGGGCGGATGGTGCAGTGCGGGTGCGGAAGGGGCGAACAGGTATCCATGTGTACATGTGTTTGCATCTATGTTGATGTGGGTGCCTGGCGTCGTCTGGTTCATGGGCGTTTGCGAACTGCGCCTGCATGGCACATTATGATCTCGACTTATGCGCCCCTGCCATCCATGTTCTGGTCTATGAAACGGACAAGCCCATCCGAAATCCTGTTTGCGGTTGTACGGTAATTTGTACCCAAACCCAACACCGTCAATGCCTGTTCCGTGTTCTGCTGGGTGTCCACAGGAGCGCGCCCACAAGGCGGCACAGGACGTGAACCAGCGGCTGGAGGCGCGAGTGGCGGAGCTGGAGGCGCAGCTCAGAGGTACGGCCTTATGTGTGGAGCGGCGGACCTTGAGCGTGCGATTCGGGAAACGGTCTGCTTGTTCGGGGCGGTGCAGTATGCCGGCAGGGCTGAAGTGGTACTGGCGGCAATGGCGTTGGCTATGTTTGTCCATGTGGGGCTGAATACGGTAGTTCACCGTATGCATGGATCGGGCTGCGCTTCTCGGCCAGACGTCAGCGGATGGCCACCGGCACCCTGGGTGCATGGGCCACCGGCAGATGTAAGAAGTGCCCGCCCGCGCGATCTTATGCTATTTGCATTGCGCACTCCGATGCCGCCGCCGACTTTCCGCGCCTGCGCCCACGTCCGCCGTGCCCGCCAGCCTTTTTTGATGGCGCCCCCGTTGCTTACGCCCCTTGACATAGAATTGTTTCTGACCGCCGATGCGTCGCAAACTGCAAAGATGGGGAATTGCGCGTTGCCTGGAGTGGGACGGCTGATGTTTTAGGAAGCTGAAAGCCCCGCACCGTGTTTTGAGGTGTACGAATATGGGATCGGCGAGGAAATGATGGTGCAGCGGGCAAGGCACTTGCAATAGCTGAAGCTTGCAATAGCTGGCGGCTGCAAGTGATACGTGGTCCTGGCAAGCAGCCCCTCCATTGCCAGGTCTGGTTGTGTATGGCACTGCCGTTCCAATACCACCGCGTTCGCCTCCCATTTCACCGCCCATGCTGCAGCGCTGGGCCAGGACACGTCCGTGGCCGTGGCCAGTGGTGCCGTGTGGGTGCAAGGCCCGCCGCCACCGGCCCTCCCTGACCCTGTCATCAACAACCCCAACCACTACAACCTTCAAATGCCCCTGGCCCGGGCCGATGCAGCGGCGCTGGGTGCGCGGGTGCAACCACGACAGCAGCAACAAGATGCGGCGGACGCTCAGCCGCCAACCCACGGGTCGCTAGGCGAGGAGGGAGCTGATGCTGGGCGGGATATCGCAGCAGCCGCAGGCGCAGTTGTTGGCGCAGCAGTCGAGCTCGTCGGCTCGCCGCCCGCCGGCGGGGGAGGTGCGCCGCCGCGGCTGCTATCAGAGCTGGCTGCGGCAGTGACGGGGAAGGGGTCGGTAGCTGCTCTGGCCCCGCAGCGGTTGACACTGGCGCTGAGCCCCGAAGCGGAGCTCTACGCAAAATCAATTGAGGACCGGCTGTGGGGCACCGTGGAGCAGATTGTCAACAGCGCACAGAGCCCGGCAGATGGGGCCAGGTGAGGAGGGCGGGCTTGAGGCCGATAGCATTAGCATTAGGTGCATCAGGACCCTTACGATTATCACTACCCGTGGGTGGTGATGGAGGGGTGTTCTGTGAGACGAGTTGGGGCGCATGAAGGCTGCGAACTGTGTCATGCGAGGTGTTTCATCTATAGTTGCACTTCCCCTGTGACAGCCCAAATCCATTCATGCTGCTGCGTCCGACCCCAGCTGAACTTCCCTGCACCCCGACCCGTGGTCTTGATACCCCACGCGTCAATTCCCACGCAGGCTGGTGCTCCAAGTTGCCAAGGCCCGGCACGATGCCTATACAGCGGCTGCTGCGGCTGCAGCTGTGGCAGCGCTTAGCAGCAGCAGCGGCGGCGGCGGCGGTATGAGCAGCAGTGGCGGCGGTGTCGGCACGGGCGCATTGAGTGATGTGAACGGGAACAACACCGGTGGGAGTGGCACAAGCGACAGCAACACACCGGGCGCCAGCGGCAGCAATGCTGGTGAGGGCCCGCCCGACGCCGTGGCGACAGGCTGCAACCCCGGGGCTGCCGCCACCACAGCAGCCGTCTCCGCCTCACCCCTTGCGAGTGGCCAAGCCGCCGAAGTGGCGGCCGCTAGCGTGCGGCCGTGCCTCGAGGCGTACACTGGCCTGGTAGACAGGAGCCGGCTCCACGCTCCCGGTGGTGCCAGCGGCTGCCATGGCGAACGGGCAGCTTCAGAGCGCCACGCGGGCTACTGGTGGGCCAAGGGTATGGCGACGGATGCAGCGAACTCCAGGGAGGGTAGCGGGTCCTGCCCGCCGCCGCCGCTTCCGCTGTCTGCGCCACCCCTTGGCCCGGCTGCAGGGGCTGCACGGGCCTATGCAACCGAATGCGGTACGGGTGGCGCTGCCTTTCACCATCAGGAAGGCGAGCTTGGTCCAAAGAATCAGGATTATCATCTGCAAACTGTGGATGCAGCGGTGACGGTCTTGGCTGGGGGGCACAGCGGCGCGGAGACCCAACCGCAGGGGCGCCAGCAAACCGCCACCGACGACATGGATGTGGGCGCTTAAGAGCATCAGATAACTGATGTGCTGCCCAAGGATGCGTGCATGCAGGCAGAAATGTTGGTCGATGAGGCACCGACGAGGGCTCTGGGGCCGCCAAGTGACAGTTCTTGCATTGGCAGTTCAGAAAGATGCCACCATTTTGGCCGTCATGTTTGTGTCCACACCCGCCTGTCACAGTGAATGCATAGCTATGGCTGCTGGATTGATCATGGGTTGCGAGATTGGCTGTGCTGCAGCGAGGCCTTGTTGAGGGGTAGTGCTGCTGAGCAGCTGTGCACGGCTTTCCCCTGTGTCAGAGTGGCTGGCTTTCAGGTTGCGGGATGGAATGCCAGCAGGCATGCATCAGGGAGGTGGGACATGTCCCCAGTGTGGTCGAAGGGCGCTCTCGCTACTAAACCGAAGGGGGAACGTGTGCGGGGTTAGGGGCTCAAAGGAACGGTCTGCCTTCCTGGCAAGGTCCTGATGTGCCGACAAGGAGTGCGATGCGGGTGTCGTCCGGGCAATGCCCTGATGCGCTTACGGATTTTTGGCAGGCCGGGAGTGGTGCACGTAGACCATTCTTGGGTGGTGTAATCTTACATGTTCGGTACTCGGGTGCTAATCGTGTGGGTATGTGTACTTGTGTTAATGATCTTCTGGACTGGATGGTATGGCTGTTTCTCTCCGTCGCTTATGGATGGACGGATGGACGTAGCTTTTAGAGGATTTGGGGACACAAATGATTGGGCCGTGTGTAAATTTTGATGGGTGTGAGGTTGATCAGCCACAGGCGGTGGATGGCTGGTATGGGCCCTTGAAGTACGTGGGCAAGTGCCTGCTCCCGGACTCAACGGGGTGTAGTTCTGCTGTCATGTTCGGCTGTGTTGTCTTTCAGCTTCCCACACACGCGGAAAGGCTTTGGCCACCCAGCACGTCGATGGGTAAAATCATTACCGCACGCTGGCTGTTAGCTCTGTTGGTTCTTTAATGCCTGCTTCGCCGGTCGGTCAATGTCACGGCATTTCTTGCCGGCTCCGGTAACGGTGGTCTCATCGTGAGGTGACGAGGGTATCTCAGCTTTTCATCGTTGCAAGTTGTGTGACTGGATAGGATGTGTATTGCTGATTGGGTGATAACATGTTAGCGGGGTTGCGTGGCCGCACCCGCCATACAAAATCTGGAGCTCATATTTAATGATTTGATTGTTACACGGATGCTTCAGGGGACAAGGGTAGGCCGGCGATGTTGTGGCGGGTGGCTGTCAGGGTTATGTAGAAGCGGCTTGCACGCCCGCGGACCCTAAAACAGTACACATGGAAAGGTATCCGGCGTCTGATCCCCTGGACATGTGTTCTTTGCTGCCTTGCGCTCCCTGCTGGGAGATATGCGCGGATGTCGTGTGGGGTCGGCGGGATATAGTGGTATACGTTGTTAATGCGGGTGCTATACGCAGGAAGGTGGTCGTTAACAGCAGGTTTGG
Organism: Pleodorina starrii; assembly: GCA_030267565.1. Classification (NCBI taxonomy): domain Eukaryota; kingdom Viridiplantae; phylum Chlorophyta; class Chlorophyceae; order Chlamydomonadales; family Volvocaceae; genus Pleodorina; species Pleodorina starrii. The sequence continues at coordinate 1,143,249 of BRXU01000034.1, forward strand.
TTGAAACCATGCGGGTGGATGCCTGCGATCCTTAGCTGCTGCGGCCTGCAGGAGTGCACTCAACGCGAGGGGGAAAGGAAGGGCTGGTTGTAACTCGTGCCAGTCCAAGCTCCATGCTGCTGCTGGCCTGTGGCGTTTGCATGCATGCTGTGCTGGTTGGGGGGAGTTCATAAAGAGGTCCACACGTCAGTTTTCACCCTGCACGACCCGAATGCATGTATGCTGTATGTCCCACCGCAATCAGAATACGGTACCGTAGGAGCTGTTGGTTTCCCTTACGTCACAGACGGACAGACAACCAGGTTAGGACGTCCGTAACATTTCCCGTAATGTGTGTGTGGTTGCTACGGTACCTACAACCATTCAGTGTGATCCAGGCTCAGGAAGAGCAGAGCCAATGGGCTGGCTGCCCGTGCACTGCGCCCGAAGTGAGCAGGGTGGCACTGATGCACTCCCAGACCAGACAACGCGCCAGTCACCCAGACAGACAGGAATGAGTGGACCCGAGGGAAACACGCACTCAGAAAAGCTGCGACCAGGGGAAGTTTGCCGGGGAAGCTCCGCACTGGGGGATGAGCCCTCCACATGTACGGCAGGTGCACCAACATACCGTACCTGTTAGAAGCTAGCGGGCATGTGGACGAGGCCAAAAACGTTGGCTCTCGGCCACGGTTCGGCCCCTGCCCCTGTCGCGCCCCGCACCGCACCGTACACCGCCCCACCACCCTCTCCAGTCTCCACTTGTGTAGCACCCCAAATAACCGCGGCGCGGGGGTGCCGGCCCGCATTAACTGGTCTCCGAGCCCCTCAAGTAGCCCGGGAAGTGGGGGATGTTGTCTTGTTGTGGCGCCACTGCACATGGCTGGTTTTAGGGTTTTAGGGTGCTAGCACCCAACCCGGCCAGTCAGTGTATCGGACCGGTCAGTCTCATGATTGGGACAGCTCGCACTGACAGGGGCGTCCACGTCTCGCTCCGCTCCGCGAGCCAGCCGTGCTTGAGCACTGAGCTGTCGAAGCTCGAAGGTCAAGCACTGTACTTGCTGTACTGAGTAAAAGTTACAAGTTCCGCATAAGAGCGGAGGCGTCGGTAAAAGCCGGGGGACCCATGGACGGTTGTTTGGTAATGCCTAATGCATGGATGTACGGTGGCGGGCGGGCCGACCCCAGGTCCGCGACAAAATCCCAGTGGCACACCGCGCCCGCCGGGTGTATGATAATATTTTCCGGTTAGCCAAGTGGAAATGGAGACGCCTCTATAACAGCTTACACTCTAGGCAGGCCATGGGAGGGTTATGTGTTTTTACCACGAACGGACGCTGCTCATGTACGCGCGCTGCTCCTGGTCCATAGGGTTAGCCATAGCAGGTAGCACTCATCGCACGCTCGAAGTTGCCGTCAATGGAAATCAGGCCTCCACATACACCTGTGCTCTGCAGTAGAGAACAGGGGCCACGACCCACACGGGCGGTATAGAGCGACATGCAAAGCTTCGGCACGGCGATCCCCTAAACAAGCCCTTATTACGACACAGGTAAGGCACTGAGGCTGCACGGGACCCGCCGCCCTGCAGGATACCGGTAACAACTCTTGGGTGCAGGAGGTGACTTGCCGGTCTGGCCCGTTATGCACGCCAAGGTAGGGCGCTGCTTGGCTGCCTGCCAGGTGCCAACACCTGCAAACCCCCTAATCGGTAGCCGGCCTCAGAACAGGTAGTCTCCAGCCTGACGCTCCTGAAGGCGTCGCAGGGTCGCCGCACATGCAGCGGCATGCAAGCGGCTCCCCGGTTCGCCAGCCACCAGCCAACACGTCATACAACCGCAGCTGCGACCTCCTCCCTCGCCGGAATAGTGTCAGCCCAATCCCTGGGGGGGGGGGGCAGCGGCACCACCAGTCCACCACCCATGTTGCCAACAGCGGCCCCTCCCCCGGGGGCATACCAAACCAAAACCAAAACATGCATTATGACAACGGTCAGGGCGCCATCCGAATGCGTTCCCGGTGTCCCGCCGTTCAAAACCCACGGCCGCTCTGTTTCTGTCCATCCTGCATGCCTCCTCCTATCGTTCCCACTATCCACCCTGCATGCTTGTCGCCCTGCCCAGTGCGTAGCCCGGCCAGCATGCAACGTCGTGTCTTGTCCTTGCTGCTCTCCTGCCGTCTCCTGCCAAGCCCCGTTATTCCTACCCGTCTCCTCTCTACGTCCTCTGATCCGTGCCCCAGCCAGAGCTTCTGCCCTCTTAAGGTGTTCCAACCACGTCCCTGTGACCCACCCCTTGTTACCACCACCTTGCGTAGTCGGGCTACAAAGACTGGGTGGGGCTCTTGCTTCCGCACGCATTGCACACAGTCCTCTCAGCGCCGTCCTCTCAGCGCTTCTCAACTTTCTGCCGCACCCACAGCGCATCGACAACTTTGTCATCGCCGCCTCTACCGACTCGTCCCTTTGTCGTCAATTATCCGGAGGCTCAAGCACTGCTACAACCTCTCCATTCGTATGAATGCAGCAGCAGCCTCGGTGGTTCCCGCCTCACTGTCACGTTTCTCTCAGCTGCCGTTCACGGGCTCCAGCCTATCCACCGATAAACCCGCCCCATTTACACACACAACAGCGCTTTGTGCTGCCCGCGACAGCACAAGCTGTGCACCGCTACTTCGCAAAACCCGGGCGTCTGAGCCTACCAAAGTACGAGTCGTACGGTGGTCAACATGTGGCCTCTGTCGTCCACTCCAGCCCCTTTCTTCTACCTGCTGCGCCCGTTAGGGGGGGCACCAAGGCAGCTACAAATTGATGAGCACCGCGCCGTCCCGCGCCATACGCGTGCCCGCCGCATTGCCGTGGAGTGCCCCCGCCTCGCCGTGCCCTGGCCCGAGGCACAGCACCGAGTTCGCACCCTCCGCCAGCAAGCCCCAGCCCGTGTTCCCCGACGCCGTGCAGCCCTCCCGCACCTCCATCTCCCCACCGCCCTTGACGTGGAAGCCTGCCGCACCGAGGTTCTGCTCCGCGATGCAGCCCGGCCCCGCCATCAGCACGCATTCCCCGTCCTCGCAGCAAAAGCCGCTGCCGCCGTTGGCCCGGGCGATGCACTTGCCCGCTGAGGCGTCCAGCACGCCCGGACTGCAGCCACGGCCGCCAGCACCAGCGTCCTCGCTGGCGGTCTCGCTGGCGTCCTCGTCGATGGTCACCGCGTCCCGGCGCGCCCTGAAGCCATCAAGCTTGTTCTCCTCCGCAATGCAGCCCTCGCCCAGCCTCAGGCGGCCGCCCATCGCGCAATAGCCCTCAGCCTTCATTCCCCGTGAAATGCAGCCGGGTCCGGCGACCAGGCGCGACCCCACGTGACGAGCTGCGAAGCCGGCGCGGCCGCAAGCGGCGGCGGTGCAGCCGGCGGCGGCGTACAGGAAGCCGCCGTCCACCGCCGCGAATCCGTCGCCCTCCTGAGCGCCCTCGACACAGCACCCCTCGCCTGCTTGCAGCTGTGAGCGCACATCGACGGCGCAAAAGCCGTATTCGGCATTCTTACGCGCGATGCAGCTCCGCCCCGCAGTCAGCTCACCACCGTCCTTCGCCACAAAGCCTGCCCGTCCGCCCACCGTGCTGCAGCCCTCGCCGGCCTTCAGTTTGGACCCGGCCTCGGACGCCAAAAAGCCATAAAAACTGTTGTCCACGGCACGGCATGCAGCGGCGATGTTCACCACGCCACCGCAAGTGGCGTGGTAGCCGGTCCCGTTGTGCTGCGCCAGGCAGCCGGACCCCACCTCCAAGATCGATCCGGGGTCTTGGGCGAAGTAACCGTCCTGGCCGTTGTCAACAGCTTTACAGTCTACCAGCGGGCCCATGTGGCTGCCAGCCAGCGCCGCGAAGCCCATGTGGCTGCCGTCGACGCGGCAGCGAGTGGCGGTAACCCGGCTGCTCTTCCCGCAAGACATCAGGCCGATGGAGCTCGCGTCGTCAATGGTGCAATCCTGGAGATGGGCCGACGCGCCGCCGGCCACATTTACCCCGGGTCTGCGATCTGTGTTGGGCGGCGGCTTCAATCGCACATGGCATCCCTCCAGGCGCACGCTGTTGTGCTCGCCAGTGATCACCAGAAGCCCTGCCTCAGCCTCTGTGCGCCAGGGCTCATAACCAGCGCCGCTTACACGCAGCTGCAGAAGCTGCACCTCCGGCGCCGAAACCACCAGCCGCCACCCAGCCGGCAGCCGCAGCTCACCGTTCCGCAGCACCAGGCCCCGCGTGGTGATGATGCAGCGCCGTGACTGTCCCATTCCACTCGAGTCGAACGGTGGCGGCGCCTCCTTAGGGTTTTAGGGTTTTTAGGGTTTTTAGGGTTTTAGGGTTTTAGGGTTTTAGGGTTTAGGGTTTTAGGGTTTTAGGGTTTTAGGGTTTTAGGGTTTTAGGGTTTTAGGGTTTGGGTTTTAGGGTTTTAGGGTTTTAGGGTTTTAGGGTTTTAGGGTTTAGGGTTTTAGGGTTTTAGGGTTTTAGGGTTTTTAGGGTTTTAGGGTTTTAGGGTTTTATGGGTTTTAGGGTTTTAGGGTTTAGGGTTTTAGGGATTTAGGGTTTTAGGGTTTTTAGGGTTTTAGGGTTTTAGGGTTTTTAGGGTTTTAGGGTTTTAGGGTTTTAGGGTTTTAGGGTTTTAGGGTTTT